>JANJGN010000406.1:0-530000 GCA_026770705.1 Isurus oxyrinchus
CCTCCCACTCCCCCATCACCCTCCCCCATCACTCTCCCCCTCCCCCTCCCCCTCCCACTCCCCCATCACCCTCCCCCATCACCCTCCCCCATTACCCTCCCCCTCCCCCTCCCCCATCACCCTCCCCCATTACCCTCTCCCATCACCCTCCCCCTCCCCCTCCCCCTCCCCTCCCCCATCCCCCCTCGCCCCCCCCCTCCCCCTCCCCCATCACCCTCCCCATCACCCACCCTCCCCCTCCCCCATTAGCCCCCCTCCCCCCTCCCCCATCACCCCATGACTGCCCACTCACCCCTCTATCCTCCTGGAACCACCCCCCCCCCTCATCATCAATTCACCTGAAGCAGAATGAGTCTTCGGGAAACCCACACACCTCAGCGAGGGGAAAACAACACCCAGGCCGCCTGAGGCCCCATCAACATGGCGTTGGGAGCCGAGGACCCCAAAAACCTCTGCGTCACGTGACACCGACCTGCCCGATCGGCGCTGGAGAGAACCACGGCCGGCAAGCGTTGGAAAGCTGGCCCTGTGGTGGTGGGGGGGGAGGGGGGGGAGACAGGCGGGGCTACGGCCACCCACGGAGGACAAGCAGGGCCGCTTCGCTGGCAGTTGACGCTTGACGTGTTTTTCTGCTGGGTCACAGAACAATGGTGCAGAGCCCGGGGAGAATCCATCCTTATTTAGCTGTTTGTGGAGGCCCGTGCGTCCCATCGCTCAGAAACCAAGAAAGATCCGGAAGCGACAGGCCCAGTCCCTCCACCAGGGCCAGTTTATCACTCACTCTCGCCCTACGCACAGACTCGGTGGAAAACCCGCTCCAGTGATCTCGCTTACCCTTCCTCACCCCTGCCCGCCAGTCCTGAAAAGGGGGAAAACCCAACCCAAGTTCCAGAATGACTTCAAGTGCTAAGCCCCAGTTGCCTCGGCGATGCCTTCAATCATGCAGACCGAGGCCGCAGGCCTCTCGCTGAGAGGGAAACTTCCCAGGTCCAGAACAGGGGGTCCGACAAGCGAGTTGGCAGCACCCTCAAGGCCCTGGGAGATGGGCGGCGAGGAACACTGAGGGGAATGAGTTAACAGGGGGAACGTGTCAAAGGCGGGTGTCACCACGCCAACGGGAGGAAATCGGACAAGGATTGGCATTATCCAAAATCATGGCGATGAGTGAGAGAGAGAAAGAGAGAGACAACAGGATGAGACCTGAATGAATACATCTCCCTCAAAGCGCTGAGAATCCTGCTGTATATAACACAAGGCTAAATGTATCACCCAGTGTTGAGAACAGCTCTGTGGATGATTAAACTAGGGGCTCATGGTGGGGTCGGTGAGGACTTTACAGCCTCTAGGTGAGGGAAGGTTCCATCACATATTTGGCTCTCCCATTGGAAAAGTGTTTTGTACAGTAGTAAGAAAGAGGAGGTCAATAGTGGCTGTACCTGTTGAGTAAAAGCACAGTGTAGATGCAGCTCCACACTATATCTAACCCCGTGCTGTACCTGTCCTGGGAGTGTTTGATGGGGACAGTGTAGAGGGACATTTACTCTGTATCTAACCCCGTGCTGTACCTGTCCTGGGAGTGTTTGATGGGGACAGTGTAGAGGGAGCTTTACTGTGTATCTAACCCCGTGCTGTCCCTGTCCTAGGAGTGTTTGATGGGGACAGTGTAGAGGGAGCTTTACTCTGTATCTAACCCCGTGCTGTCCCTGTCCTAGGAGTGTTTGATGGGGACAGTGTAGAGGGAGCTTTACTGTGTATCTGACCCCGTGCTGTACCTGTCCTGGGAGTGTTTGATGGGGACAGTATAGAGGGAGACTTACTCTGTATCTAACCCTGTGCTGTACCTGTCCTGGGAGTGTTTGATGGGGACAGTGTAGAGGGAGCTTTACTCTGTATCTAACCCCGTGCTGTACCTGTCCTGGGAGTGTTTGATGGGGACAGTGTAGAGGGAGCTTTACTCTGTATCTAACCCCGTGCTGTACCTGTCCTGGGAGTGTTTGATGGGGACAGTGTAGAGGGAGCTTTACTCTGTATCTAACCCCGTGCTGTACCTGTCCTGGGAGTGTTTGATGGGGACAGTGTAGAGGGAGCTTTACTCTGTATCTAACCCTGTGCTTTACCTGTCCTGGGAGTGTTTGATGGGGACAGTGTCGAGGGAGCTTTACTCTGTATCTAACTCCATGCTGTACCTGTCCTGGGAGTGTTTGATGGGGACAGTGTAGAGGGAGCTTTACTCTGTATCTAACCCCGTGCTGTACCTGTCCTGGGAGTGTTTGATGGGGACAGTGTAGAGGGAGCTTTACTCTGTATCTAACCCTGTGTTGTACCTGTCCTGGGAGTGTTTGATGGGGACAGTGTAGAGGGAGATTTACTCTGTATCTAACCCCGTGCTGTACCTGTCCTGGGAGTGTTTCAAGTTGACCCTTAATTGCCCTCTGCAATGGTGTGGCCTGACACTCAGTTCAAGTGTAATTAGGGATGGGTAACAAATGCTGGCCTTGCCAGCAATGCCCACATCCCATGAAAGAATTTTTTAAAAGACGTGACAGGCTTTGTGCTCCAGTTGGTCTCGGTATCTGACAGTCAGCGCAAGGAATTGAATCAACTGGATTGTCCAATCCCGGTCACTATCCTGTCATCCTTCCTCCTTGTCCTACCCCATGAGGAGTGTGGGTGGAGGCTGTGTGGGTGGCTCGGGTCTCACCTCTCTCACACCTGATCCCCGCTGCCGGAATCTCTGGGAATGTTCCCCAACTCGGAGCAGCATCTTCTGGCAGGGGGTGGGAGTGCCCGGGCTGTGGGTGAGCGCTTCCTCTGGGTGAATGGCATGTTGCCCATCTGTATACTTCTCCCTCTCTCACTCTGCATCTGTCAGTGTTCCTGTCTCTATCTCTGTATCTCTGACTTTCAATGTTTCTGTGTTTCCCTCCCTGTACGCCTGTGTCTTCCTGAGCGCCTGTCTGTCAGTGCCTGACTGTGTCTACCTGTGTGTGAGTTTGACCGTCTTTGTCTGACTGTTGTGCCTGTGTGTCTGTCTATGTACACCTGTCTTTGTGTGTGTATCTGTGACTCTCTGTATGTTTAGCTGTGTGTGTGTGTTTGTATGTGTCTGTCTGATTGCGTTTCTGTCACTGTGCGTCTATCTCTCCTTTCTATGTGTCTCTCCGTGTCTCAGTGTCTGTGTCTGACCGTCTGTGTGTATCTATGGCTGTCTATCTTTCTCTCCCTGTGTCTGTCGCTCTCTGTGTCTCACTGTCTATGTTTAACTGTGCGTGTCTGTTTCTGTGTATCTACAGGTGTTTATCTGTCTCCCTGTTTCTCACTGTGTGTGGTTGTGTGTATCTATTTGTGTGTATCTATGGGTGTCTGCCTCTGCCTCTCTCTTTCTCTCTGACTCTCTTTGTGACTGTGTCTCACTGTCTATGTCTGCCTGGGTGTGTCTGTCTAGGTCTATCAATGGATGTCTGCCTCTGTCTCTCTCTGTATCTGTCTCTGTCCCTTCATGTCTCACTGTCTGTATCTGTTGGGGTGAGTCTGTCTGGGTCTATCAATGGGTGTCTGCCTCTGTCTCTCTCTGTGTCTGTCTCTGTCTGTCCCTTCGTGTCTCACTGTCTGTATCTGTCGGGGTGTGTCTGTCTGGGTGTATCTATGAGTGTCTGCCTCCCTTTCTCTCACTGTCTGTATCTGTCGGGGTGTGTCTGTCTGGGTGTATCTATGAGTGTCTGCCTCCCTGTCTCTCACTCCCTGGGCACAATTTAAGTCATGAGATGAGTCTGGGAATAGAGGTGAAGGTTCCTACCTCTGGCTGCCATTCCTGTGTCGCAGGACAATCCAGACTCGCAGGCATGTACCTAATGGCCACGCTGGGTTCAATGTCTCCCCTTCCAAACCTGAGGAAGCAGCAAACAGCTGACTCTCTCCCAGGATTGGAGGGATCCATAGGCAGGGAAAAATGCAGGCAGCGGCTGACTGGGGAGAGGAGAGAGGAAGAGAGGGGCAGAGACGGTGAAACCTTTCAGGAAACACACACTGTGTTAGTGCAGGGGGCGAACAACAGGTAAAACCCTTCTCTGTACAGCCTCTGTGTGTGTGTGATTCCCCTCTCTGTAGAGCCTCTCAGTGTGTGTGATTCCCCTGTCTGTACAGCCTCTCTGTGTGAGTGAGGTTCCAGTCTGTACAGCCTCTCTGTGTGAGTGAGGTTCCTCTCTGTACAGTCTCTCTGTGTGACTGAGGTTCCACTCTGTACAGCCTCTCTGTGTGAGTGAGGTTCCTCTCTGTAAAGCCTCTCTGTGTGACTGAGGTTCCACTCTGTACAGCCTCTCTGTGTGAGTGAGGTTCCTCTCTGTAAAGCCTCTCTGTGTGAGTGTGGTTCCTCTCTGTACAGCCTCTCTGTGTGAGTGAGGTTCCTCTGTGTACAGTCTCTCCGTGTGAGTGAGCCCCCCTCTATACAGCCTCTATGTGTGAGTGAGGCTCCTCTCTGTACAGCTTCTCTGTGTGAGTGAGGTTCCAGTCTGTACAGCCTCTATGTGTGAGTGAGGCTCCTCTCTGTACAGCTTCTCTGTGTGAGTGAGGTTCCAGTCTGTACAGCCTCTCTGTGTGAGTGAGGTTCCTCTCTGTACAGCCTCTCTGTGTGAGTGAGGTTCCAGTCTGTACAGCCTCTCTGTCTAAGTGAGGTTCCAGTCTGTACAGCCTCTCTGTGTGAGTGAGGTTCCAGTCTGAACAGCCACTCCATGTGAGTGAGCCCCTCTCTGTCCAGAATTTTCACTATGAGTGAGGTTCCTCGTTGTACTGCCTCTACGAGTGATCCAGTCCCCTCTCTCTACAGCCTCTCTGTGTGAGTGAGGTTCCTCTATCTACAGCCTCTCTGTGTGAGTGAGGTTCCTCTCTGTACAGCCTCTCCGTGTGTGTGATTCCCCAGTCTGTACAGCCTCTCTGTGTGAGTGAGGTTCCTCTCTGTACAGCCTCTCCGTGTGTGTGATTCCCCAGTCTGTACAGCCTCTCTGGGTGAGTGAGGTTCCAGTCTGTACAGACTATCTGTGTGAGTGAGGTTCCTCTCTGTACAGCCTCTCTGTGTGTGTGATTCCCCAGTCTGGACAGCCTCTCTGTGTGAATGAGGTACCTCTCTGAACAGCCACTCCGTATGAGAGAGTCCCCTCTCTGTACAGCCTCTCCATGCGAGTGAGGTTCCTCTCTGTGCAGTCTCCCTCATGTGAGTGATTCCCCCCTCTGTACAGCCTCTCTGTGTGAGTGAGGTTCCTCTCTGAACAGCCACTCCGTATGAGTGAGTCCCCTCTCTGTACAGCCTCTCCATGCGAGTGAGGTTCCTCTCTGTGCAGTCTCCCTCATGTGAGTGATTCCCCCCTCTGTACAGCCTCTCTGTGTGAGTGAGGTTCCTCTCTGTAAAGCCTCTCTGTGTGACTGAGGTTCCACTCTGTACAGCCTCTCTGTGTGAGTGAGGTTCCTCTCTGTAAAGCCTCTCTGTGTGAGTGTGGTTCCTCTCTGTACAGCCTCTCTGTGTGAGTGAGGTTCCTCTGTGTACAGTCTCTCCGTGTGAGTGAGTCCCCTCTCTGTACAGCCTCTATGTGTGAGTGAGGCTCCTCTCTGTACAGCTTCTCTGTGTGAGTGAGGTTCCAGTCTGTACAGCCTCTCTGTGTGAGTGAGGTTCCTCTCTGTACAGCCTCTCTGTGTGAGTGAGGTCCAGTCTGTACAGCCTCTCTGTCTAAGTGAGGTTCCAGTCTGTACAGCCTCTCTGTGTGAGTGAGGTTCCTCTCTGTACAGCCTCTATGGGTGAGTGAGGTTTCAGTCTGTACAGCCTCTATGGGTGAGTGAGGTTCCTCTCTGAACAGCCACTCCATGTGAGTGAGCCCCTCTCTGTCCAGAATTTTCACTATGAGTGAGGTTCCTCGTTGTACTGCCTCTACGAGTGATCCAGTCCCCTCTCTCTACAGCCTCTCTGTGTGAGTGAGGTTCCTCTATCTACAGCCTCTCTGTGTGAGTGAGGTTCCTCTCTGTACAGCCTCTCCGTGTGTGTGATTCCCCAGTCTGTACAGCCTCTCTGTGTGAGTGAGGTTCCTCTCTGTACAGCCTCTCCGTGTGTGTGATTCCCCAGTCTGGACAGCCTCTCTGTGTGAATGAGGTACCTCTCTGAACAGCCACTCCGTATGAGAGAGTCCCCTCTCTGTACAGCCTCTCCATGCGAGTGAGGTTCCTCTCTGTGCAGTCTCCCTCATGTGAGTGATTCCCCCCTCTGTACAGCCTCTCTGTGTGAGTGACGTTCCTCTCTGAACAGCCACTCCGTATGAGTGAGTCCCCTCTCTGTACAGCCTCTCCATGCGAGTGAGGTTCCTCTCTGTGCAGTCTCCCTCATGTGAGTGATTCCCCCCTCTGTACAGCCTCTCTGTGTGAGTGAGGTTCCTCTCTGTACAGCCTCTCTGTGTGAGTGAGGTTCCTCTCTGTACAGTCTCTCTGTGTGAGTGAGGTTCCTCAATGTACAGTCTCTCTGTGTGAGTGAGGTTCCTCTCTGTTCAGTCTCTCCGTGTGAGTGACGTTCCTCTCTGTATCGCCACCAGTGTGAGTGAGGTTCCTCTCTGTGTGAGTGAGGTTCCTCAATGTACAGCCTCTCTGTGTGAATGAGGTTCCTCTCTGAACAGCCACTCCGTATGAGTGAGGTTCCTCTCTGTACAGCCTCTCTGTGTGAGTGAGGTTCCAGTCTGTACAGCCTCTCTGTGTGAGTGAGGTTCCTCTCTGTACAGCCTCTCTGTGTGAGTGAGTTTCCTCTCTGTACAGCCTCTCTGTGTGAGTGAGGTTCCAGTCTGTACAGCCTCTCTGTGTGAGTGAGGTTCCAGTCTGTACAGCCTCTCTGTGTGAGTGAGGTTCCAGTTTGTACAGCCTCTCTGTGTGAGTGAGGTTCCTCTCTGTACAGCCTCTCTGTGTGAGTGAGGTTCCTGTCTGTACAGCCTCTCTGTGTGAGTGTGGTTCCTCTCTGTAAAGCCTCTCTGTGTGAGTGAGGTTCCAGTCTGTACAGCCTCTCTGTGTGAGTGAGGTTCCAGTCTGTACAGACTCTCTGTGTGAGTGAGGTTCCTCTCTGTACAGCCTCTCTGTGTGAGTGAGGTTCCTCTCTGTACAGCCTCTCTGTGTGAGTGAGGTTCCTCTCTGTACAGCCTCTCTGTGTGAGTGAGGTTCCACTCTGTACAGCCTCTCTGTGTGAGTGAGGTTCCTCTCTGTACAGCGTCTCTGTGTGAGTGAGGTTCCTCTCTGTACAGCCTCTCTGTGTGAGTGAGGTTCCTCTCTGTACAGCCTCTATGGGTGAGTGAGGTTCCTCTGTGAACAGCCACTCCATGTGAGTGAGTCCCCTCTCTGTCCAGGATTTTCACTTTGAGTGAGGTTCCTCTCTGTACAGCCTCTATGAGTGATTCAGTCCCCTCTCTCTAATGCCTCTCTGTGTGAGTGAGGCAACAATCTGTACAGCCTCTCTGTGTGAGTGAGGTTCCTCTCTGTGCAGCCTCTCCGTGTGTGTGATTCCCCAGTCTGGACAGCCTCTCTGTGTGAATGAGGTACCTCTCTGAACAGCCACTCCGTATGAGAGAGTCCCCTCTCTGTACAGCCTCTCCATGCGAGTGAGGTTCCTCTCTGTGCAGTCTCCCTCATGTGAGTGATTCCCCCCTCTGTACAGCCTCTCTGTGTGAGTGAGGTTCCTCTGTGTACAGACTCTCTGTGTGAGTGAGGTTCCTCAATGTACAGACTATCTGTGTGAGTGAGGTTCCTCAATGTACAGTCTCTCTGTGTGAGTGAGGTTCCTCAATGTACAGTCTCTCTGTGTGAGTGAGGTTCCTCTCTGTTCAGTCTCTCCGTGTGAGTGACGTTCCTCTCTGTATCGCCACCAGTGTGAGTGAGGTTCCTCTCTGTGTGAGTGAGGTTCCTCTCTGATTGAGTGAGGTTCCTCTCCGTATAGCCTCTCTGTGTGAGTGAGGTTCCTCTCCGTATAGCCTCTCTGTGTGAATGAGGTTCCTCTCTGAACAGCCACTCCGTATGAGTGAGGTTCCTCTCTGTACAGCCTCTCCGTGTGAGTGAGGTTCCTCTCTGTACAGCCTCTCTGTGTGAGTGAGGTTCCAGTCTGTACAGCCTCTCTGTGTGAGTAAGGTTCCTCTCTGTACAGCCTCTCTGTGTGAGTGAGTTTCCTCTCTGTACAGCCTCTCTGTGTGAGTGAGGTTCCAGTCTGTACAGCCTCTCTGTGTGAGTGAGGTTCCAGTCTGTACAGCCTCTCTGTGTGAGTGAGGTTCCAGTTTGTACAGCTCTCTGTGTGAGTGAGGTTCCAGTCTTTACAGCCTCTCTGTGTGAGTGAGGATCCAGTCTGTACAGACTCTCTGTGTGAGTGAGGTTCCTCTGTGTACAGCCTCTCTGTGTGAGTGTGGTTCCTCTCTGTAAAGCCTCTCTGTGTGAGTGAGGTTCCAGTCTGTACAGCCTCTCTGTGTGAGTGAGGTTCCAGTCTGTACAGAATCTCTGTGTGAGTGAGGTTCCTCTCTGTACAGCCTCTCTGTGTGAGTGAGGTTCCAGTCTGTACAGCCTCTCTGTGTGAGTGAGGTTCCAGTCTGTACAGCCTCTCTGTGTGAGTGAGGTTCCAGTCTGTACAGCCTCTCTGTGTGAGTGAGGTTTCTCTCTGTAAAGCCTCTCTGTGTGAGTGAGGTTCCAGTCTGTACAGCCTCTCTGTGTGAGTGAGGTTCCAGTCTGTACAGCCTCTCTGTGTGAGTGAGGTTCCTCTCTGTACAGCCTCTCTGTGTGAGTGAGGTTCCTCGCTGTACAGTCTCTCTGTGTGAGTGAGGTTCCTCTCTGTACAGCCTCTCTGTGTGAGTGAGGTTCCTCTCTGTACAGCCTCTCTGTGAGAGTGAGGTTCCTCTCTGTGTGAGTGAGGTTCCAGTCTGTACAGACTCTCTGTGTGAGCGAGGTTCCTCTCTGTTCAGTCTCTCCGTGTGAGTGACGTTCCTCTCTGTATCGCCACCAGTGTGAGTGAGGTTCCTCTCTGTGTGAGTGAGGTTCCTCAATGTACAGCCTCTCTGATTGAGTGAGGTTCCTCTCCGTATAGCCTCTCTGTGTGAGTGAGGTTCCTCTCCGTATAGCCTCTCTGTGTGAATGAGGTTCCTCTCTGAACAGCCACTCCGTATGAGTGAGGTTCCTCTCTGTACAGCCTCTCCGTGTGAGTGAGGTTCCTCTCTGTACAGCCTCTCTGTGTGAGTGAGGTTCCAGTCTGTACAGCCTCTCTGTGTGAGTGAGGTTCCTCTCTGTACAGCCTCTCTGTGTGAGTGTGGTTCCTCTCTGTAAAGCCTCTCTGTGTGAGTGAGGTTCCTCTCTGTGCAGCCTCTCTGTGTGAGTGAGGTTCCAGTCTGTACAGCCTCTCTGTGTGAGTGAGGTTCCAGTCTGTACAGCCTCTCTGTGTGAGTGAGGTTCCAGTCTGTACAGACTCTCTGTGTGAGTGAGGTTCCTCTGTGTACAGCCTCTCTGTGTGAGTGAGGTTCCTCTCTGTAAAGCCTCTCTGTGTGAGTGAGGTTCCAGGCTGTACAGCCTCTCTGTGTGAGTGAGGTTCCAGTCTGTACAGCCTCTCTGTGTGAGTGAGGTTCCTCTCTGTACAGCCTCTCTGTGTGAGTGAGGTTCCTCGCTGTACAGTCTCTCTGTGTGAGTGAGGTTCCTCTCTGTACAGCCTCTCTGTGAGAGTGAGGTTCCTCTCTGTGTGAGTGAGGTTCCAGTCTGTACAGACTCTCTGTGTGAGCGAGGTTCCTCTCTGTACAGCCTCTCTGTGTGAGTGAGGTTCCTCTGTGTACAGTCTCTCCGTGTGAGAGAGTCCCCTCTGTGTACAGTCTCTCTGTGTGAGTGAGGTTCCTCTCTGTACAGCCTCTCTGTGTGAGTGAGGTTCCAGTCTGTACAGCCTCTCTGTGTGTGAGGTTCCTCTCTGTACAGCCTCTCTGTGTGAGTGAGGTTCCTCTGTGTACAGTCTCTCTGTGTGAGTGAGGTTCCTCTCTGTACAGCCTCTCTGTGTGAGTGAGGTTCCAGTCTGTACAGCCTCTCTGTGTGAGTGAGGTTCCTCTCTGTACAGCCTCTCTGTGTGAGTGAGGTTCCAGTCTGTACAGCCTCTCTGTGTGAGTGAGGTTCCTCTCTGTACAGCCTCTCTGTGTGAGTGAGTCCCCTCTCTGTACAGCCTCTATGTGTGAGTGAGTCCCCTCTCTGTACAGCCTCTCTGTGTGAGTGAGTCCCCTCTCTGTACAGCCTCTCTGTGTGAGTGAGTCCCCTCTCTGTACAGCCTCTCTGTGTGAGTGAGGTTCCTCTCTGTACAGCCTCTCTGTGTGAGTGAGGTTCCTCTCTGTACAGCCTCTCTGTGTGTGAGGTTCCTCTCTGTACAGTCTCTGTGTGTGATTGAGGTTCCTCTGTGTACAGTCTCTCCGTGTGAGTGAGCCCCCCTCTGTACAGCCTCTCTGTGTGAGTGAGGTTCCTCTCTGTACAGCCTCTCTGTGTGTGAGGTTCCTCTCTGTACAGCCTCGCTGTGTGAGTGAGGTTCATCTTTGTACAGCCTCTCTGTGTGATTGAGTCTCCTCACGACAGCCTCTCTGAGAGATTGATCCCCTCTCTGTACAGCTTCTCCGTGTGAGTGAGGTTCCTCTCTGTACAGCCACTCTGTGTGAGTAAAGTTCCTCTCTGTACAGCCTCTCTGTGTGAGTGAGGTTCCTCTCTGTACAGTCTCTCTGTGTGAGTGAGGTTCCTCTCTGTACAGCCTCTATGGGTGAGTGAGGTTCCTCTCTGAACAGCCACTCCATGTGAGTGAGTCCCCTCTCTGTCCAGGATTTTCACTTTGTGTGAGGTTCCTCTCTGTACAGCCTCTATGAGTGATTCAGTCCCCTCTCTCTACAGCCTCTCTGTGTGAGTGAGTCCCCTCTCTGTACTGCCTCTCTGTGTGAGTGAGGTTCCTCTCTGTACAGCCTCTCTGTGTGAGTGAGGTTCCTGTCTGTACAGCCTCTCTGTGTGAGTGCGGTTCCTCTCTGTACAGCCTCTCTGTGTGAGTGAGGTGCCTCTCTGTACAGCCTCTCTGTGTGAGTGAGGTGCCTCTCTCTACAGCCTCTCTGTGTGAATGAGGTTCATCTTTGTACAGCCTCTCAGTGTGAGTGAGGTTCCCCTTAGTAGAGTCTCTCCGGGTGAGTGAGGTTCATCTCTGTACAGCCTCTCTGTGTGAGTGAGGTTCCTCTCTGTACAGTCTCTCCGTGTGAGTGAGGTTCCTCTCTGTACAGCCTCTCTGTGTGAGTGAGGTTCCTCTCTGTACAGTCTCTCTGTGTGAGTGAAGTTCCCCTCTGTACAGCCTCTCTGTGTGAGTGCGTCCACTCTCTGTCCAGACTCTCCATTTGAGTGATGTTCCTCTTTGTACAGCCTCTCCGAGTGATTGAGTCCCCTCTCTGTACAGCCTCTCCGTGTGAGTGAGGTTCCTCTTAGTACAGTCTCACCGGGTGAGTGAGGTTCCTCTCTGTTAAGCCTCTCTGTGTGAGTGAGGTTCCTTTCTGTACAGACTCTCCTTGTGAGTGAGTTTCCTCTCTGTAGAGCCTCTCTGTGTGAGTGAGGTTCCTCTCTGTACAGCCTCCCCGATTGATTGAGGTTCCTCTCTGTACAGCCTCTCTGTGTGAGTGAGGTTCCTCTCTGTACAGCCTCTCCGTGTGAGTGAGGTTCCTCTCTGTACAGCCTCTCTGTGTGAGTGAGGTTCCTCTCTGTACAGCCTCTCTGTGTGAGTGAGGTTCCTCTCTGTACAGCCTCCCAGTGTGAGTGAGGTTCCTCTCTGTACAGCCTCCCAGTGTGAGTGAGGTTCCTCTCTGTACAGCCTCTCTGTGTGAGTGAGGTTCCTCTCTGTACAGCCTCTCTGTGTGAGTGAGGTTCCTCTACGTACAGCCACACTGTGTGAGTGCGTCCGCTCTCTGACAAGACTCTCCATTTGAGTGAGGTTCCTCTCTGTACAGTCTCTCCGTGTGAGTGAAGTTCCTCTCTGTACAGTCTCTCCGTGTGAGTGAAGTTCCTGTCTGCACTGCCTCTCCGTGTGTTTGACTCCGCTGTCTGTACAGACGCTTCTTTTGAGTGAGGTTCCTCTCTCTACAGTCGATCCGTGTGAGTGAGGATCCTCTCTGTACAGCCTCTCTGTGTGTGTTTCCTCTCTGTACAGCCTCTCTGTGTGAGTGAGGTTCCTCTCTGTACAGCGTCTCCGTGTGAGTGAGGTTCCTCTCTGTACAGCCTGTCCGTGTGAGTGAGGTTGCTCTCTGTAGAACCCCTCCATGTTAGTGAGGTTCCTCTGTGTATAGATTCTCTGTGTGAGTGAGGTTCCTCTCTGTACAGCGTCTCCGTGTGAGTGAGGTTCCTCTCTGTACAGCCTGTCCATGTGAGTGAGGTTCCTGTCTGTACAGCCTCTCTGTGTGAGTGAGGTTCCTGTCTGTACAGCCTCTCTATGTGAGTGAGGTTCCTCTCTGTACAGCCTCTCTGTGTGAGTCAGGTTCCACTCTCTATAGCCTCTCTGTGAGAAAGAGGTTCATCTTTGTACAGCCTCTCTGTGTGATTGAGTACCCTCACTACAGCCTCTCTGAGCGATTGATCCCCTCTCTGTAGAGCTTCTCCGTGTGAGTGAGGTTCCTCTCTGTACAGCCTCTCTGTGTGAGTGAGGTTCCTGTCTGTACAGTCTCTCTGTGTGAGTGAGGTTCCTGTCTGTACAGCCTCTCTGTGTGAGTGAGGTTCCTCTCTGTACAGCCTCTCTGTGTGAGTGAGGTTCCTGTCTGTACAGCCTCTCTGTGTGAGTGAGGTTCCTCTCTGTACAGCCTCTCCGAGTGATTGAATTCCCTCTCTGTACAGCCTCTCTGTGTAAATGAGGTTCATCTTTGTACAGCCTCTCTGTGTGATTGAGTCCCCTCACTACAGCCTCTCTGATAGATTGATCCCCTCTCTCTACAGCCTCTCTGTGTGAATGAGGTTCATCTTTGTACTGCCTCTCAGTGTGAGTGAGGTTCCCCTTAGTAGAGTCTCTCCGGGTGAGTGAGGTTCATCTCTGTACAGACTCTCCGTGTGAGTGCGTCCACTCTCTGTCCAGACTCTCCATTTGAGTGCCGTTCCTCTCTGTACAGCCTCTCTGTGTGAGTGAGGTTCCTCTTAGTACAGTCTCTCCGGGTGAGTGAGGTTCCTCTCTGTTAAGCCTCTCTGTGTGAGTGAGGTTCCTTTCTGTACAGTCTCTCTGTGTGAGTGAGTCCCCTCTCTGTACAGTCTCTCCTTGTGAGTGAGTTTCCTCTCTGTAGAGCCTCTCCTCTCCGTGTGAGTTGAGTAGTCTCTGTACAGCCTCTCTGTGTGAGTGAGGTTCCTCTCTGTACAGCCTCCCCGATTGATTGAGGTTCCTCTCTGTACAGCCTCTCTGTGTGAGTGAAGTTCCCCTCTGTACAGCCTCTCTGTGTGAGTGCGTCCGCTCTCTGTCCAGACTCTCCATTTGAGTGAGGTTCCTCTTTGTACAGCCTCTCCGAGTGATTGAGTCCCCTGTCTGTACAGCCTCTCCATGTGAGTGAGGTCCCTCTCTGTACAGCCTCTCCATGTGAGTGAGGTTCCTCTCTGTACAGTCTCTCCGTGTGAGTGAAGTTCCTGTCTGCACTGCCTCTCCGTGTGTGTGAGTCCACTGTCTGTACAGACGCTTCTTTTGAGGGAGGTTCCTCTCTCTACAGTTGATCCGTGTGAGTGAGAATCCTCTCTGTACAGCGTCTCTGTGTGTGTTTCCTCTCTGTACAGCGTCTCCGTGTGAGTGAGGTTCCTCTCTGTACAGCCTCTCCGAGTGATTGAATTCCCTCTCTGTACAGCCTCTCTGTGTAAATGAAGTTCCTCTCTGTACAGTCTCTCCGTGTGAGTGAAGTTCCCCTCTGTACAGCCTCTCCGTGTGAGTGCGTCGGCTCTCTGTCCAGGCTCTCCATTTGAGTGAAGTTCCTCTTTGTACAGCCTCTCCGAGTGATTGAGTCCCCTGTCTGTACAGCCTCTCCGTGTGAGTGAGGTTCCTCTCTGTACAGCCTCTCTGTGTGAGTGAGGTTCCTCTCTGTACAGTCTCTCTGTGTGAGTGAGGTTCCTCTCTGTACAGTCTCTCTGTGTGAGTGAGGTTCCTCTCTGTACAGCCTCGCTATGTGAGTGAGGGTCTTCTCTGTACAGCCTCTCCGTGTGAGTGAGGTTCCTCTCTGTACAGTCTCTCCATGCGAGTGAGGTTCCTCTCTGTACAGCCTCTCTGTGTGAGTGAGTTTCCTCTGTGTACAGACTCTCTGTGTGAGTGAAGTTCCTCTCTGTACAGCCTCTCTGTGTGAGTGAGGTTCCTCTCTGTACAGTCTCTCTGTGTGAGTGAGGTTCCTCAATGTACAGTCTCTCTGTGTGAGTGAGGTTCCTCTCTGTTCAGTCTCTCCGTGTGAGTGACGTTCCTCTCTGTATCGCCACCAGTGTGAGTGAGGTTCCTCTCTGTGTGAGTGAGGTTCCTCAATGTACAGTCTCTCTGTGTGAGTGAGGTTCCTCAATGTACAGTCTCTCTGTGTGAGTGAGGTTCCTCAATGTACAGTCTCTCCGTGTGAGTGACGTTCCTCTCTGTATCGCCACCAGTGTGAGTGAGGTTCCTCTCTGATTGAGTGAGGTTCCTCTCCGTATAGCCTCTCTGTGTGAATGAGGTTCCTCTCTATACAGCCTCTCTGTGTGAGTGAGGTTCCAGTCTGTACTGTCTCTCCGTATGAGTGAGGTTCCTCTCTGTACAGCCTCTCTGTGTGAGTAAGGTTCCTCTCTGTACAGACTCTCTGTGTGAGTGAGGTTCCTCTCTGTACAGTCTCTGTGTGTGAGTGAGGTTCCTCTGTGTACAGTCTCTCCGTGTGAGTGAGGTTCCTCTCTGTACAGCCTCTCTGTGTGAGTGAGGTTCCTCTCTGTACAGCTTCTCTCTGTGAGTGAGGATCCAGTCTGTATAGCCTCTCTGTTTGAGTGAGGTTCCTCTCTGTACAGCCTCTCTGTGTGAGTGAAGTTCCTCTCTGTACAGCCTCGCTGTGTGAGTGAGGTTCATCTTTGTACAGCCTCTCTGTGTGATTGAGTCTCCTCACGACAGCCTCTCTGAGAGATTGATCCCCTCTCTGTACAGCGTCTCTGTGTGAGTGAGGTTCCTCTCTGTACAACCTGTCCGTGTGAGTGAGGTTGCTCTTTGTAGAACCCCTCCATGTTAGTGAGGTTCCTCTGTGTACAGATTCTCTGAGTGAGTGAGGTTCCTCTCTGTACAGCCTCTCTGTGTGAGTGAGGTTCCACTCTCTATAGCCTCTCTGTGAGAATGAGGTTCATCTTTGTATAGCCTCTCTGTGTGATTGAGTCCCCTCACTACAGCCTCTCTGAGAGATTGATCCCCTCTCTGTACAGCTTCTCCGTGTGAGTGAGGTTCCTCTCTGTACAGCCTCTCTGTGTGAGTGAGGTTCCTGTCTGTACAGCCTCTCTGTGTGAGTGAGGTTCCTGTCTGTACAGCCTCTCTGTGTGAGTGAGGTTCCTGTCTGTACAGCCTCTCTGTGTGAGTGAGGTTCCCCTCTGTCCAGCCTCTCAGTGTGAGTGCGTCCGCTCTCTGTCCAGACTCTCCATTTGAGTGAGGTTCCTCTTTGTACAGCCTCTCCGAGTGATTGAGTCCCCTCTCTGTACAGCCTCTCCGTGTGAGTGAGGTTCCTCTCTGTACAGCCTCTCCGGGTGTGTGAGGTTCCTCTCTGTACAGCCACTCTGTGTGTGAGGTACCTATCTGTACAGCCTCTCTGTGTGAGTGAGGTTCCTCTATGTACAGCCTCTCCGTGTGAGTGAGGTTCCTCTCTGTACAGCCACTCTGTGTGAGTGAGGTTCCTGTCTGTACAGTCTCTCCGTGTGAGTGAGGTTCCTGTCTGTACAGTCTCTCCGTGTGAGTGAAGTTCCTGTCTGTACAGTCTCTCCGTGTGAGTGAGGTTCCTCTCTGTACAGTCTCTCCGTGTGAGTGAGGTTCCTCTCTGTACAGCCTCTCTGTGTGAGTGAGGTTCCTCTCTGGACAGCCTCTCTGTGTGAGTGAGGTTCCTCTCTGTACAGCCACTCTGTGTGAGTGAGGTACCTATCTGTACAGCGTCTCCGTGTGAGTGAGGTTCGTCTCTGTACAGCCTGTCCGTGTGAGTGAGGTTGCTCTCTGTAGAACCCCTCCATGTTACTGAGGTTCCTCTGTGTACAGATTCTCTGTGTGAGTGAGGTTCCTCTCTGTACAGCCTCTCTGTGTGAGTGAAGTTCCCCTCTGTACAGCCTCTCCGTGTGAGTGAGATCCTCTGTGTACAGTCTCTCCGTGAGTGAGGTTCCTATCTGTACAGCCTCTCCGTGTGAGTGAGATCCTCTGTGTACAGTCTCTCCGTGTGAGTGAGGTTCCTCTCTGTACAGCCTCTCTGTGTGTGAGGTTCCAGTCTGTACAGCCTCTCTGTGTGAGTGAGGTTCCTCTCTGTACAGCCTCCCCGATTGATTGAGGTTCCTCTCTGTACAGCCTCTCCGTGTGAGTGAGGTTCCTCTCTGTACAGCCTCTCTGTGTGAGTGAGGTTCCTCTCCGTACCGCCTCTCTGTGTGAGTGAGGTTCCCCTCTGTACAGCCTCTCTGTGTGTGAGGTTCCAGTCTGTACAGCCTCTCTGTGTGAGTGAGGTTCCTCTCTGTACAGCCTCTCTGTGTGAGTGAGGTTCCTCTCTGTACAGCCACTCTGTGTGAGTGAGGTTCCTCTCTGTACAGCCTCTCTGTGTGAGTGAGGTTCCTCTCTGTACAGCCTCTCTGTGTGAGTGAGGTTCCAGTCTGTACAGCCTCTCTGTGTGAGTGAGGTTCCTCTCTGTACAGCCTGTCCGTGTGAGTGAGGTTCCTGTCTGTACAGCCTCTCTGTGTGAGTGAGGTTCCTCTCTGTACAGTCTCTATGTGTGAGTGAGGTTCCTGTCTGTACAGTCTCTCTGTGTGAGTGAAGTTCCCCTCTGTACAGCCTCTCCGTGTGAGTGAGGTTCCTCTCTGTACAGTCTCTCTCTGTGAGTGAAGTTCCCCTCTGTACAGCCTCTCTGTGTGAGTAAGTTTCCTCTCTGTACAGCCTCTCTGTGTGAGTGAGGTTCCTCTCTGTACAGTCTCTCTGTGTGAGTGAATTTCCCCTCTGTACAGCCTCTCTGTGTGAGTAAGTTTCCTCTCTGTACAGCCTCTCTGTGTGAGTGAGGTTCCTCTCTGTACAGCCTCTCCGTGTGACTGTGTCCACTCTCTGTCCAGACTCTCCATTTGAGTGAGGTTCCTTTTTGTACAGCCTCTCCGTGTTAGTGAGGTTCCTCTATTTACAGCCTTTCCGTGTGAGTGAGATCCTCTCTGTACAGCATCTCCGTGTGAGTGAGATCCTCTGTGTACAGTCTCTCCGTGAGTGAGGTTCCTATCTGTACAGCCTCTCTGTGTGAGTGAAGTTCCCCTCTGTACAGCCTGTCCGTGTGAGTGCGTCCGCTCTCTGCCCAGTCTCTCCATTTGAGTGAGGTTCCTCTCTGTACAGCCTCTCTGTGTCAGGTAGTTTTCTCTCTGTACAGCCAGTCCGTGTGAGTGAGATCCTCTCTGTACAGCCTTTCTGTGTGAGTGAGGTTCATCTCTTTACAGTCTCTCCGTGTCAGTGAGGTTCCTCTCTGTACAGCCTCTCCGTGTGAATGAGGTTCCTCTCTGTACAGCCTCTCTGTGTGAGTGAGGTTCCTCTCTGTACAGCCTCTCTGTGTGAATGAGGTTCCTCTCCATACAGCCTCTCTGTGTGAGTGAGGTTCCTCTCTGTACAGCCTCTCTGTGTGAGTGAGGTGCCTATCTGTACAGCCTCTCTGTGTGAGTGAGGTTCCTTTATGTACAGCCTCCCCGTTTAATTGAGGTTCCTCTTTGTACAGCCTCTCCGTGTGAGTGAAGTTCCTGTCTGCACTGCCTCTCCGTGTGTTTGACTCCACTGTCTGTACAGACTCTTCTTTTGAGTGAGGTTCCTCTCTCTACAGTCGATCCGTGTGAGTGAGGATCCTCTCTGTACAGCCTCTCTGTGTGTGGTTCCTCTCTGTACAGTGTCTCTGTGTGGGTGAGATCCCTCTCTGTACAGCCTCTCCGTGTGAGTGAGGTTCCTGTCTGTACAGCCTTTCTGAGTGAGTGAGGTTCATCTCTTTACAGTCTCTCCGTGTGAATGAATTTCCCCTCTGTACAGCCTCTCTGTGTGAGTGAGGTTCCTGTCTGTACAGCCTCTCCGTGTGAGTGAGATCCTCTCTGTACAGCCTTTCTGTGTGTGAGGTTCATCTCTTTACAGTCTCTCCGTGTCAGTGAGGTTCCTCTCTGTACAGCCTCTCCGTGTGAGTGAGGTTCCTCTCTGTACAGCCTCTCTGTGTGAATGAGGTTCCTCTCCGTACAGCCTCTCTGTGTGAGTGAGGTTCCTCTCTGTACAGCCTCTCTGTGTGAGTGAGGTGCCTATCTGTACAGCCTCTCTGTGTGAGTGAGGTTCCTTTATGTACAGCCTCCCCGTTTAATTGAGGTTCCTCTTTGTACAGCCTCTCCGTGTGAGTGAAGTTCCTGTCTGCACTGCCTCTCCGTGTGTTTGACTCCACTGTCTGTACAGACTCTTCTTTTGAGTGAGGTTCCTCTCTCTACAGTCGATCCGTGTGAGTGAGGATCCTCTCTGTACAGCCTCTCTGTGTGTGGTTCCTCTCTGTACAGTGTCTCTGTGTGGGTGAGATCCCTCTCTGTACAGCCTCTCCGTGTGAGTGAGGTTCCTGTCTGTACAGCCTTTCTGAGTGAGTGAGGTTCATCTCTTTACAGTCTCTCCGTGTGAATGAATTTCCCCTCTGTACAGCCTCTCCGTGTGAGTGCGTCCGCTCACTGTCAAGACTCTCCATTTGAGTGAGGTTCCTCTCTGTACAGCGTCTCCGTGTTAGTGTGGTTCCTCTATGTACTGCTTCTCCGTCTGAGTAAGATCCCCTCTGTACAGCCTCTCCGTGTGAGTGAGATTCCTCTCTGTACAGCCTCTCCGTGTGAGTGAGGTTCCTCTCTGTACAGCCTCTCAGTGTGAGTGAGGTTCCTCTGTGTACAGCCTCTCTGTGTGAGTGAGGTTCCTCTCTGTACAGCCTCTCTGTGTGAGTGAGGTTCCTCTCTGTACAGCCTCTCTGTGTGAGTGAGGTTCCTCTCTGTACAGCCTCTCTGTGTGAGTGAGGTTCCTCTCTGTACAGTCTCTCTGTGTGAGTGAGGTTCCTGTCTGTACAGCCTCTCCGTGTGAGTGAAGTTCCTCTCTGTACAGTCTCTCTGTGTGAGTGAGGTTCCTCTCTCTACAGTCGATCCGTGTGAGTGAGGATCCTCTCTGTACAGCGTCTCTGTGTGTGTTTCCTCTCTGTACAGCCACTCTGTGTGGGTGAGACCCCTCTCTGTACAGTCTCTCCGTGTGAGTGAGGTTCCTCTCTGTACAGCCTCTCTGTGTGAGTGAGGTTCCTCTCTGTACAGCCTCTCCGTGTGAGTGAGGTTCCTCTCTGTACAGCCTCTCTGTGTGAGTGAGGTTCCTGTCTGTACAGCCTCTCCGTGTGAGTGAGGTTGCTCTCTGTAGAGCCCCTCCATGATAGTGAGGTTCCTCTCTGTAAAGCCTCTCTGTGTGAGTGAGGTTCCTGTCTGTACAGCCTCTCCGTGTGAGTGAGGTTGCTCTCTGTAGAGCCCCTCCATGATAGTGAGGTTCCTCTCTGTAAAGTCTCTCTGTGTGAGTGAGGTTCCTCTCTGTACAGCCTCTCTGTGTGAGTGAGGTTCCTCTCTGTGCAGCCTCTCCGTGTGAGTGAGGTTCCTCTCTGTACAGCCTCTCCGTGTGTGTGAGTCCACTGTCTGTACAGACTATTCTTTTGAGTGAGGTTCCTCTCTCTAAAGTCGATCCGTGTGAGTGAGGATCCTCTCTGTACAGCCTCTCTGTGTGAGTGAGGTTCGTGTCTGTACAGCCTCTCTGTGTGAGTGAGGTTCCTCTGTGTACAGCCTCTCTGTGTGAGTGAGGTTCCTGTCTGTACAGCCTCTCTGTGTGAGTGAGGTTCCTCTGTGTACAGCCTCTCTGTGTGAGTGAGGTTCCTGTCTGTACAGCCTCTCTGTGTGAGTGAGGTTCCTCTGTGTACAGTCTCTCTGTGTGAGTGTGGTTCCTCTGTGTACAGCCTCTCCGTGTGAGTGAGGTTCCTGTCTGTACAGCCTCTCTGTGTGAGTGAGGTTCCTCTCTGTACAGCCTCTCTGTGATAGTGAGGTTCCTCTGTGTACAGCCTCTCCGTGTGACTGTGTCCACTCTCTGTCAAGACTATCCATTTGAGTGAGGTTCCTTTTTGTACAGACTCTCCGTGTTAGTGAGGTTCGTCTATTTACAGCCTCTCCGTGTGAGTGAGATCCTCTTTGTACAGCCACACCATGTGAGTGAGGTTCCTCTCTGTACAGCCTCTCCGCGTGATTGAGTCCCCTGTCTGTACTGCCTCTCCGTGTGAGTGAGGTTCCTCTCTCTACAGTCGATCCGTGTGAGTGAGGATCCTCTCTGTACAGCGTCTCTGTGTGTGTTTCCTCTCTGTACAGCCTCTCTGTGTGGGTGAGTCCCCTCTCTGTACAGTCTCTCCGTGTGAGTGAGGGTCCTCTCTGTACAGTCTCTATGTGTGAGTGAGGTTCCTCTCTGTACAGCCTCTCCGTGTGAGTGAGGTTACTCTCTGTACAGCCTCTCTGTGTGAGTGAAGTTCCTCTCTGTACAGCCTCTCTGTGTGAGTGATGTTCCTGTCTGTTAGGCCTCTCTGTGTGAGTGAGGTTCCTGTCTGTACAGCCTCTCCGTGTGAGTGAGGTTGCTCTCTGTAGAGCCCCTCCATGATAGTGAGGTTCCTCTCTGTACAGGCTCTCTGTGTGAGTGAGGTTCCTCTCTGTACAGCCTCTCTGTGTAAGTGAGGTTCCTCTCTGTACAGCCTCTCTGTGTGAGTGAGGTTCCAGTCTATACAGCCTCTCTGTGTGAGTGAGGTTCCTCCCTGTACAGCCTCTCTGTGTGAGTGTGGTTCCTCTGTGTACAGCCTCTCCGTGTGAGTGAGGTTCCTGTCTGTACAGCCTCTCTGTGTGAGTGAGGTTCCTGTCTGTACAGTCTCTCTGTGTGAGTGAGGTTCCCCTCTGTACAGCCTCTCTGTGTGAGTCAGGTTCTGCTCTGTACAGTCTCTCTGTGTGAGTGAGGTTCCCCTCTGTACAGCCTCTCCGTGTGAGTGCGTCCACTCTCTGTCCAGACTCTCCATTTGAGTGATGTTCCTCTTTGTACAGCCTCTCCGAGTGATTGAGACCCCTATCTGTACAGCCTCTCCGAGTGATTGAGGTTCCTCTCTGTACAGCCTCTCTGTGTGAGTGAAGTCCGTCTCTGTACAGCCAACCTGTGTGAGTGAGGTTCCTCTCTGTACAGTCTCTCCATGTGAGTGAAGTTCCTCCCTGTACAGCCTCTCCGAGTGATTGAGTCACCTGTCTGTACAGCCTCTCCGTGTGAGTGAGGTTCCTCTCTGTACAGCCTCTCTGTGTGTGAGGTTCCTCTCTGTACAGCCTCTCCGTGTGAGTGAGGTTCCTCTCTGTACAGCCTCTCCGTGTGAGTGAGGTTCCTCTCTGTACAGTCTCTCCTGTCCGTGTGAGTTGTTGCCTCTGTGTACTGCCTCTCTGTGTGAGTGAGGTTCCACTCTGTACAGCCTCTCCGTGTGACTGTGTCCACTCTCTGTCAAGACTCTCCATTTGAGTGAGCTTCCTTTTTGTACAGACTCTCCGTGTTAGTGAGGTTCCTCTATTTACAGCCTCTGCGTGTGCGTGAGATCCTCTCTGTACAGCCTCTCTGGGTGAGTGAGGTTCCTCTGTGTAGAGCCTCTCTGTGTAAGTGAGGTTCCTCTCTGTAAAGCCAAGCTGTGTGAGTGTGTCCACTCTCTGTCAAGACTCTCCATTTGATGATGTTCCTCTCTGTACAGCCTCTCCGTGTGAGTGAGGTTCCTCTCTGTACAGCCTCTCTGTGTGAGTGAGGTTCCTCTCTGTACAGACTCTCCGTGTGACTGAGGTTCCTCTCTGTACAGCCTCTCTGTGTGAGTGAGGTTCCACTCTCTATAGCCTCTCTGTGAGAATGAGGTTCATCTTTGTACAGCCTCTCTGTGTGATTGAGTCCCCACACTACAGCCTCTCTGAGCAATTGATCCCCTCTCTGTACAGCTTCTCCGTGTGAGTGAGGTTCCTCTCTGTTCAGGCTCTCTGTGTGAGTGAGGTTCCTCTCTGTACAGTCTCTCTGTGTGAGTGAAGTTCCCCTCTGTACAGCCTCTCCGTGTGAGTGCGTCCGCTCTCTGTCCAGACTCTCCATTTGCTGAGGTTCCTCTTTATGCAGCCTCTCCGAGTGATTGAGTCCCCTCTCTGTACAGCCTCTCCGAGTGATTGAGTCCCCTCTCTGTACAGCCTCTCTGTTTGACTGAGGTTCCTGTCTGTACAGCCTCTCTGTTTGAGTGAGTCCCCTCCCTGTACATGCTCCCTCTGAGTGAGGTTCCTCTCTGTACAGCCTCTCTGTGTGACTGAATTTCCTGTCTGTACAGCCTCTCTGAGTGTGTGAGTCCCCTCTCTGTGCAGCCTCTCTGTGTGAGTGAGGTTCCTCTCTGTACAGCCTCTCTGTGTGAGTAAGATTCCTCTCTGTACAGCCTCTCTGTGATAGTGAGGTTCCTCTGTGTACAGCCTCTCTGTGTGACTGTGTCCACTCTCTGTCAAGACTCTCCATTTGAGTGAGGATACTTTTTGTACAGCCTCTCTGTGTGAGTGATGTTCGTCTATGTACAGCCTCTATGTGTGAGTGAGGTTCGTCTCTGTACAGCCTCTCTTTGTGAGTGATATTCCTGTCTGTACAGTCTCTCTGTGTGAGTGAGTCCCCTCTCTGTACAGCCTCTCTGTGTGAGCGATATTCCTCTCTGTACAGCCTCTCCGTGTGAGTGAGGTTCCTCTTTGTACAGCCACTCTGTGTGAGTGAAGTTCCTCTCTCTAAGCGTCTCTTGTAGGTGTGTCCCCTCTCTGTACAACCTCTTTGTGTGAGTAAGGTTCCTCTCTGTACACCCTCTCCATGTCAGTGAAGTTCCTCTCTGTACTGCCTCTCCGTGTGTGTGAGTCCACTGTCTGTACAGCCTCTTCTTTTGAGTGAGGTTCCTCTCTCTACAGTCGATCCTTGTGAGTGAGGATCCTCTCTGTACAGCCTCTCTGTGTGGGTGAGTCCACTCTCTGTAGAGCTCCTCCATGTTAGTGAGGTTCCTCTGTGTACAGACTCTCTGTGTGAGTGAGGTTCCTGTCTGTTGAGCCTCTCTGTGTGAGTGAGGTTCCTCTCTGTACAGCCTCTCTGTGTGAGTGAGGTTCCTCTCTGTACAGTCTCTGTGTGTGAGTGAGGTTCCACTCTCTATAGCCTCTCTGTGAGAATAAGGTTCATCTTTGTACAGCCTCTCTGAGCGATTGATCCCTTCTCTGTACAGCTTCTCCGTGTGAGTGAGGTTCCTCTGTGTACAGTCTCTCCGTGTGAGTGATTTTCCTCTCTGTACAGCCTCTCTGTGTGAGTCTGGTTCCTCTCTGTACAGCCTCTCCGTCTGAGAAACTCCCCTCTCTGTACAGCCTCTCTGTGTGAGTGAGGTTCCTCTCTGTACAGCCTCTCTGTGTGAGTGAGGTTCCTCTCTGTACAGCCTCTCTGTGTGAGTGAGGTTCCTCTCTGTAAAGTCTCTCTGTGTGAGTGAGGTTCCTCTCTGTACAGCCTCTCTGTGTGAGTGAGGTTCCTGTCTGTACAGCCTCTCTATGTGAGTGAGGTTCCTGTCTGTACAGCCTCTCTGTGTGAGTGAGGTTCCTCTCTGTACAGCCTCTCTATGTGAGTGAGGTTCCTGTCTGTACAGCCTCTCTGTGTGAGTGAGGTTCCTCTCTGTACAGCCTCTCTGTGTGAGTGAGGTTCCTCTCTGTACAGTCTCTCTGTGTGAGTGAGGTTCCTCTCTGTACAGCCTCTCCATTTGAGTGAGTCCCCTCTCTGTACAGCCTCTCTGTGTGAGTGAGGTTCCTCTCTGTACAGCCTCTCTGTGTGAGTGAGGTTCCTCTCTGTACAGCCTCTCCGTGTGAGTGAGGTTCCTCTCTGTACAGCCTCTCTGTGTGAGTGAGGTTTCTCTCTGTACAGCCTCTCTGTGTGAGTGAGGTTTCTCTCTGTACAGCCTCTCCGTGTGAGTGAGGTTCCTCTCTGTGCAGCCTCCCCGTTTGATTGAGGTTCCTCTCAGTCCAGACTCTCCGAGTGTGTGATTACCCATATTCTACATCCTCACTGTGTGAGTGAATCCCCTCTCTGTACAGCATCTCCGTGTGTGTGTGTCCCCTCTCTTTCCAGCATCTCTGTATGGGTGAGTCCCATGTCTGTACAGCCTCTCTGTATGAGTGAGGTTCCTCTCTGTACAGCCTCTCTGTGTGAGTGAGGTTCCTCTCTGTACAGCCTCTCTGTGTGAGTGAGGTTCCTCTCTGTACAGCCTCTCTGTGTGAGTGAGGTTCCTCTCTGTACAGCCTCTCAGTGTGAGTGAGGTTCCCCTCTGTACAGTCTCTCTGTGTGAGTGAGGTGCCTATCTGTACAGCCTCCCCTTGAGTTTCTTTTCCATAACAGAATCTGGAAGCCGGTACCATTGGTAATATCCGAAAATATTGAATATGCTGTAACTGCGCACCCCCCATCACCCCCTCCCCCACAACACCTCCTCCCCCCACACCTCATCCCCCCCAACACCCCCTACCCCCAACACCGCCTCCCCCCAACACCTCCTCCCCCCCAACACCCCCTCCCCCCAACAGCTCCTCCCCCCCAACACCTCCTCCCCCCAACATCCCCTCCCCCCCAACACCTCCTCCCCCAACACCTCCTCCCCCCAACACCCCCTCCCCCCCCAACACCTCCTCCCCCAACACCTCCTCCCCCAACACCTCCTCCCCCCAACACCTCCTCCCCCCAACACATCCTCCCCCCAACACCTCCTCCCCCCCAACACCTCCTCCCCCCAACACCTCCTCCCCAACACCTCCCCCCCCCAACACCCCCTCCCCCAACACCCCCTCCCCCAACACCCCCTCCCCCAACACCGCCTCCCCCAACACCCCCTCCCCCCCCACACCCCCTCCCCCCCAACACCTCCTCCCTCCACACCCCATCCCCACCACTCGCCCTCCCCCCCACACCCCTCCCCCACACCCCTCCCCCACACACCCCCTCCCCCACACACCTCCCCCAACACCCCCTCCCCCACACACCCCCTCCCCCCAACACCCCCTCCCCCACACACCCCCTCCCCCCCAACACCTCCTCCCCCAACACCTCCTCCCCCCAACACCCCCTCCCCCATCACCCCCCTCCCCCAACACCTTCTCCCCCCAACACCCGCCTCCCCCAACACCCCCTCCCCCCCAACACCCCCTCCCCCCCAACACCTCCTCCCCCCCAACACCTCCTCCCCCCAACACCCCCTCCCCCAACACCCCCTCCCCCAACACCCCCTCCCCCAACACCCCCTCCCCCAACACCCCCTCCCCCAACACCTTCTCCCCCCAACACCCCCTCCCCCAACACCCCCTCCCCCAACACCCCCTCCCCCAACACCTTCTCCCCCCAACACCCCCTCCCCCAACACCTCCTCCCCCCAACACCCATTCCCCCCCAACACCTCCTCCCCCCACACTCCATCCCCACCACTCGCCCTCCCCCCCCACACCCCTTCCCCACACCCCTCCCCCACACACCCCCTCCCCCACACCCCTCCCCCAACACCCCCTCCCCCACACACCCCCTCCCCCCAACACCCCCTCCCCCCAACACCCCCTCCCCCAACACCCCCTCCCCCAACACCTCCTCCCCCTAACACCTCCTCCCCCCCAACACCTCCTCCCCCCAACACCCCCTCCCCCAACACCTCCTCCCCCCAACACCTCCTCCCCCCAACACCCCCTCCCCCAACACCCCCTCCCCCCCAACACCTCCTCCCCCCAACACCCCCTCCCCCAACACCTCCCCCCCACCAACACCCCCTCCCCCCAACACCTCCTCCCCCGCAACACCTCCTCCCCCCAACACCTCCTCCCCCCAACACCCTCTCCCCCTAACACCTCCTCCCCCCCAACACACCCTCCCCCCAGCACCTCCTCCCCCCCACACCCCCTCCCCAACACCCACTGCCCCCACACGCCCTCCCCCAACACCCCTTCCCCCAACACCCCCTCCCCCAACACCCCCGCCCCTCACCCCTCCTCCACACCCCTCCTCCACACACCTCCTCCCCCCGCACCTCCTCCCCCCAACACCCCCTCCCCCGCAACAACTCCTCCCCCCAACACCTCCTCCCCCCACACCCCCTCCCCCAACACCCCCTCCCCAATACCCACTCCCCCACACCCCCTCCCCCAACACCCCCTCCCCCAACACCTACTCCCCCCCACACCCCCTCCCCCAACACCCACTCACCCCACACGCCCTCCCCCAACACCCCTTCCCCCCACATCTCCTCCCCCCACACCCCCCTCCCCCAACACCCCCCTCCCCCAACTCCCCCTCCCCTCACACCTCTCCCCCTATGCCCCCTCGACCCCACGCCACCTCCCCCCCACACGCCTCGCCCCCCACACCCCTCCCCCCCATGCCTCCTACCCCCCACACCCCTCCCCTCCACCCCCACCCCCCTGCCCCCCACACCCTTCCCCTCCACCCCCACCCCCTCCCCCCACACCCCCACCCCTCCACATGCTCTCCCCCCATGCCTCCTCCCCCCCATACCCCCACACCCCCACACCCCTCCCCTCCACCCCCACACCCACACCCACTCCCCCAACACCCCCTCCCCCCAACACCCCCTCCCCCTACAGCCCTCCCCCCCACATCCCTCCCCCCCACACCTCCTCCCCCTACACACCCCCACCCCCTGACATGCCCTCCCCCATACCTCCTCCACCCTACACACCCTCTCCCCACACCCCCTCCCCCACACCCCTCTCCTCGACCCCCACACACCCTCCCCCCACATGCCTTCCCCCCCACACCCCCTCCACCCCACACCCCTACCCCCCTCCACCCCACACCCCTACCCCCTCGCCCCCTCCACCCCACACCCCTACCTCCCTCGCCCCTCCACCCCACACCCCTACCCCCCTCGCCCCCTCCACCCCACACCCCTCCCACCACACCCCCTCCCCCCTACTCACCCTCCCAACATGCCTCCTCCCCCGACACGCCCTCCCCCCACAGCCTATCCCCCTCCCCCTTTCCCCCACACTGCACCCCCTCTCCCTCCCCCCAATGCCCCCTCCCCCTCGCCCCATATCCCCTCCCCTCCCCCAACACCTCCTCCCCCCACATGACCTCCCCCTCCCCCACACAACCCCTCCCTCTCCCTCCCTCTGTTCCTCCCCCTCCCTCTCTCCCCCTTTCTTTCTCTTTCTCTCTCCCTCCCTCTCCCTCTCTCTGCCTGTCTGTCTCTCCCTCTCTCTCCCTCTCTCTCCCTCTCCCTATCCTTCTTTCTCTGTCTCTCTGTCCCTGTCTGTCTCTCCCTCTCCGTCTCCCTGTCTGTCTGTCTCTCCCTCTCTCTCCCTCTCTCTCCCTCTTCTCTCTCCCTCTCCCTCTCTCTCTCTCTCTCTCTGTCTCTCTTTCTCTCTCCCTCTCTCTCCCTCTCCTCTCTCTCTCTCTCTCTCCCTCTCCTTCTCTCTCTGTCTGTCTGTCCCTGTCTGTCTCTCCCTCTCCCTCTCCCTCTCCCTCTCTCTGCCTGTCTGTCTCTCTCTCTCTCTCCCTCTCCTTCTCTCTCTGTCTGTCTGTCCCTGTCTGTCTCTCCCTCTCCCTCTCCCTCTCCCTCTCTCTGCCTGTCTGTCTCTCCCTCTCTCTCCCTCTCCTCTCTCCCTCTCCCTCTCTCTCTCTCTCTCTCTCTCTCCCCCACCCCCCCACCTAACGCTCTGAGGACACTGGTTCAAATCCCACCACAGCAGTGGGTGGAATTTAAATTCGATTTGTAGATCTGGAATTGGAAAGCGAGTCTCAGTCATGGTGACCATCGATTGTCGTAGGAACCCACCTGGGTCACTAATGCCCTTTAGGGAGGGAAATCTGCCCTCCTTACCCGGTCTGGCCTACCTGTGACTCCAGACCCACAGCCACGGGGTTGACTCTTAACCGCACCCCCTGAGATGGCTGAGACAGCCAGGGCAATTAGGGATGGGTAACAAAGGCTGGCCTAGCCAGTGACGCCCAGGCCCCAGGAACAAATGAAAGCACACACGACGTGTGACAACACATTCAGCTTCACCCCATCGAGGAGGGTGTCCGGGGCAGATCTGTCAAAGCAAAACCACTTTGTTCTGTCCTGGGAGTCACACAACAGAACAGTAAACTGCAGCCTTTTTAACAATACCCCCACCGCCCCCACCACCCCCCACCTCCATAGGGCCTCAACCACCCCGTCAACCTGTGATAACTCAGACAGAACCAGCAACTCACACAGCTTGTTTCTCCCTCTTCACCTCCGCAATCTCAGGCCCAGGTGTGGGAGGTGGGCTGGGTGGGATTCCACGTTTACCTGATACCCTCAACCAGCCCACCCCAGCAACCCAGTCTTCAACTTGCCTCCATCAGCTATTCCACTCCATGAGGCGCTGCCAGCGAGCCCACTCCTGGTCCCCATCTAACACCTGCTTACGCCTGCTTTCCACCCAACAGCCAGTGACAAGGAGTCCACGGGCGGGATCCCAATCCATTCCTGATCCGTGTTTGTCAAAGGCTAACTCTAGCAGGGCAGACTCATTCCTGGCGGGGTTGGCGGCAGCCAGGAGAGCGGGTGGGTTACCGGGGAAGTCATCCAGCGGCTGGCGCTGAGGCTCGGGAGACAGGGGTGCCAATCACAACACGGCAGGCTAGGGGTAATTTTAAGATCAGTTAGTCAAGTAAACCTGGCATAAGTCACTAGTCTCAGTGACCGTGACCTTGAAGCCATCATCGATTGTTGTAAAAACCCATCTGCTTCACGAGTCCCCCTTTAGGGAAGGAAATCTGCCCTGCTTACCCGGCCTGGCCTACACGTGACTCCAGACCGCACAGCAGTGCAGTTGACTCTTGACTGTCCGTCTGAAATGGTCGACTCAGCCACTCGGTTGTATTGAAGAAGGCACTTTCTCAAGGGCAGTTAAGGAGGGGTGATAAATGCTGGACTTGCCCGTGATGTCCACATCCCGTGAATGAACAAGATTATAAAGGCATTGGATAACCACACGTCCCGGGATCGAGCCTGAGGCCTAGCTTGGAGGCCTTCTGTGACTCCAGCGCCGCTCTGAGATGCCTTCTGTGACTAATTCTCAAGCGTACCTCTCTTCTATTTCCCTCTCTCTCTCTCTCTCTCTCTCTCTCTCTGAGCCCAGGAGGGCCCAATCTTCAGGCCCAGTTGCGAGAGGCCTACTTGAGGCCACTGAGCTCCCTGTGGTGTCCTGTTTGAGCGGGGAGGCTACAAGGCCCAGAGCTGCCAACGGGATGAGATGGGCCCCATCACCAGTGTTCAGGAGGGTGGACGGGGGAGGAGGGGTTAAGCCACTCGTTCATACCAGGTTCCAATGTTCTAATAACCCAGGCCTGCACCAACCAAAGACGACTACATTATTTAATATATATATATATATATATATATCTGTATATATAAAATGTATTTACATGTGAATATTTATTGAGACCCAGGGTCTGTCTGGCAATGAACAGAACTTCCTTTGGCTCACTTTCTGTCCACACCAAGTAGTTCCTGGTACAGGTCAGAGTTCTCCCCACCCCTTCCCGCTCCCTTTTTGCTACCCCACCATTAACCCTGGGCCCTGCCCTCAAAGACACCAGGGGCCCCTTTAATTGTCCGCCCCCACGGGGTCTAGTGGATCGAACCTGAATTTGCGGCTAAGAAGCCGTCTCGCTTACCGACTCCGTTTCAGCCCTGCCGCCGGTAGTTTCCTGTCCACCAAAATGGCAGCTAACTCTGGGCGTTCACGGGAAACCGGACAATGGCGGCCGGGAGGTGGTGGTGGGGGTGGGGTCGTTGTGGGGGAGGGGTGGGGGGGGGTTGCTGGCGGAGAGAGAAAATAACCCCAAAACATGGGCGATCAGGCACCGGCGGCCAACTAGAGCCAGGGGGACCCGTTAAATAATGGCGGACGTGGATGACAGGGCGCTGAACAAGAAGGGATGCATGTTGTCCCAAAATGGATTGTCAAACCTTCCATCTCCGTTGTTTGTTTGGGCGCTTGGAGTGGGGGTGGGGAAGGGGGAGGGGGGGGGGGTGGGGAGGGGAGGGGGGGGCGGAGTGGGAACGGGGTCAGGTATTTGGGGTGAAGCTGGGGAGGGAGGGAGGGGGAAGGCAGGATCCTTGTACTTGAAGCCCCCCCCACAACCCCCACCCCCAGCTCCATCCTGTGAGGGGCTGACTACCGATCAATCTTTTGCACTGTTCACCCTGGGGAGAAATCTTCAGTCGGCCAACAGGTTTGGTCCTGGTTCTGTTGCTAAGCAACCCTGTCTGGAATTAAAACCATCGGAAGCGTTTTTAAAAATCCACCAAACTCTTTATTGCGTAGAATCTTAAAACAAGCATCTTATGTAGCCTATGATGATAACTTTATTGAGTACAGTTTTAATGATTGTGGGTGCAAAAGAAAAGAAATATTGTATGTGTCAAGCTGTACAGTCATTCCAATTATTTATTTTTTAATTTATCTCATATAAATGGAGCAAGGTTCATTAACTCCTTCATCTAGCTGGTGTTTGTGTTTACACTTCCCTGAGTTCCCCTGGTCTCCTACTCTGAGCCTCCTTTGACTAGGCCGCAGCCTTACTCTGACGTGGAGGAGTGGGGTGGGGTGGGGTGGGTGGTGTGGTTGCGGGGGCAGAGAGAGGGGTGTTTGGGAGGGGCGGAGGGAGGGGGGGCACGACGACGATGTAGGGGGGTTGGCGGGAGAGGCTTCACGGAGAGATTGAAATCCGTCCGGGTCCAAAAGAGCAGAGAGACGACAGTTTCACACGTGACACAGGAAAAAGTTGACGTGGGGAAAACTGAATGAGAAACGTTGGCTGAAAACCACAACGCTCCCCCCCGCCAGCAGCCCCCCCAACCCCCAAATAAATACAACATGCTCGAAGGTGGGAAGCATGCATCTTACAAATATTTTAAACAATAGATATAAATTAGAGGTCATGGGACAAACCAGGAGTCCATTTTCCCCTCTCTGTACTGGAGGCATTGGTAATTATACATTGGGTGTAGACCCATGCTCTCCAAATTCGGTCAACAAATACATGGCGTAATTCCCACAGAGGCTGAACGAAGATCATTCTGCTGTGGGTAACTGGACTCAGGAGCCTTCAGGAAGACTAATGCTTGAGGGTTTTTGGATATAGCCGTTGTCTAGGTTACCCACAAGGCCTTGGGCTCAAACTTCAACGGCAGGGAGACATCCAGAAATTGGGAAGAACAGGATTCTGGAATTCGGGGAGACGGGACAGCCCGTGCTGTCTCCTCCTTCTGATAGTCCCTGTGTGACCAGCCCCACTTGTGATCTCCTTGACCTTCAACACCTCGAGACTGGTGAATTCCTAATGGATCATTATGACCAATCGGACCAGGCTTGGCGCAGACACAACTGAAGCAATCGGAGAGGTTCCTGACCCATCGCTCGGATGGAATTTGATGCCCTCCAGTAAGGCGGCTTTGGAGGTGGGGAGGCATTTAATGAGATGGGCAGGGTGGGGTTGGTGAGGGGGGGGGTGGGTGCAGGTGGGGGTGGTGGGGCCCTTCATTGTCAGGGACTCGGAGCCTGATCAAGGGACCCGGCATCGGGAAAGGGAGGTCCACTGATAGCCACCTCCATGCCCATGTTGCTGACACCCCTCCCCCACGACCCCCATGCCGCCATCACTGACCTTTGACCCGGTGATCCTGGGCCTCTGCTGGGTACGTTACCAGCTGCTGCCACTGCCTTGCTCTGGCACTGCCGGCGATGGGCAGCTGTCAGCCTCTGATTGGCTGGCAGCTGTAAGAAGGGGCGGGATTTCCACCCCAGGGATCCTGATCCCTTGGGAATTCCCAACACTGGTCAGTTAAGAGCCTCTGTGGCGGGCGTTCCCAGGAGGAGCTGGCATGGGTCTCTCCAGAGGATGGGCAAGCCCCGTGACCTGCATTAAATACCAGCCATAGTTACGTGTGACCCATTGTCAGGTCTGTTTAATACCATAAGACATAAGACCATAAGACAAAGGAGAAGAAATTAGGCCATTCAACCCATCGAGTCTGCTCTGCCATTCAATCATGGCTGATAAGTTTCTCAATCCCATTCTCCCGCCTTCTCCCCGTAACCTTTGATCCCCTTACCAATCAAGAACCTATCTATCTCGGTCTTAAATACACTCAATGACCCGGCCTCCACAGCCTTCTGTGGCAATGAATTCCATAGATTCACCACTCTCTGGCTAAAGAAGTTTCTCCTCATCTCTGTTCTAAAAGGTCTTCCCTTTACTCTGAGGCTGTGCCCTCGGGTCCTAGTCTCTCCTACTAATGGAAACATCTTCCCCACGTCCACTCTATCCAGGAGTTACCAGTAATACCAGGTTACCTGCTCTGATCCTACAGGCTTTCTCAAAAGACAGTCTGCTGGCCATTTCCCAACTTACCCCTGGCCTGGTTACCCTATCACCCCGCCCCGTACTCACTGACTGACATCGGCTCCCAGTCCAGCTTTGCCTCAGCTGTAAGGTTCTCACCTTTGTTTTCAAATCCCTCCCTCTCTCCATAACCCCCTCCGAGATCTCTGCACTCCCCCAATTCCGGCCTCTTGAGTATCCCCGATTCCCCATCGCTCCACCATTGGCCTTCAGCCTGGGGCCCTGAGCTCTGGAATTGCCTCCCTAAACCCCTCTGCCCCTCTCTCTCTCTCTCTCTCATCATTAAGTGGATCCTTAAAACCGACCTCTTTGACCAAGCTTTAGGTCACCTGTCCCCATGTGACTCAGTGTCAAATTGTGTCTGATAAGTGGTCCTGTCCAGCACCTCACTTTGTTAAGGGCCCCCCACCCCACCCCACCCCGCGTGATCCTGTCCACCCTCACCTTCCCACTCTGATTGGACAACGAGCTGATTCTTTGCCACCAGATCTGCTTAAATCTCTGGTTGACACCAGAACAAGAACACAGGAGATAGGAGCAGGATTAGACCATTTGGCCCATCGGGTCTGCTCTGCCATTCATTACGATCATGGCTGATCTTGGGCTTTAACTCCACTTACCCGCCCGCTCCCCATATCCCTGAATTCCCCGTGGGACCAAAACTCTGTCAGTCCCAGCTTTAAACGGACTCAGCGATGGAGCATCCACAACCCTCTGGGGTAGAGAATCCCAGAGATTCACAACCCTTTGAGTGAAGACATTTCTCCTCATCTCAGTCCCTAAATGATCGGCCCCTTATCCTGAGACCGTTCCCCGTGTTCTAAACTCCCCAGCCCGGGGGGGGGGACAATCTCTCAGCGTCCACCCTGTCAAACCGCTTCAGAATCCTGAATGATCACCTCTCATTCTTCTCAACTCCAGAGAATATGAACCCAGTTTACTCAGCCTCTCACTATAGGACAACCCCCTCAGCCCAGGGACCAATCCAGTGAATGTTCGCTGTACCACCTCTAACCCAAGTATAACAAAAGAGTCTCTTTTTCCCTGTCCTGTCCAGTTGAGTGCTGTAAGTCATACAGTTCTACCAACACTTAAAGAGTTTTCAGCAAACCACTTGGTGTCAGCTCCCCACAGGCGACTGAGTTGGCCGCTATGTGGCTATAGCAATGCTGAGCCTGGCCTAGGCCTCAATAGTTCTGGAGTAGGGCCTGGGAGTAGAGGCTGAAGTAGCCAGGCTAGGCCTGAAAATCCAGGCCAGGCGGATGGAAAGGTCCCTTCGACTTTACCAACCTTATCTTCGAACAAACTGCTGCAGGAGGTGGTGGAGGCAGAAACTCGAAACTCTTTTAAAACGTACTTGGATCTGCGCCTGAAGTGCTGTCAGCTGCAGGGCTATGGGGCCGGGCGCCGGGGCGCAGGAAGGTGGGATTAGAAAGGGCACCTCTGGGTTGTCCTCGGGCTGGCATGGACAAGATGGGCCGATTGGCCTCCTTCTGTGCTGTAACTTTTCTGTGGTTCTATGGATGTGGCCCCTTGAGCATGCCCCCAATTCCCATCTCTCCACCTGTTGCTAATGCAGCCACCCTTTCTTGGATTGTTGCCCATTTGGCATCGGTCTGGTAGATAGATTCTCTTTTCACGACCGAATGGCTTGTTTGTCCATTGTGGAGAGAGTTTGGAGTTACTGGTGTCGGTCATGGAGGTTGTTCCAGACACCACCCCCCCCACCCCCGTCATTCCCACAGCCATTTTTAACCCGGGCCCTGAGCAACAGACCCAAACTTGACAGAACAGACTTAACAAAACAAAGGGAGAGCTCATGTTCCCAGGTTAGTGGCCGCAGAGCGTGAGAACAGGTGGAGACCATTCAGCCCCTCAAGCCCTGCTCCACCATCCAATTAGAGCTGTATCTTAACTCCATCCACCACGTTGGGCCTGTTACCTTTAATGACCTTTCCAAACAAACATCGATCACGATTGCGTTTCCCCTCCAACTCCTAGGGTTCCCAACCCTCCAGGATCGGCCTGGAGTCTCCAGGAGTTGTCGCTCTACCTCCAGACAGGCTTCTCAGGAAAATTCCAGAGAGGAAATTAGTTAAAGTGATCATTTCCTTTCAGCCCTTGTGGATAATATCGGAGATGGGGGTGAGGGGAGGCAGAAGGCAGGTCAGCTGATAAAACCTCCATGGATATGGCCAACCAGGGTTGGCAACCCAACTACAACTAACATGCCAACCTGCAAACCCCCTACCAGTGCGTTACCCCCTACCAGTGCGTTACCCCCTACCAGTGCATTACCCCCTACTAGTGTGTTACCCACTACCAGTGCGTTACCCCCTACCAGTGCATTACCCCCTACCAGTGCATTACCCCCTACCAGTGCGTTACCCCCTACCAGTGCGTTACCTCCTACCAGTGCGTTACACCCTACCAGTGCGTTACCCCCTACCAGTGCGTTACCCCCTACCAGTGCTTTACCCCCTACCAGTGCATTACCTCCTACCAGTGCGTTACCCCCTACCAGTGCGTTACCCACTACCAGTGCTTTACCCCCTACCAGTGCGTTACCTCCTACCAGTGCGTTACCCCCTACCAGTGCGTTACCCCCTACCAGTGCATTACCCACTACCAGTGCGTTACCCCCTACCAGTGCATTACCTCCTACCAGTGCGTTACCCCCTACCAGTGCGTTACCCCCTACCAGTGCGTTACCCCCTACCAGTGTGTTACCCCCTACCAGTGCTTTACCCCCGACTCTCAGCAAAACCGCCCACCGCCTTGGGACCCACAAAGAGGAAAGGGGGCTCCTGAGGGCTCATGCTCGATGACATGGGAAGGAACGTGACCCTTTTGGAGGGGTATCAGGAAGGGAGGGTCGGAGGATAAGCGTAGATGGCCGGTGGGGTGGTGGTTTGAGGGGGGGGGAACAGGCATGGGGAGGAGAGGCGTTGGGGAAGAGGGGGGGCGGGGTGAAGAGGGAGCAGATGGGAGGCAGAAAGGGGGAGGTGATGTTGAAGGGGGAAGGGAGGAAAAGGGACAAAGGGGGGAGGGGGAGAGAGGTCAAAGGGCATACAGAAAAATAAGAGCCCCTCACTGAAGTGAGCTATGAGAAGTGGCAGTGGTGGCACAGCAATCCAGGGGGACGCAGGTTTGAAATCCCACCACGGCAGGTGGTGAGTTCAGTAAAAATCGGGAATTAAAAATCGAACGATGACCATGAAACGATTGCTGTAAAAACCCATCCGGTCCACTAATAGGGAGGGAAATCTGCCCTCCTCACCCGGTCTGGGCCTACACGTGACTCCAGACCCACGGCCGCGTGGTTGGCTCTTAAATGCCCCTCTGAGCAAGGGCACTTAGGGATGGGCAATAAATGCCGGCCCAGCCAGCGGCGCCCACATCCCATGAACGGATAATTAAAAAGAACACAACCTGTCCTAACATTGTGGCGCGGGCTGTAACTCGTTTAATCCGAGCCAGTTGAAAATTGTTTTAAAATGAGGGAAAATATAAGCCACTTCATCAAAACTGGGTCATCTCTGCCCCTCGATTGTAACGTCCAAGTTGTTCCCCAGGACATTTTGGCCCCACACATGGAAGACGCCCTTCAACTCACGGGCAGATTGTGAATAGTACCGCTTTGATAACCCAGACACCAGTGGCCTGGATTTTTGCGGGTGGTGGGGGGGGGGTGGAGTGGTGGGGGTTGGGGAGGGGGGTGGGGGGGTAAGGGAGAGCAGGGCTGGCGTGCTTTAGCGGGTTCCGCCCCCCCCTCCCGCCGGCTGTCTCTGCCCGGGGACGATTGGCTGTCTCGCTGGGCCTCCTGGTTTGGGATGGAGAGGGTGAGGGGTGTGGGCCTCTCCGACACGGCGGACCAGCTCCCAGCATCGTCTGAGGGTCCCCGAAAGCATCGCACCTTCACACCACCCCCCAGCTCACCCACCCCCATGCTGCCCTCCCCCCACCCACAGATCCCCCTCTGTGCCACCTCCGTGCCCGCCCCACCCCCAATGTAGAGTCCACACAGCCACTCACCCAGTGTCCACTATGTACAGGGGCTGTGCTGGAGCAGCGGGACTGATTTAAAAACCAGGCATAAAGGAAATATTAAACCCGCTACAAAGTTAGAATAAAAGCAAAATACTGCGGATGTTGGAAATCCAATACAACAATAAAAACAGCTGGAAAAGCTCATCAGGTCTGGCAGCATCTGCGGAGAGGGACACAGTTAACGTTTCCAGTCCGTATGACCCTTCAACAGAGCTAAGTAAAAATAGAAGAGAGGTGAAACAAAGTTAGAAGCCTCTCCTTCCAAACCCTGAACTGCCGGAGCGTGAATGCAAAAATCTGCAGCTGGGCAGGAGCCAGCATTTCATACTGTCGCCCATGGGTAACCCTGAGGGGCTTTCCCACTGCTCCACCCCCACCCCCACCACCCCTTCCGTCACCCCCACCCCCTCTCTCTCCCCACCCACCCACCCCCCCCCCCACTCGTGGACAGAATCAGCCTCGAAGGCCTTTCGCAGCCAGATGCCTCACCGGCTGTTTCTCACACAGGGGGAGAACGTGCCCCTCCTCCCAGCCTCGTTCCCCCTTCCACCTCCCCCCACCAGCGACGGGAGGGTGTACCCCAAGCATCAGTGTGGCGCTGACTTTACAGTATTGGCGCAGTGGTAGTGTCGCTGGACTAGTAATCCAGAGACTCAGGGGAATGCTCTGGGGATCTGGGTTCGAATCCCACCCACGGCAGACGGTGGAATTTGAATTCAATAAAAATCTGCAATTATAAGTCTGATGGTGACCACGAACCCATTGTCGATTTTTGTAAAACCCCATCTGGGTCACTAATGCCCTTTAGGGAGGGAAATTTGTCCTCCTTACCCGGTCTGGCCTACATGTGACTCCAGACCCACAGCAATGTGGTTGACTCTTAAATGCCCCTGTGAGTTGTACCACAATCACTAGAAGGTCAATAAGAAATGAAACCAGATGGAGATCCCACCATCAGCCTAGGTACCAGAAATGACAATGGCAAACTCAACCCTGCAAACTCCTCCTTACTAACATCTGGGGGCTAGTACCAAAATTGGGAGAGCTGTCTCACAGACTAGTCACGCAACAGCCTGACATAATCATCCTCACAGAATCCTACCTTACAGATAATGTCCCAGACTCCACCATCACCATCCCTGGGTATGTCCTGTCTCACCAGCAGGACAGACCCAGCAGAGGTGGGGACACAGTGATATACAGTCGGGAGGGAGCTGCCCTGGGATCCTCAACATCGACTCCGGACCCCATGAAGTCTCATGGCATCAGGTCAAACATGGGCAAGGAAACCTCCTGCTGATTACCACGTACCGCCCTCCCTCAGCTGATGACTCAGTGCCTCCTCCATGTTGAACATCACTTGGAGGAAGTACTGAGGGTGGCAAGGGCTCAGAATGTACTCTGGGTGGGGACTTCAATGTCCATCGCCAAGAGTGGCTCGGTAGCACCACTACTGACTGAGCTGGCTGAGTCCTAAAGGACATAGCTGCTAGACTGGGTCTGCGGCAGGTGGTGAGGGAACCAACAAGAGGGAAAAATATACTTGACCTCGTCCTCACCAACCTGCCTGCCGCGGATGCATCTGTCCATGATAGTATTGGTAGGTGTGACCATCGCACACTCATTGTGGAGACAAAATCCCACCTTCACATTGAGGATACCCTCCATTGTGTTGCGTGGCACTACCACTGTGCTAAATGGGATAGATTTGGAACAGACCGGACACTGCAAAGACTATGGGCCCTGACAATATTCCAGCAATAGTACTGAAGACTTGTGCTCCAGAACTTGCTGTGCCCCTAGCCAAGCTGTTCCAGTACAGCTACGACACTGGCATCTACCCGGCTATGTGGAAAATTGCCCAGGTATGTCCTGTACACAAAAAGCAGGACAAATCCAACCCGGCCAATTACTGCCCCATCAGTCTACTCTCCATCATCAGTAAAGTAATGGAAGGGGGCATCAACAGTGCTATCAAGGGGCACTTACTCAGCAATAACCTGCTCACCGATGCTCAGTTCGGGTTCTGCCAGGGCCACTCAGCTCCTGACCTCATTACAGCCTCAGTTCAAACATGGACAAAAGAGCTGAACTCCCGAGGTGAGGTAAGAGTGACTGCCCTTGACATCAAGGCAGCATTTGACCGAGTGTGACATCAAGGAGCCCTAGCAAAACTGGAGTCAATGGGAATCAGGGGGAAATTCTCCCCTGGTTGGAGTCATACCTAGCACAAAGGAAGATGGTTGTGGTTGTTGGAGGTCAGTCATCTCAGTCCCAGGACATCACTGCAGGAGTCCCTCAGGGTAGTGTCCTCGGCCCAACCATCTTCAGCTGCTTCATCAATGACCTTCCTTACCTGGTCTACATGTGACTCCAGACCCACAGCCATCTGGTTGACTCTTAAATACACCCCTGAACAAGGGCAACTGGGGATGGGCAATAAATGCTAGAGCCCAAATCTGAACCCCCCCTACCCCCCGATAACATATCACCTAGCCCGGCCTTAAACATGCTCAGTCTCTGCTTCCACCTCCCTCTCAGGAAGAGAGTTCCAAAGACTCGCAACCCTCTGAGTGAAAAAAATTTCACCTCCTCTCTGACCCCTTATCTTTAAACAGTGACCCCCTACTCCTAGACTCTCCCACAAGAGGAAACATGGTCTCCACATCCACCCTGTCAAAACCCCTCAGGATCTTACATGTTTCAGTCAAGTCACCTCTCACTCTTCTAACCTCCAGTGGATACAAGCCTAGTCTGTCCGACCTTTCCTCATCAGACAACCCACCCATTCCTGGTATTAGTCTGGAAAACCTTCTCTAAACTGCTTCCAACACATTTACATCCTTCCTTAAATAAGGCGACCAGTGCCGTACACAGTACTCCAGATGTGGTCTCACTAGTGTTCTGTATAACTGAAGCATAACCTCTTTACTTTTGTATTCAATTCGCCTCGCAACAAATGATAACATTCTATTATCTTTCCTAATTACCTGCTGTACCTGCATACAAGCCTTTTTCAATTCATGCACTAGGACACCCAGATCCCTCTGCACCTCAGAGCTCTGCAATCTCTCACCATGTCTTTCATTTATTCTGCCTGCCAAAATGGACAATTTCACATTTTCTCGCATTATACTCCATTTGCCAGATCTTTGCCCACTCACCTAACCTCTCTATGTATTTTTGTAGCCTCCTGATGTCCTCTTCACAATTTACATTCTTACTTATCTTTGTACCATCAGCAAATTTGGCAACCGTCCCTTCAATTCTTTCATTTATATAAGACATTTATATAAACGGTAAACAGTTTAAGTCCCAGCACTGAACCTTGTGGCACACCATTACATCTTCCCAACCGGAAAAAGACCCACTTATGTCTACTCTCTGTTTCCTGTTAGCCGGCCAATCTCCTATCCATACCAGTATATTACCCCCTACACCATCAGCTTTTATTTCTGCAATAACCTTTGCTGAGTCACCTTATCAAATACCTTCTGGAAATCTAAGGGCAGAACATCCACCGGTTCCCCTTTATTTTCAAAGGACTGTAATGAGTTGGTTAAACATCATTCTCCTTTCACAAAACCATGTTGACTCTGCCTGATGACCTTGAACTTATCCAAGTGCCTTGCTACAGCTTCTTACACTTCTAGCTTCTAACACTTTCCCTATGAGAGGCAGGGGAGGATGCTGAAGCGTTATCTTTGTCTGTCTGACTATCCCACTTCCACCCTCATTAACCCCCTCCCCCCCCCACACACACACACAGATGCAGCCAGTGTGTCTGACATTTTCTGGTCTTTATTTTGACTTTCTGACACCTGCAATGCTTTTGGCTCTTGGCTGCAATGACTATGTGATTGGCCAATGGGCCAGCCTAAACCTGAGGAGCTTATTGGATGACAGGCCAACGCCAGTGAGACGGCCCTCAATGGCGGAGAAGGGAGGGATTGTGGTGGGTACGTGAGTATCTTGGTGGACATGGGGAGGGTCAATATTCACTGCGGAGGTCTAAAGGACTTCTTGGGGGGGCCTGGGGTGTGAGGGTGTTCTTAGCCCATTAGCTGTTAAAGAGAATGGACCAGTTGGTTCAATCCATCATGGTTCCTGTTCCGATAACCTGCCTACCACTCTGTCAGGGGGATGTAAACAATCCCACAGTCACTATTGGATGTGTTAGGGCTCTGCTATCTTTAACCCTCCCAGCAAATTTATTCAGTTGAAATTATTGTCAGCCTTAATCTTTGACAAGGAGAGATTTTAAATGATTATAAGAGCTTAGTCAGCTATACTAGCTATTGACGTGATATCACGTTATCAGCCATGATTGAACGGCAGAGCAGACTCGATGGGCTGAATGGCCTAATTTCTGCTCCTATGTCTTATGGCCTTATGGTCTAATTGAAATAAAATGTCACTGAATCATAGAGTCATGAAGGTCTACAGCACAGAAAAAGGCCCTTTGGCCCATCGAGTCAGTGCTGGTTGAACACAAGTACTGAACTATTCTAATCCCATTTTGCAGCACTAGGCCCTTAGCCTTGTATGCAATGACATCGCAAGTGCACATCCAAATACTTCTTAAATGTATTGAAAGTTTCTGCCTCTACCAGTGTTCCAGAGTCCCACCACCCTCTGGGTGAAAAAGTTCTTCCTCACATCCCCTCTAAACCTCCTGCCCCTTACCTTAAATCTGTGCCCCCCTGGTTATTGATCCCTCCACCAAGGGGAAAAGTCCCTTCCTGTCTCCTCCCAGGAGTATTTAGACTAAACAAAAATATCTCAGAATGAAATAAACTTACTAGGCATGTTATAGCAGAAATAACTCTTCTGAGTTAACCTCTGTCCGAACATTGAATCTCCTATTGAAGAATTCTAGAAGAAATTAGCGTCCTGAGGCTTACAAATTGAGTCTATAACTTTTATAATGGCTAATTAATAATATTTTATTATAAGCTTAAATCTTAGATTAAGTTATAGCAATGTTTGCAATATTGTAAGTAAAATAAACTAATCCATCCAAAATATAAATGCAAAATAAGCATGTCCCCTTAGAAATAAATGCAAGATACAAATCCAGCTAAAAAATAAATGTAGGATATTCAAACAAATAATAAACTAAGTGTATACTCACAAAGTATAAAGCGTAATTTCTGCTTTGTCTCAGCTAAGAGGAGATCTATAAGATCTCAGCTCTGTATCACCATGGAGACCCTGCAGATCTGATCTGATGTTTACCCCAGAGCCTAAATTAAAGAAGTGTTTTTGCTTTAAGGGTAACATAGCCATTGCCTATCATACTCTCAGAGGTTCTTTGTTTGAGGATCCTTGAAAGATCAGTTAGTGTTTTTGTGTATGCAGTTATTCTTAGTTTGCTGTAAATAATCTCAAGGCCTTTACTAGCTGAGTATTCACAAGGCCTTTTGCATTTTGTGTTTGAGCACCATGTTGTCTCGCTCTCTCTCCCTCTCTCTTTCTCTGCTCTTGGCAAATATTCAAGTTTTTCATTCACCTTTGGATTAAGGAGTGGACTTCACTAAATTCCTGAAATGAAGGAGATCAGAGGAGATCTTCTTGGTCTCCTGGGGCCAATATTTATCCCTCGGCCTGAGAATTATAGAATCTTACAGCACAGGAGGAGGCCATTCGCCCCATTGTGCCTGTGCTGGCGCTTTGAAAGTGCTATCCAATTATTTCCACTCCCCCCCGGCACTTTTCCCCTATAGCCCTGCAAATTTTCTCCTTCAAGTGTTTCTCCAATTCGCCCCTTTTGAAAGTTCCAGTTGAATCTGCTTCCACCGCCCTTTCAGGCAGCGCCTTCCAAATCCACAACAACTCGCTGTGGAAAAGGGTTCTCCTCAGGCCCTCACGTTCTTTCACCATTCACCTGAAATCTGTGTTCCTCTGGCCATTGAGTTCTCCCTTAGTGTTAACACTTCCTCTGTATTCACCGTGAAAACCCTTCATTGTCTCTGAGCTCTTCGATTAAATCCCCTATAGCAGAATCACAGAATTGTTACTGCACAGGAGGAGGCCATTCAGCCCATCGTGTCTGCATCAGCTCTCCGAATGAGTAACTCACCTGGTTCTACACCCCGCCTTCTCCCCATAACCCTGCGCACTCTTCCTTTTCAGGTAACAGTCTAATTCCCTTTTGAAAGCCTCGATTGACCCTGTCTCCACCACACTGTCAGACAGTGCATTCCAGATCCTAACCACTCGATTGACCCTGTCTCCACCACACTGTCAGACAGTGCATTCCAGCTCCTAACCACTCGATTGACCCTGTCTCCAGCACACTCTCAGACAGTGCTTCCAGATCCTAACCACTCGCTGTGTGAAAAGTTTTTTCTCATATGGTTTATGCTTCTTCTGCTAATTATTCTTAACCTGTGTCCTCAGTCCTTCCACCAATGGGAACAGTTTCTCCCGATCCACTCTGTCCAGACTCCTTATGATTTTGAACATCTCTATCAAATCTCCTGTCAACCTTCTCTCCTCCAAGGCAGAGTCCTAACCCCCACTATCCATCATCATAACTGAAGTTCCTCATCTCTGGAACCATTCTTGTGATATTTTTCTGCACTCTGTCCAAAGCCTTCACATCCTTCCTAAAGTGTGGTACCCAGAACTGGACACAACACTCCAGCTGAGGCTGAACTAGTGACTTATGCAAGTTCAACATAATTAACTATGTTCCCAATCTGTCCTGCCGGTTTCATGTATACCCCCAATGTCCCTCTGCTCCTGTACCCAACCACCCCCTCAACCCTTTAGAGCTGTACCCTTTATTTGATATTGTCATTCTCTCTGTTCCTTCCACAAAATGAATCACTCGACACTGCATTAAACTTCATCTGCCACTTGTCCACCCGTCCACCAACCTGTCTAAGTCCTTTTGAAGTTCTATAGTATTCTCCTCACAGGTCACAATGCTTCCAAGTTTCAGATCGTCTGAATATTTTCAAATTGTGTCCTGTCCACCAAGGTCTAGGTCATTAATATATATATCACCACATTATAGGAAGGATGTGATTGCACTGGAGAGGGTGCAGAGGAGATTCACCAGGGTGTTGCCTGGGTTGGAGCGTTTTAGCTATGAAGAGAGACTGGATAGGCTGGGGTTGTTTTCCTTAGAGCAGAGAAGGCTGAGGGGGGACCTGATAGAGGTGTGTAAGATTATGAGGGGCATAGATAGTGGAGGTGTCAATAACCAGGGGGCATAGATTTAAGACAAGGGGCAGGAGGTTTAGAGGGGATATGAGGAGAAATGTTTTCACCCAGAGGGGGGTTGGAATCTGGAACACACTGCCTGAGGGGGTGATAGAGGCAGGAACCCTCACAACATTTAGATGAGCACTTGAAACGGCATAGCATACAGAGCTACAGGGCAAGTGCTGGAAAATGGCATTAGGGCGTAGGTAGGTTCCTGATGGCCGGCATGGACACAACGGGCTGAAGGGCCTGTTTCTGTGCTGTATAACTCTATGGCTCTATCAGGAAAAGCGAGGGTCCCAACACTGACCCCTGGTGAACCCCACTGTACGTCCCCTCCCATCCGAAAAATAATCGTTCATCACGTCTCTCCATTTCCTGTCACTCAGCCAATTCCGTATCCATGCTGCTCCTGTCCCCTTTATTCCGTGAGCTCACAGGTCTGTTGTGCGACACTGTCTCGGACGCCTTTTGGAAGTCCGTGTACACCACATCAACAGCAGTGCCCTCATCAACCCTCTCGCTTATCTCAGTAAAAATCTCAATCTGGTTAGTCAAACATGATTTCCCTTCAGAAAACCCACGCTGGCCTTTCTTAATTCATCCACACCTGCCCAGGTGATGGTTAATATTGTCCCAGGTGATCATTCCCAAAAGCATTCCCACTTCCCCATCCCCCGCCAAGGTTAAACTGACTGGCCTGTCGTCGCCGGGTCTATCTTTGCACTCTTTCTTGGCTCGGATGCAACATCTGCGATACCCTGACACCACCCCTGTATCTAAGGAGGAGTAGGAGGTTATGGCCAGTATTCTGCACTTGCCTTAACTCCTTATTAATTACCTCGTTTCCCTTCGTATCCTCAGGTGCATCTCGCCTTGTCCCAGTGACTTATGAATGTTAAGTACAGCCAAACCTCCTGATGCCCCCTTAGCAAATCAAGTGTCTCTACCACCTCCTCTTTCATTATGAATTTGGCAGCATCTTCTTCCTTGGATAAGACAGATACAAAATGCTCGTTTAACACCTACGTTTTCCCCCCTGTCTCCATGTGTAAATCCCCTTTTTTTGGTCCTTAATCAGGTCCTTCTACCACCCTTTTACTATTTATATGCTTATGGGAAACTTTTGCTTTCTCTCTTATGTTAGCTACCAGTCTCTTCTCATACCCTCTCTTTGCTGCTGTTTTTCACATCCCCTCTGAGCTTTGTATATTCAGGACGCTTCTCACTTGTTATTCTCTACCTGACGTCTGTCATACGCCCCCTTTCTCTGCTTCATCTTACTCTCATACTCTTTCGTCATTCAGGGAGCTCTGGATTTTCTTGTCCTACCTCCCCCCCTCTTGGGAATGTACCATGACTGTACTCCAACCATCTCCTCTTTAAAGGCTGCCCATTGTTCTGTTATAACTTTGCTTGCCAATCTTTCATTCCAATATACTCAAAACAGGCTGACCTCACCTCATTGAAGTTGCCTCTCCCCCAATTAATTATTCTTACTTTGGATTGCTTTATTGTCTTTCTTTCATTACCCGCCTAAACCTCATGGTGTTATGATCACTATTTCCTAAATGTTCCCCATCTGACACTTGATCCATTTGACCCACCCCATTCCCAGAACCAATAATGCCTCCATTCCCATAAGGGCAGAAATGCGCTGATCAGGAACATTCTCCTGAACACATATCAGAAACTCTTCCCCCTCTCTGCCCTATACTGTCCTTCGGCTGTGTGCTCGTACCCCAACTGCTGGTTCAGTCTCTTCACCCTCCTGTGAGACCACGCTCACCTCGCTTCCCCTTCCCGCTTCCTGTGTGTTGCACTCACAGGCCCCCCCCGGGACCCGTTTCACCGTCATTATAGACCCCCCCCTTTCTCCCACACCAAACAGTGGGAGTTGCCAGCCCTCTAGAACTGGCCTGGAGTCTCCAGCAAAGGGTCAAGTTGGAGGGCACTACTGCAAGTAATGGGACCAGTGGAAAAAATACCCCAGGGACATAAAGCTAAGCTATGCCTGTTTATTCTTCCTTTGCATTGCAAATATACATTTATTTGTTGAAAAAGTATTGAAGGTGGAGGAGGGAAAAGTTTTGACTGACAACCGAGAATCGACGAATCAGCTAGTTGGCATGAGGAGGCGGAGCTGGCTGACCAATGGTGGGACGATCGAAGGGCATGTGTAGAAACCTCCACCAGTACACCTCATCCTGGCCATGTGACCTCCGACCCCTGTTATGCTCTTGGGGTTAAACAGTTAGCCCTGTGCAGCTTGGTTTCGAAGCTCCTTCCTGGCTGGTGACCCATTCCCCAGGATCACGAACAGATATCAAAGAGGACGCAGTGGTTTCCAGCTGTTCTATACCCTCCCAGCCAGCCCAGGCAGCTGCTTCTCAACAGCAACAGGAGCAGAGGTGAAGACGCTGCCTCGCCAACCTCAGTCAGAGGCAACGCCAACTGGGCGGACAGGGGACCGGGCCAGAACTGGGTGGTCAATGGGCCAGAGACTGACCTACCAGTTCTGGAAGCTCAGCTTACATTCAGTCCGCCTGATTGGCTGTAAGGACCTAACAGGAAATGGGCGTGGCAGTCCCAACAACAGCTTGCAATTGTTACAGTCCGTTTAGCCTGTAGAACATTCCAAGGCACCTTCACAGGGGCAACAAGACATTGAGGTTGAGCCCGCTTAGCAGGTATTAAGACAGACGACCAAAGGTTTGGCCAAAGATGGAGGTTTCAAAGGGGGTTATTAAACAAGAGAGACAGGCGGCAAAGACAGCCGCAGTGATAGCTGTCATGGTACAGCGATTAGAGGCAGGGGTGCGAGAGGCCAGTATTCGAGAAGCACAGGGACCTTAAAAGGTTGTTTCTATTTTTTTTTGTTCATGGGACATGGGTATCACTGGCCAGACCATCGACAAGGCACAAGTCAGGAGTGTGATGGAATACTCCCCACTTGCCTGGATGAGTGCAGCTCCCACAACACTCAAGAAGCTCGACACCATCCAGGACAAAGCAGCCTCACTTGATTGGCACCCCATCCACAAACATTCACTCCCTCCCCCACCGACGTACAGTAGCAGCAGTGTGTGTACCATCTACAAGATGCACTGCAGCAACTCACCAAGGCTCCTTAGACAGCACCTTCCAAACCCACGACCACTACCATCTAGAAGGACAAGGGCAGCAGACACATGGGGACATCACCACCTGGAAGTTCCCCTCCAAGTCACTCACCATCCTGACTTGGAAATATATCGGCCGTTCCTTCACTGTCGCTGGGTCAAAATCCTGGAATCCCTCCCTAACAGCACGGTGGGTGTACCTACACCACATGGACTGCAGCGGCTCAAGAAGGCAGCTCACCACCACCTTCTCAAGGGGTAATTAGGGATGGGCAATAAATGCTGGTCCCAGCCAGCGACACCCACATCCTGTGAATGAATTTTAAAAATTGTGACTGGAATCCTTCAAACTGAGTTTCAGCCAAAAGCTGACTCTGCCTGAAATTGGAAAATTTATTGCTGTTCTAATCTCTGAACTCTACACCTGAAGGGTAAAAATTGAAATCCTCACGCTTGAGACAGAAGGAGGCCCTTCAGCCCACTTAGTCCCTCCCAACCCTGTTGAAAAAAACGTGATCCAGTTTTTCCCCTTCAACTATTTGTCCAATCCTCCCCTTGAAAGTTCCTGTTGAATCTGCTCCCACCGCCCTTTCAGGCAGCTCCTTCCAGATCCACGACAACTCGCTGTGTGAATAACAAATTCTCCTCATCTCCCCCTCTGCCAATTATTCTCTATCTGTGTCCCTCTCCTTATCCCACCCTCAGCCCATCTGTATTGTGGTCCATAACCTGCGATCTCCAGAGGGCTGTACCTGGGAGGTGCAGCAGGAACCGCTGGTGGACCTTGCCACACCCCCACACCCCCGCCAGAGGTCCCCAGGTAAGGAATGCACGGCAACTGCACAGGGAGTTCAAACTTGCAGTGGATGATTAACCTGAATCAGGGTCCGATAGGCCGATTTGAAGCAGAGACGTGGGATGTTCTGATTCGGTTACTGGGATAGTAACCCAGGAAAGGGTGAAAGAATTAAACCCACTTTGAGTTCCTGGGTGACGATAGTACTAATGATAGTAATAATGATAGTACTAATGATAGTAATAATGATAGTACTAATGATAGTACCCCTCAACAGCCCCCACAGGACGCCATGATTACTGCCGTCCCTCCCTCCAACTATCCCCCAACCTAAACAACCCCCCAACCACAACTACCCCCCACACTCCAACTGCCCCCCAACCTCAATCATGCCCCACCTCAACTACCCCCAACCTCAACTACCCCCCACACTCCAACTGCCCCCCAACCTCAATCATGCCCCACCTCAACTACCCCCAACCTCAACTACCCCCCACACTCCAACTACCCCCTACACTCCAATTACCCCCCACACTCCAACTACCCCCCAACCTCAACTAGCCCCCACACTCCAACTACCCCCAACCTCAACTACCCCCCACACTCCAACTGCCCCCAACCTCAATTATGCCCCACCTCAACTACCCCCAACCTCAACTACCCCCCACACTCCAACTAACCCCACACTCCAACTACCCCCCAAACTCAACTATCCCCCACACTCCAACTTCCCCAACCTCAACTACCCCCCACACTCCAACTACCCCCCACACTCCAACTACCCCCCAACCTCAACTATCCCCCACACTCCAACTACCCCCCAACCTCAACAATTTTCCACACTCCATCTACCACCCACCCTCAACTACCCACACACTCCAAATAGCCCCAACCTCAACTATCCTCCACACTCCAACAACCCCCCAACCTCAACGAAATCCCACACTACAACTATCCCCCAACCTCAACTATCCTCCACACTCCAACTACACCCCAACCTCAACTACCCCCACACTCCAACAACCCCCAACATCAACTACCACCCATACTCCAATTACCCCCAACCTCATCTAGACCCCACACTCCAACTACCGTCCAACCTCAACTACCCCCCCACACTCCAACAACACCCAAACTCAACTACCCCCCACACTCCCACTACCACCATCTCAACTACCCCCAACCTCAACTACACCCCACAGTCCAACAACCTCCAACCTAAACTACCCCCACACTCCAACTACCCCCAAGCTCAACTACCACCCAACCTCAACTATCCTCCACACTCCAACTACACCTCAACCTCAACTAACCCCCACACTCCAACTACCCCCAACCTCAACTACCCCCACACTCCAATTATCCCCAAACTCAACTAGACCCCACACTCCCACTACCCCCAACCTCAACTACCCCCAACCTCAACTACCCCCAACCTCAACTACCCCCCAACCTCAACTACCCTCCACAATCCAACTAGCCCCAACCTCAACTACACTCCACCCTCAAACTAACCCCCAACCTCAACTACTCCCCCAGACTCCAACTACCCCCCAACAGCAACTACACCCCATACGCCAACTATCCCCCAACCTCAACTATACCCCACACTCTAACTACCCCCAAGCTCAACTACCCTCCAAACTCTAACTACCCGCCAACCTCAACTATCCCCCAACCTCAACGATGATCCACACTCCAACAACCCCCCAAACTCAACTACCACCTCACACTCTAACTATACCACAACCTCAAATAACCCCCACGCTCCAACAACCACCAACTCAACTAACCACCACAGTCCAACAACCCCCCAAACTCAACTACACCCCACATTCCAACAACGCCCCAACCTCAACTACCCCCCACACTCCAACTACCCCCCAACCTCAACTATCCTCCACACTCCAACTATCCCACAACCTCAACTACCCCCAACACTCCAACAACACCCACCAACTTTAACTAGCCCCCACACTCCAACAACCCCCCAACCTCAACTACCCCTCACACTCCAACAACTTCCCCAACCTCAACTACACCCTAACCCCAACTACACCCAACCTCCACTACCCCGACACTCCAACTTCCCCCAACCTCAACTATCCCCCATACTCCAACTACCCCCAACTCAACTAACCTTCCCACACCAACAATCCCCCCAATCTCAACTACCACCCACATTCCAACTACGCCAACCTCAACTACACCCAACTTCAACTACCCCCCACACTCCAACAACCCCCCAACCTCAACTACCACCTTCCCTCCAACTTACCTCCAACCTCAACTATCCCCCAACCTCAACTACTGCCCACACTCCAACTGTCCCTCAACCTCAACTACCCCCCACACTCCAACAACCCCCCAACCTCAACTACCACCTTCCCTCCAACTTACCTCCAACCTCAACTATCCCCCAACCTCAACTACTGCCCACACTCCAACTGTCCCTCAACCTCAACTACCCCCACACTCTACTCCAACTACCCCCAACCTCAACTAACCCCCACACTCCAACTACCCACACACTCCAACTATCCCCCAACCTGAACTGCCCCGCACACTCCAACTGCCCCCAACCTCAACTACACCCCACACTCCAACTACCCCCAACCGCAACTACCTCCAACCTCAACTACCCCACAACCTCAACTACACTCCACACTCCAACAACCCGCCCAATCTCAACTACCCCCACATTCCAACTACCCCCAACCGCAACTACCTCCAACCTCAACTACCCCACAACCTCAACTACACCCCACACTCCAACAACCCGCCCAATCTCAACTACCCCCACATTCCAACTACCCCCAACCTCAACTACCCCCCACACTCCAACTATCCCCCAACTGCAACTACCCCCCATACGCCAACTATCCCCCAACTGCAACTACCCCCCCATACGCCAACTATACCCCAACCTCAACTACCCCGCACAATCCAACTATCCCCCAACCGCAACTACTCCCCATACGCCAACAACCCCCAACCTCAACTACCCCCCCCCACACTCCAACTACTCCCAACCACAACTATATTCCACACTCCAACTACCCCCCCCACCTCAACTATCCCCCACAATCCAACAACCCACCCAACCTCCACTACCCCAAGATTCCAACTACCCCCAACCTCAACTACAGCCAACACTCCAACTACCCCCAACCTCAACTACTCCCCCCCACACTCCAACTACCCCACAACCTCAACTACCCCCCATACGCCAACTATCCCCCAACCTCAACTACACCCCACACTCCAACAACCCCCAACCTCAACTACCCCCCACATTGCAACTACCCCCAAGCTCAACTACAAACCACACCCCAACAATCCTCCAACCTCAACTTCCCCCAACCTCAACGATCCCCCACACTCCAACTACACCCCAACGTCAACTACCCCCCCACACTCCAACAACATCCCCAACCTCAACTACCCCCCACACTCCAACTATCCCCCTACCTCAACTACCACCCCACACTCTAACAACACTCCAAACTCAACTACCCCCCAGACTCCAACTACACCCAACCTCAACTATCCCCCAGACTCCAACTATACCCAAACTCAAATACCCCCCACACTCTAACTACCCCCAAACTCAACTATCCCCCACACTCCAACCACCCCCACCTCAACTATCCCCCACACTCCAACTAGCCCCCAACCTCAAGTAATCCCCTCCCTCCAACTTCCCTCCAACCTCAACTATCCCCCAATCTCAACTACCACCCACATTCCAACTACGCCAACCTCAACTACACCCAACCTCCACTACCCCAACACTCCAACTACCCTCAACCTCAACTACAGCCAACACTCCAACTACCCCCAACCCCAACTACTCTCCCCCACACTCCAACTACCCCCCATCCACAACTACCCCCCATACGCCAACTATCCCCCGAACCTCAACTGCCTGCAACACTCCAACTAACCCCTAACCTCAAATACCCCCCACACTCCAACTACCCACCAACGTCAACTATCCCCCAAACTCCAACTACCCACCAACGTCAACTATCCCCCAACATCAACTACTCTCCACAATCCAACGTCCCCCCAAACTCAACTAGCCCCCACATTCCAACAACGCACCAACCTCAACTACACCCACACTCCAAATACCCCCCAACCTCAACTATCCTCCACACTCCAACTACCCCACAATCTCAACTATCCCCCATACACCAACTAACCCCAACTCAACTAAACCCAACACTCCAACAACTCCCCCAAACTCAACTACACCCTACATTCCAACCACACCCCACCTCATCTATCCCCCACACTCAAACTGGCCCCCACATCAACTAGCCCCACACTCCAACAACCCCGAACCTCAACTGCCCCCCACACTCCAACTAACTCCCAACGTCAACTAACCCCCAAGGTCCAACAACACACCCAACCTCAACTTCCCTACACATTCCAACTACCCACAACCTCAACTACACCCAACTTCAACTACCCCCCACACTCCAACAACCTACCAAGCTCAACTAACCCCCTCCCTCCAACTTCCGTCCAACCTCAACTATCTCCCAACGTCAACTACCACCCACACTCCAACTGCCCCTCAACCTCAACCCCACACTCTACTCCAACTACCACCCAACCTCAACTACCCCCCACACTCCAACTACCCCCCAACCTCAACTATCCTCCACACTCCAACCAATCCTAACCGCAACTATACCCCACACTCCAATTGCCCCCAACCTCAACTACCCCCCACACTTCAACTACGCCCAACCCCAACTACCCCACAACCTCTACTACCCCCCACACTCAAAATACCCCCCACCTCAACTATCCCCCAACCTCAACTACCCCCCACTTCAACTACCACCCCACACTCCAACAACCCCCCCAACCTCAACTACACCCCACACTCCAACAACCCCCAACCTCAACTAACCCCCACACTCCAACTACCCCCAACCTCAACTACACCTCCTCCACACTCCAACTACCCCCCAACCTCAACTACCCCCTTACGCCAACTATCCCCGAACATCAAATACACTTCACACTCCAACAACACCCAACCACAACTACCCCCCACACTCCAACTACCCTCAATCTCAACTACCCCCCACACTCCAACTACCACCAACCTCAACTACCCCCCAAACTCAACTACCACCCACAATCCAACTAACCCCCAACCTCAGCTACCTCCCCCACACTGCAACTACCCCCCAACCGCAACTACCCCCCATACGCCAACTATCCCCCAACCTCAACTACTGCCAACACTCCAACTACCCTCAACCTCAACAACCCCCACACTCTACTCCAACTACCCTCAACCTCAACTAACCCCCACACACCAACAACCCTCCAAACTCAATTTCCCCCAACCTCAACTATCCCCCACACTCCAACTACCCCCAACCTAAACAATGCCCCACCTCAACTACCCTCAACCTCAACTACCCCCCACACTCCAACTACCCCCCACCCTCAACTATCCCCCACACTTCAATGACCCCCCAACCACAACTATTCCCCCACCTCAACTAGCCCCAACACTCCTACTACCCCCCAACCTCAACTACCCCACACACTCAAAAGCCTCCCAACCTCAACTGTCCTCCACACTCCAACAACCCCAACATCAACTACCCCCCACATTCCAACAACACCCCAACATCAACTACCCCCCACATTCCAACAACCCCCAATTTCAACTACACCCCACAATCGAACTACCCCCAACCTCCACTACCCACCAACCTCAACTTTCCCCCAACCTCAACAACCCCCCACACTCCAACTACCCCCAACCTCAACTATTTTCCACACTCCAACTACCACCCAAACTCAACTACCCCCCACACTCCAACAACCCCCAACATCAACTACTCCCCACAATCCAACTACCCCCAACCTCAACTAGACCCCACACTCCAACTACCGCCCAACCTCACCTACACCCCACACACCAACAACACCCAACCTCAACTACCCCCCACACTCCAACTTCACCCAACCTCAACTGCACCCCAACATCAACTACACCACAACCTCAAATACCCCCAACCTCAACTACACCCTACACTCCAACAACCTCAACCTCAGTTATCCCCCAAACTCAACTACACCCAAAACTCAACTACCCCACACACTCCAACCACCCCAACATCAACTACCACCCACACTCCAACTCCTCCCCAACCTCAACTACCCCCCCACACTGCAGCTACACCCAACTTCAACTACACCCCACATTCCAACTACCCCCCAACCTCAACAACCCCACATACACCAAATATCCCCCAACCTCAAATACACCCCAAATTCCAACAAACCCCAACCTCAACTACCCCCACACTCCACTACCCCAACATCAACTATCCCCCATACCCCAACAAACCTCCAACCTCAACTACACCCCAACCTCAACTACACCCCACACTCCAAATTCCCCCAACCTCAACTATACTCCACACTCCAACAACCGAACAACCTCAACAACCTCCCATACTCCAACTACTGCCCAACCTCAACGATCCTCCACACTCCAACTACACCCCAACCTCAACTATCCCCCACACGCTAACAACCCCCAACATCAAGTACCCCCCACACTCCAACAACACCCAACCTCAACTACCCCCCACACTCCCACTACCCCCAACCTCAACTACCCCCAAACCTCAACTACCCCTCATAATCCAACTACCCCCAACCTCAACTACAGCCCACACTCTAACTAACCCCCAACCTCAACTATCCCCCCACACTCCAACTACCCCCCAACTGTAACTACCTCCCATATGCCAACTATCCCCCAACTTCAACTACACCCCACACTCCAACAACCTCCAACCTCAACTACCCCCACACTCCAACTACCCCCAACCTCAACTACCCCCCACACGCTAACTACCCCACAACCTCAACTATCCCCCAGCCTCAATGATCCAACACACTCCTACAACCCCCCAAACTCAACTACCACCCCACACTCCAACTATACTCCAACCTCAACTAACCCCCACACTCCAAAAACCCCCAACTCAACTAAACCCCACATTCCAACAACACCCCCAAACACAACTACATCCCACATTCCAACAAAGCCTCAACCTCAACTACCCCCACACTCCAAATTGCCCACATCTCAACTACCCCCCACACTCCAACTGGCCCTCATCTCAGCTACCCCCACACTCCAACTACCCCAAACCTCAACTGCCCCCACTGCTCCAACTAACGCACAATCTCAATTACCTCCACACTCCAACAACACCCGAACCTCAACTACCACCCACATTACAACTACGCAAACCTCAGCTACACCCAACCTCAACTACCCCCACACTCCAACAACCCCACAACCTCAACTAACCCCTTCCCTCCAATTTCCCTCCAACCTCAACTATCCCCCAACCTCAACTACCGCCCACACTCCAACTGTCCCTCAAACTCTACCCCCACAGTCTACTCCAACTACCTCCCAGCCTCAACTAACTCCCACATTCCAACTAAACCCACACTCCAACTAACCCCAAACTCAACTATCCCCCACACTCCAACTATCCCCAACCTCAACTATCCCCCACACTCCAACTATCCCCAAAACTCAACTAGCCCCCACACTCCAACTACACCCAACCTCAACCATCCGCCCTATACTCCAACTACCCCACAACCTCAACTGACGCCCAAACTCCAACTGCACACAACCTCAACTACAACACACACTCCAATTAACCCCAACGGCAACTACCCCCAACCTCAACTACCTACCACACCACAACAACCCTCTAACCTAACTTCCCCCAACCCCAACGATCCCCGACACTCCATCTACCCCTAACCTCAACTACACCCACACTCCAACTACCCCCCAACATCAACTACCCCCCCACAGTCCAAGAACATCCCCAACCCCAACTAGCCCCACACTCCAACTTTCCCCCAACCTCAACTACCACCCACGCCAACTATTCCCCAACATCAACTACACCCCACACTCCAACTATTCCCAATCTCAACTACCCCCTCCCACACTCCAACAAACCCCAACCGCAACTATATCCCACACTCCAACTGCCCCCAACCTCAACAACACACCACACTCCAACTACCCCCAGCCTCAACTACCCCTACCTCAACTACCACACAACCTCAACTAATTCCCACACTCCAACTACAACCCCACCTCAACTATCCCCCAAACTCCAAACACCCGCCCAACCTCCACTACCCCAACATTCCAACTACCCCCAACCTCAACTACAGCCCACACTTGAACTACCCCCCAACCACTACTACCCCCATACGCCAAATATCCCCCAACCTCAACCACACCCCACACTCCAACAACCCCCAACCTCAACTACTCCCCACATTCCAACTACCCCCAACCTCAACTACCCACCACATCCCAACAATCCTGCAACCTCAACTTCCCCCAACCTCAATGATCCCCCACACTCCAACTAACCCTAACCTCAACCACCCCCCAAATTCCAACTACACCCCAATGTCAACCACCCCCCACACTCTAACAACACTCCAAACTCAACTACACCCACACTCCAACTACACCCAACCTCAACTATCTCACAGACTCCACCTATACCCAAAGGCAAATAACCCCCGCACTGCAACTACACCCAACCTAAACTATACCCCCACAGTCCAACAAATCCCCAACCTCAATGATCCCCCAACCTCAAATACCCCACACTCTAACTACCCCCAAACTCAACTATCCCCCTCACTCTAACCACCCCCACCTCACCTATTCCCCACACTCCAAATATCCCACACCTCAACTACCCCCACACTCCACCTACACAGAACCTCAAAAGCATGCAACACTCCAACTAACCCCCAACCTCAAATACCTCCCACAGTCCAACAACCCCCCAACCTAAACTAACCCCAAAACTCCAACAACCCCCCAACCTCAAGTAACACCCACCCTCCAACTTCCCTCCAACCTCAACTATCCCCCAACCTCAACTACCATCCACAATCCAACTGCCGCTCAACCTCAACTACCCCCCACACTCTACTCCAACTAACCCCAACCTCAACTACCCACCACACTCTACTCCAACTAACCCCAACCTCAACTACCCCCCACACTCCAACTATCCCCCTACTTCAACTATCCCCCATATTCCAAGTACTCCCATCCTCAAATACTCCCCAAACTCCAACTAACCCCAACCTCAAATATCCAGCCTACACTCCAGCTAACCCCAACCTCAACTGCCCCCCACACTCCAAATACTCCCAACCGCAATAATACCCCAGATTCCACCGGCCCTCAACCTCAACTACCACCAACAAACCAACTACTCCCAACCTCAGCTACCCACAAACTGAACTATCCCACAACCTCAACTACCCCTACACTCCAGCTAACTGAACTCAACTATCTCCCAGCCTCAACAACCCCCCACACTACAACTACCCCCTACCTCAACTATCCCCCCAGACTCCAACTAACCCCCAACCTTAACTACAACCCCCGTCCACACTCCAACTTCCCGCCAACATCAACAACCTCCCATACACCAACTATACCCCAACAACAACTGCCCCTACACTCCAACTACCCCCAACCTCAGCTACTGCCCCACCTTAACAACCGTCCTACCTCAACTACTCCCCAACCTCAACTAAACCCACACTCTAAATAACCCCAACCTCAACAACCCTCCACACTTCAACTATCCCTCAACTATCCTCCACACTCCAACTACCTCCAAACTCAACTACCCCCCACACTCCAACTACACCCAACCTCAACCATCCGCCCTATACTCCAACTACCCCACAACCTCAACTGACGCCCAAACTCCAACTGCACACAACCTCAACTACAACCCACATTCCAATTAACCCCAACCGCAACTACCCCCAACCTCAACTACCCCACAACCTCAACTACCTACCACACCCCAACAACCCTCTAACCTAACTTCCCCCAACCCCAACGATCCCCGACACTCCATCTACCCCTAACCTCAACTACCCCTACACTCCAACTACCCCCCAACATCAACTACCCCCCCCACAGTCCAAGAACATCCCCAACCTCAACTAGCCCCACACTCCAACTTTCCCCCAACCTCAACTACCCCCCATGCCAACTATCCCCCAACATCAACTACACCCCACACTCCAACTACTCCCAATCTCAACTACCCCCTCCCACACTCCAACAAACCCCAACCGCAACTATATCCCACACTCCAACTGCCCCCAACCTCAACAACACACCACACTCCAACTACCCCCAACCTCAACTACCCCTACCTCAACTACCCCACAACCTCAAATAATCCCCACAAACCAACTACCCCCCACCTCAACTATCCCCCAAACTCCAACCACCCGCCCAACCTCCACTACCCCAACATTCCTCCTACCCCCAACCTCAACTACAGCCCACACTTCAACTACCCCCAACCGCTACTACCCCCATACGCCAAATATCCCCCAACCTCAACCACACCCCACACTCCAACAACCCCCAACCTCAACTACTCCCCACATTCCAACTACCCCCAACCTCAACTACCCACCACATCCCAACAATCCTGCAACCTCAACTTCCCCCAACCTCAATGATCCCCCACACTCCAACTAACCCTAACCTCAACCACCCCCCAAATTCCAACTACACCCCAATGTCAACTACCCCCCCACTCTAACAACACTCCAAACTCAACTCCCCCCCACACTCCAACTACACCCAACCTCAACTATCCCCCAGTCTCCACCTATCCCCCAAACGCAAATAACCCCCACAATGCAACTACCCCCAACCTAAACTATCCCCCCACACTCCAACAACCCCCCAACCTCAATGATCCCCCAACCTCAAATACCCCACATTCTAACTACCCCCAAAATCAACTATCCCCCTCAATCTAACCACCCCCACCTCAACTATCCCCCATACTCCAAATAGCCCACACCTCAACTACCACCACACTCCACCTACACAGAACCTCAACTGCATGCAACACTCCAACTAACCCCAACCTCAACTACCCCCCACACTGCAACTATCCCCCTAGTTCAACTATCCCCCACATTCCATGTACCCCCATCCTCAAATACTCCCCAAACTCCAACTAACCCCAACCTCAACTATCCAGCCTACACTCCAACTAACCCCAACCTCAACTGCCCCCCACACTCCAAATACCACCACCCGCAATAATACCCCACATTCCACCGGCCCCCAACCTCAACTACCACCAACAAACCAACTAAACCCAACCTCGGCTACCCCAAAACTGAACTATCCCACATCCTCAACTACCCCTACACTCCAGCTAACCGAACTCAACTATCTCCCAGCCACAACTACCCCCCACACTACAACTACCCCCTACCTCAACTATCCCCCCAGACTCCAACTAACCCCCAACCTTAACTACACCCCCCCCCACACTCCAACTTCCCGCCAACATCACCAACCCCCCATACACCAACCATACCCCAACCTCAACTGCCCCTACACTCCAACTACCCCCAACCTCAACTACTGCCCCACCTTAACAACCGTCCTACCTCAACTACTCCCCAACCTCAACTACACCCCATACTCTAAATAACCCCAACCTCAACAACCCTCCACACTTCAACTATCCCTCAACTATCCTCCACACTCCAACTACCTCCAAACTCAACTAATCCCCACACTCCAACTACAACCCCACCTCATCTATCCCCGAAACTCCAACCACCTGCCCAACCTCCACTACCCCAACATTCCAACTACCCCCAAACTCAACTACAGCCAACACTTCAACTAACCCCCAACCGCTACTACCCCCATACGCAAAATATCCCCCAACCTCAACCACACCCCACACTCCAACAACCCCCAACCTCAACTACTCCCCACATTCCAACTACCCCCATCCTCAACTACCCACCACATCCCAACAATCCTGCAACCTCAACTTCCCCCAACCTCAATGATCCCCCACACTCCAACTAACCTTAACCTCAACCACCCCCCAAATTCCAACTACACCCCAATGTCAACTACCCCCCCACACTCTAACAACACTCCAAACTCAACTACCCCCCACACTCCAACTACACCCAACCTCAACTATCCCCCAGTCTCCACCTATCCCCCAAATGCAAATAAACCCCACACTGCAACTACCCCCAACCTAAACTATACCCCCACAGTCCAACAAATCCCCAACCTCAATGATCCCCAACCTCAAATACCCCACACTCTAACTACCCCCAAACTCAACTATCCCCCACACTCTAACCACCCCCACCTCAACTATCCCCCACACTCCAAATAGCCCACACCTCAACTACCCCCACACTCCACCTACCCAGAACCTCAACTGCATGCAACACTCCAACTAACCCCCAACCTCAAATACCTCCCACAGTCCAACAACCCCCCAACCTCAACTAACCCCCACCCACCAACGTCCCTCCAACCTCAACTATCCCCCAACCTCAACTACCATCCACACTCCAACTGCCGCTCAACCTCAACTACCCCCCACACTCTACTCCAACTAACCCCAAACTCAACTACCCCCCACACTCCAACTATCCCCCTATTTCAACTATCCCCCACATTCCAAGTACCCCCATCCTCAAATACTCCCCAAACTCCATCTAACCCCAACCTCAACTATCCAGCCTACACTCCAACTAACCCCAACCTCAACTGCCCCCCACACTCCAAATACCCCCACCCGCAATAATACCCCACATTCCACTGGCCCCCAACCTCAACTACCACAAACAAACCAACTACTCCCAACCTCAGCTACCCCCAGACTGAACTATCCCACATCCTCAACTACCCCTACACACCAGCTAACCGAACACAACTATCTCCCAGCCTCAACTATCCCCCCAGATTCCAACTAACCCCAACCTTAACTACCCCCCCACACTCCAACTTCCCGCCAACATCAACAACCCCCCATACACCAACTATACCCCAACCTCAACTGCCCCTACACTCCAACTACCCCCAACATCAACTACTGCCCCACCTTAACAACCGTCCTACCTCAACTACTCCCCAACCTCAACTACACCACACACTCTAAATAACCCCAACCTCAACAACCCTCCACACTTCAACTATCCCTCAACTATCCTCCACACTCCAACTACCTCCAAACTCAACTACCCCACACACTCCAACTACACCCAACCTCAACCATCCGCCCTATACTCCAACTACCCCACAACCTCAACTGACGCCCAAACTCCAGCTGCACACAACCTCAACTACAACCCACACTCCAATTAATCCCAACCACAACTACCCCCAACCTCAACTACCTACCACACCCCAACAACCCTCTAACCTCAACTTCTCCCAACCCCAACGATCCCCGACACTCCATCTACCCCTTACCTCAACTACCCCCACACTCCAACTACCCCCCAACATCAACTACCCCCCCGCAGTCCAAGAACATCCCCAACCTCAACTAGCCCCACACTCCAACTTTCCCCCAACCTCAACTACCCCCCATGCCAACTATCCCCCAACATCAACTACACCCCACACTCCAACTACTCCCAATCTCAACCACCCCCTCCCACACTCCAACAAACCCCAACCGCAACTATATCCCACACTCCAACTGCCCCCAAACTCAACTACTCCTACCTCAACTTCCCCACAACCTCAACTAATCCCCACACTCCAACTACAACTCCACCTCAACTATCCCCCAAACTCCAACCACCCGCCCAACCTCCACTACCCCAACATTCCAACTACCCCCAAACTCAACTACAGCCCACACTGCAACTACCCCCAACCTAAACTATCCCCCCACACTCCAACAACCCCCCAACCTCAATGATCCCCCAACCTCAAATACCCCACACTCTAACTACTCCCAAACTCAACTATCCTCCACACTCTAACCAGCCCCACCTCAACTATCCCCCACACTCCAAATAGACCACACCTCAACTATCCCCACACTCCACCTACCCAGATCCTCAACTGCATGCAACACTCCAACTAACCCCCAACCTCAAATACCTCCCACAGTCCAACAACCCCCCAACCTCAACTAACCCCAACACTCCAACAACCCCCCAACCTCAAGTAACCCCAACACTCCAACTTCCCTCCAACCTCAACTATCCCCCAACCTCAACTACCATCTACACTCCAACTGCCGCTCAACCTCAACTACCCCCCACACTCTACTCCACCTAACCCCAACCTCAACTAGCGCCCACACTCTACTCCACCTAACCCCAACCTCAATTACCCCCCACCCTCCAACTATCCCCCTACTTCAACTATCCCCCACATTCCAAGTATCACCATCCTCAAATACTCCCCAAACTCCAACTAACCCCAACCTCAACTATCCAGCCTACACTCCAACTAACCCCAACCATAACTGCCCCCCACACTCCAAATACCCCCAACCGCAATAATACCCCACATTCCACCGGCCCCCAAACTAAACTACCACCAACAAACCAACTACTCCCAACCTCAGCTACCCACAAACTGAACTATCCCACAACCTCAACTACCCCTACACTCCAGCTAACCAAATTCAACCTCCTACCTCAACTTCCCCACAACCTCAACTAATCCCCACACTCCAACTACAACTCCACCTCAACTATCCCCCAAACTCCAACCACCCGCCCAACCTCCACTACCCCAACATTCCTCCTACCCCCAACCTCAACTACAGCCCACACTTCAACTACCCCCAAACCGCTACTACCCCCATACGCCAAATATCCCCCAACCTCAACCACACCCCACACTCCAACAACCCCCAACCTCAACTACTCCCCACATTCCAACTACCCCCAACCTCAACTACCCACCACATCCCAACAATCCTGCAACCTCAACTTCCCCCAACCTCAATGATCCCCCACACTCCAACTAACCCTAACCTCAACCACCCCCCAAATTCCAACTACACCCCAAGGTCAACTACCCCCCACACTCTAACAACACTCCAAACTCAACTACCCCCCACGCTTCAACTACACCCAACCTCAACTATCCCCCAGTCTCCACCTATCCCCCAAACGCAATTAACCCCCACACTGCAACTACCCCCAACCTAAACTATCACCCCACACTCCAACAACTCCCCAACCTCAATGATCCCCCAACCTCAAATACCCCACACTCTAACTACCCCCAAACTCAACTATCCCCCAAACTCTAACCACCCCCACCTCAACTATCCCCCACACTCCAAATAGCCCACACCTCAACCACCCCCACACTCCACCTACCCAGAACCTCAACTGCATGCAACACTCCAACTAACCCCCAACCTCAAATACCTCCCACAGTCCAACAATCCCCCAACCTCAACTAACCCCCACCCACCAACGTCCCTCCAACCTCAACTATCCCCCAACCTCAACTACCATCCACACTCCAACTGCCGCTCAACCTCAACTACCCCCCACACTCTACTCCAACTAACCCTAACCTCAACTACCCCCCACACTCCAAATAGCCCACACCTCAACTAGCCCCACACTCCACCTACCCAGGACCTCAACTGCATGCAACACTCCAACTAACCCCCAACCTCAAATACCTCCCACAGTGCAACAACCCCCCAACCTCAACTAACCCCAACACTCCAACAACCCCCCAACCTCAAGTAACCCCCACCCTCCAACTTCCCTCCAACCTCAACTATCCCCCAACCTCAACTACCATCCGCACTCCAACTGCCGCTCAACCTCAACTACCCCCCACACTCTACTCCAACTAACCCCAACCTCAACTACCCCCCACACTCCAACTATCCCCCTACTTCAACTATCCCCCACATTCCATTTACCCCCATCCTCAAATACTCCCTAAACTCCAACTAACCCCAACCTCAACTATCCAGCCTACACTCCAACTAACCCCAACCTCAACTGCCCCCACACTCCAAATACCCCCAACCACAATAATACCCCACATTCCACCGGCCCCCAAACTCAACTACCACCAACAAACCAACTACTCCCAACCTCAGCTACCCCCAAACTGAACTATCCCACAACCTCAACTACCCCTACACTCCAGCTAAACGAACTCAACTATCTCCCAGCCTCAACTACCCCCCACACTACAACTACCCCCTACCTCAACTATCCCCCCAGACTCCAACTAACCCCCAACCTTAACTACACCCCCCGCCCACACTCCAACTTCCCGCCAACATCAACAACCCCCATACACCAACTATACCCCAACCTCAACTGCCCCTACACTCCAACTACCCCCAACCTCAACTACTGCCCCACCCTAACAACTGTCCTACCTCAACTACTCCCCAACCTCAACTACACCCCACACTCTAAATAACCCCAACCTCAACAACCCTCCACACTTCAACTATCCCTCAACTATCCTCCACACTCCAACTACCTCCAAACTCAACTACCCCACAAAACTCCAACCATCGCCCAACCTCAACTACCGCCCACACTCCAAAAACCCCCAACCTCAACTAGACCCCACACTCCAACAACACACAACCTCAACAACCCCCACACTCCCACTACCCCCAACCTCAATTACCGCCCAACCTCAAGTACTCCCCAACCTCAACTAACCCCCACACTCCAACAACACACAACCTCAACTATCCCCCACACTCCCACTACCCCCAACCTCAACTACCGCCCAACCTCAAGTACCCCCCAACCTCAACTACCCCCCACACTCCAACTACACCCAACTCAACTATCCTCCACACTCCAACTATCCCACAGCCTCAACTACACCCAACACTCAAACAACACCCACCAACTTCAACAACGCCCCACATTCCAACAACCCCCCCCAACCTCAACTATCCCCCATACTCCAAATACCCCCAACACAACTAACCCCCACACTCCAACAACTCCCCAAACTCAACTGCACCCTACATTCCAACCACACCCCACCTCATCTATCCCCCACACTCGAACTGGCCCCCACCTCAACTACCCCCACACTCCAACAACCCTGAAACTCAACTGCCCCCCACAATCCAACAACCTCGAAACTCAACTGCCCCCCACACTCCAACTAACCCCCAACCTCAACTACCGCCACACTCCAACAACCCCCCCAGCCTCAACTACCACCCACATTCCAAAATAGCCAACCTCAACTACACCCAACCTCAACTACCCCCCACACTCCAACAACCCCCCAACCTCAACTAACCCCTTCCCTCAAACCTCAACTATCCCCCAACATCAACTACCCCCACACTCCAACTACACCCAACCTCAACTACCCCCACACTCCAACAACCCCCCAACCTCAACTAACCCCTTCCCTCAAACCTCAACTATCCCCCAACATCAACTACCCCCACACTCCAACTATCCCCCAACCTCAACTATCCTCCACACTCCAACTACTCCCAACCTCAACTATCCCTCCTACACTCCAACTACACCCAACCTGAACTGCCCCCCAAACTCCAACTGCCCACAACCTCAAGTACACTCCACACTCCAACTACCCCCAACATCAACTACCCCCAATCTCAACTACACCACCACCTCAACTAGCCCCCACACTCCAACAACCCACCCGACCTCAACTACTCCGTCCCACACACCATCTATGCCCAAACCTCAACTACCCTCCATACGCCAACTAACCCCCAACCTCAACTACAAATCACATTCCAACAACCCCCAATTTCAACTACTCCCCACATTACAACTACCCCCGAACACAACTGCCCACTACACCCCAACAACCCTCCAACCTCAACTTCTCCCAACCTCAATGATCCCTCACACTCCAACTACCACTAACCTCAACTACCCCCCAAACTCCAACTACACTCCAATGTCAACTACCCCCCACACGCCAACAACATCTCCAACCTCAACTACCCCCCACACTCTAACAACACTCCAAACTCAACTAATCCCACACTCCAACCAACCCCACCTCAACTATCCCCCACACTCCAACTAGCGTCTACCTCAACTACCCCCAACTCCACCTACCCCGAACCTCAACTGCCTGCAACACTCCAACTACCCCCAACCTCAACTACCCCCCATACGCCAACTATCACCCAACCTCAACTACACCCCACACTCCAACAACCCCCAACCTCAACTACCCACCACACTCCAACTACCCCCAACCTCAACTACCCCCCCACACTCCAACTACAACCAACCGCAACTATATCCCACACTCCAACTGCCCCCAACCTCAAATACACCCCACACTCCAACTACTCCAACCTCAACTACCCACAACCTCAACTAGCCCACGACCTCAACTACACCCCACACTCCAACTACCTCCCACCTCAACTATCCCCCACACTCCAACAACCTGCCCAGCCTCAATTACCTCAACATTCCAACTACCCCAAACCTCAACTAACCCCCATAGGCCAACTATCCCGCAACCTCAACTACAACCCACACTCCAACAACCTCCAACCTCAACTAACCCCCACATTACAACTACCCCCAACCTCAACTACCCACCACACCCCAGCAACCCTCCAACCTCAAGTTCTCCCAACCTCAACGATCCCCCACACTCCAACTACCCCTAACCTCAACTAGCCCCCACACTCCAACTACACCCCAACGTCAACTACCCCCCCACACTCCAACAACATCCCCAACCTCAACTACACCCCACACTCCAACTACACCCACAATCCAACTATCCCCCAACGTCAACTATCCCCCAGACTCCATCTATCCCCCAAACTCAACTACCCCCCACACTACAACTACTCCCAACCTCAACTATCCCCCCTACACTCCAACAACACCAACCTCAACTGCCCCCCACACTCCAACTACCCCCAACCGCAACTACCCCCAACCTCAACTACACAACCACCTCAACTAGCCCCCACACTCCAACAACCCGCCCAACCACAACTACTCCCTCCCACACACCATCTATGCCCAAACCTCAACTACACTCCATAAGCCAACTAACCCCCAACCTCAACTACAACACACACTCCAACAACCCCCAACTTCAACTACCCTCCACATTACAACTACCCCCAAACTCAACTACCCACCACACTCCAACAACCCTCCAACCTCAACTTCTCCCAACCTCAACGATCCCCCATACTCCAATTACCACTAACCTCAACTACCTCCAACACTCCAACTACACCTCAATGTCAACTACCCCCCCAACACTCCAACAACATCCCCAACTTCAACTACCCCACACACTCCAACTATCCCCCAACCTCAACTATCCCCCACACTCCAACTATCCCCCAAACTCAACTACCCCCACACTCCAACTACCCCCAACCTCAACTGCCCCCAAACTCCAACTACCCCCAACCTCAACTACCCCCCCCACCTGAACTAGCCCTCATACTCCAACAGCCCCGCAACCTCAACTTCCCCCCAGATTCCAACTACTCCCAACCTCAACCGCCTCCAACCTCAACTACCCCACACACTCCAACAACCCCCCAACCTCAACTAACCCCCTCCCTCCAACTTCCCTCCAACCTCAACTATCCCCCACACTTCAACTATCCGCCACACTACAACTACACCCCAACCTCAACAGCCCCCCACACTCCAACTAACCCCAACCGCAACTATACCCCACACTCCAATTGCCCCCAACTTCAACTACCGGCCACACTCCAACTACGTCCAACCTCAACTACCCCACAACTTCTACTACCCACACACTCCAAATACCCCCCACCTCAACTATCCACCAACCACAACTATCCCCCAACCTCAACCACAACTATCCCCCAACCTCAAATAGCCCCAAATTCAACTACCCCCCACAATCCAACTACCCCCAACCTCAACTATCGCCCACACTCCAATTAACCACCACCTCAACTATCCCCACATACCAACTACCCCAAAACACGACTGCCCCCCACACTCCAACTAACCCCCAAACTCAACTAACCCTCACACTCCAACAACCCCCCAACCTCAACTACCACCCACATTCCAACTACGCCAACCTCAATTACACCCAACCTCAACTACCCCCCACAATCCAACAACCCCCAACCTCAACTTCCCCCAAACTCAGCGATCTCCCACACTCCAACTACCCCCAACCTCAACTACCCCCCACAATCCAACAGCCACCAACCTCAACGATCCCCTTCACTCCAACTTCCTTCCCACCTCAACTATCCCTCAACCTCAACTACCGCCCACACTCCAACTGCCCCTCAACCTCAACTACCCCCACACTCCAACTACCTCCCACACTCTATCAACCCTCCAACCTCAACTATCCCCCAGAATCCATCTATCCCCCAAACTCAAATACCCGCCACACTCCAACTATCCCCCAACCTCAAATACCCCCCATACTCCAACCAACCCCAACTCAACTACCCCCCAAACTCCAACAACATCCCTAACCTCAACTACGCCCTATTTCCAACTATCCCCCAACCTCAACTACCACCCCACACTCTAACAATACTCCAAACTCAAGTACCCCCCACACTCCAACTTCACCCAACATCAACTATCCCCCAGACTCCAACTATCTCCCAAAGTCAAATACCTCCCACACTCTCACTACCCCCAACCTCAACTAGCCCCCACACTCCAATTATCCCCCAACCTGAACTAACCCCCACAGTCCAACTAGCCCCCATCTCAACTACTGCCACACTCTAACTACCCCCAACCTCAACTAGCCCCAACCTCACCTAACCCACAACTTCAACTACGCCCCACATTCCAGCTACCCCCACCTCAACTACCCCCCACACTCCAACTACCCCCCAACCTCAACTACCCCCCACACTCCAACTACCTCCCAACGTCAACTACACCCCACATTCCAACAACACCCAACTTCAACTACACCCCACACTCCAACTACGCTCTAACTCAACTACCCTCCACACTCCAACTGCCCCCCAACCTCAACTACACCCCACACTCCAACAAGACCCAAATTCAACTACACCCCACACTCCAACTACCCTCTACCTCAACTACCCCCACGCTCCAACTACCCCAAACCTCAACTGCCCCCCACACTCTAACTAACCCCCAACCTCAAAATACCCCACACTGCAACAACCCCCCCAACCTCAACTACCACCTACATTCCAAATACGCCATCCTCAACTACACCCAACCTCAAATACCCCCACACTCCAACAACCCTCAACCTCAACTAACCCCTTCACTCCAACTTCCCTCCCACTTCAACTATCCCCCAACCTCAACTACCACCCACACTCCAACTGCCCCTCAACCTCAACTAGTCCCACACTCTACTCCAACTACACAACCTCAACTAACCCCCACACTCCAACTACCTCCCACACTCCAACTATCCCCCAAAATCAACTACCCCCACACTCCAACGACTCCGAACCTCAACTATCCCCCCTACACTCCAATGTTCCCCCAAACTCAACTGCCCCCCACACTACAACTACCACAGCCGCGACTATATCCTACACTCCACCTGACCACAACCTCAACTACACCCCACATTCCAACTACCCCAACCTCAAATACCCCCATCGTCAACTACCCCAAAATGTCAACTAACCCCCACACTCCAACTACTTCCCACACTCCAACTATCCCCTAACCTCAACTACCCCCCACACTCCAACTACTCCCAACCTCAACTATCCCCCCGACACTCCAACTATGCCCCAAACTCAACTACCCCCACAGTTCAACTACTCTCAACCTCAACTATCCCCCCTACATTCCAACAAAACCCCCAACCTCAACTGCCCCCCACAATCCAACTACCCCAACCGCAACTATATCCCACAATCCACCTGCCCCCAACCTCAACTACACCCCACATTCCAACTAACCCAACCTCAACTACCCCAACCTCAACTATCCCACAACGTCAACTACCCCCCACACTCCAACAAACCCCAACCTCAACTTCCCCCAACCTCAACGATCCCCCACACTCCAACTACTCCTAACCTCAACTATCCCCCACAATCCAAATACCCTACAAGCTCAACTACCTCCCACACTCCAACAACATCCCCAACCTCAACTACGCCCCACACTCCAACTATCCCCCAACATCAACTACCACCCCACATTCTAACAACCCTCCAATATCAACTATCCCACAGACTCCAACTATCCCCTAAACTCAAATACCCGCCACACTCCAACTATCCTCCAACCTCAAATATGCCCCACACACCAACTACCCCCAACCTCAACTAGACTCCACACTCCAACAACCCCAACCTCAACTACCCCCACCCTCCAACTACCCCCCAACTTCAACTACCCCCATACTCCAACCATCCCCCAACCTCAACTATCCCCCAAACTCCAACAAGCCCCCAACCTCAACTACCCTGCACACTCCAACAACATTCTCAACCTCAACTACCCCCACTTCCAACTATCCCCCAACCTCAACTACCACTCCACACTCTAACAACACTCCAAACTCAACTTCCCCCCACACTCCAACTTCACCCAACATCAACTATCCCCCAGACTCCAACTATCCCCCAAAGTCAAATACTTCCCACACTCTAACAACACCCAACTTCAACTAGCCCCCACACTCCAACTATCTCCCAACCTGAACTATCCCCTGCACACCAACTAGCCCCCAACTCAACTACCGCCACACTCGAACTACACCAAATCTCAACTGCCCCCCACACTCCAACTAACACCCCACCTCAACTACCCCCACACTCCAACTACCCCAAACCACAACTGCCCCCACACTCCAAATAGCAACCAACATCAAATAACCCCCACACTCCAATTGGCCCCCATCTCAACGACACCCACACTCCAACTACTCCAAACCTCAACTGAGCCCAAACTCCAACTAACCTCCAACATCAACTACCCCCCACATTCCAACAACCCCCAACCTCACATAACCCCTTCCCTCCAACTTCCGTCCAACCTCAACTATCCCCCAACATCAACTACTGCCCACACTCCAACTGCCCCTCAACCTCAAATACCCCCACATTCTACTCCAAGTATCCCCTAACCTCAACTATCCCCCACACTCCAACTATCCCCCAAACTCAACTACCACGCACACTCCAACTACTCCCACCCTCAACTACCCCCACTACACTCCAACAACCCCCCAACCTCAACTATCCCCCAACCTCAACTACCCCCAACCTCAACTATCCCCAACCTCAACTAGACCCCACACTCCCACTACCCTTTACCTCAACTACTCCCCACACTCCAACTACCCCCCAACCTCAACTACACCCCACCCTCCAACAACCCCCAACTTCAACTACACCTCACACTCCAACTACCCTCTACCTCAACTACCCCCCACACTCCAACTAACCCCCAACCTCAAAATACCCCACACTGCAACTGGCCCCCATCTCAACTACCCCCACACTCCGAACTACACCAAACCTCAACTGCCCCCCACACTCCAACTAACCCCCAAATTCAACTAATCCCCAAACTCCAACAACCCCCCCAACCTCAACTACCACCCACATTCCAACTACGCCAACCTCAACTACACCCAACCTCAACCAACCCGCACACTCCAACAACCCTCCCAACCTCAACTAACCCCTTCACTCCAACTTCCCTCCCACCTCAACTATCCCCCAACCTCAACTACTGCCCACACTCCAACTGCCCCTCAACTTCAACTACCCCCACACTCTACTCCAACTACCACCCAACCTCAACAAACCCCCACACTCCAACTACCTCCCACACTCCAACTATCCCCCAACCTCAACTACCCCCCACACGCCAACTACTCCCAACCTCAACTACCCCCATACTCCAACTACGCCCAACCTCAAGTACTCCCCTACACTCCAACGTTCCCCCAACCTCAACTGCCCCCACACTCCAACTACCCCAAACACAAATATATCCCACACTCCACCTGCCCCCAACCTCAACTACACCCCACATTCCAACACCCCCAACCTCAAGTACTCCCAACCTCAACTACCCCACAATGTCAATCACCCCCCACGCTCCAACAACACCCAACCTCAATTTCCCCCAACCTCAATGAACCCCCACACTCCAACTACCCCCAACCTCAACAAGCTCCCACACTCCAAATACCCCGCAACCTCAACTACCCCCCACACTCTAACAACATCCCCAACATCAACTACCCCCACACTCCAACTATCCACCAACCTCAACTACCACCCCACACTCTATCAACCCTCCAACCTCAACTATCCCCCAGAATCCAACTATCGCCCAAACTCAAATACCCACCACACTCCAACCATCCTCCAACCTCAAATACCCCTCACACTCTAACTACCCCCAAACTCAACTATCCCCCACACTCCAACCACCCCCAACTAGCCCCCACCTCAACTACCACCCACACACCAACTACCCCCAACCTCAACTACACCCCACACTCCAACTACCCCCAACCTCAACTACCCCAACACTCCAACTGAACCCCAACCTCAACTACCCCTAACCCTCCAACTACCCCCCAACCTCAACTACCCCCCACACTCCAACAGCATCCCCAACCTCACCTACCCACTATTTCCAACTATCCCCCAACCTCACCTATCACCCCACACTCTAACAACACTCCAAACTCTACTACCCCCACACTCCAACTTCACCCAGCATCAATATTTTCCCCAGACTCCAACTATCCCTAATGTCACATACCTCCCACACTCTAACTACCCCCAACCTCAACTAGCCCCACACTCCAATTATCCCCCAACCTGAACTATCCCCCACACTCCAACTAGCCCCCATCTCAACTACCGCCAACCTCTAACTACCCCCAACCTCAACTAACCCCCACACTCCAACTATTCCCCAACCTGAACTATCCCCCACAATCCAACAAGTCCCCATCTCAACTACCGCCACACTCCAACAACCCCAAACCTCAACTAGCCCCCACATTCCAACTCTCTCCCAACCTGAACTATCCCCCACACTCCAACTAGACCCCATCTCAACTACCGCCACACTCCAACTACCCCAAACCTTAACTGCCCCCACACTCCAAGAACCCCCAGCCTCAACTACCCCCACACTCCAAAGTCCCCAACCTCAACTATCCAGTCTACACTCTAACTGCCCCTCAACCTCAACTACCCCCCACACCTTACTCCAACTACCCCCCAACCTCAACTACCCCCCACACTCCAACTAGCCCCCAACCGCAATACCCCACACTCCAACTACCCCAACCTCAACTACCCCACAATGTCAACTACACCCACACTCCAACAACCCCCAACCTCAAATTGCCCCAACCTCAACGATCCCCCACAGTCCAACTACCCCTCAACCTCAACTACCCCCACACTCCAAATACCCCGCAACCTCAACTACACCCCACACTCCAACAACATCCCCAACCTCAACTACCCCTCACACTCCAACTATCCACGATCCTCAACTAACACTCCACACTCTATCAACCCTCCAACCTCAACTATCCCCCAGAATCCAACTAACACCCAAACTCAAATACCACCCACACACCAACTACCCCCAACCTCAACTAGACCCCACACTCCAACAACCCCCAACCTCAACTACTCCCACACTCCAACTAACCCCAAACCTCAACTACCCCTAACACTTCAACTATCCCCCAACATTAACTACACCCCACACTCCAAGGACCCCCAGCCTCATCTACCCCCACACTCCAACTACTCCCAACCTCAAGTACCCCTGACCCCAACAACCCTACAACATCAACTACACCCAACCTCAACTACTCCCAAACTACAACTACCCCCAACCTTAACTAACCCCCACACTCCAACAACATCCCCAACCTCAACTACCCTCCATTTCCAACTATTCCCCAACCTCAACTACCACCCCACACTCTAACAATACTCCAAACTCAACTACACCCCACAAACCACCTTCACCCAACATCAACTATCCCCCAGACTGCAATTATCCCCCAAAGTCAAATACCTCCCACACTCTCACTACCCACAACCTCAACTAGCCCCCACACTCCAATTATCCCCCAACCTGAACTAACCCCCACACTCCAACTAGCCCCCATCTCAACTACTGCCACACTCTAACTACCCCCAACCTCAAGTAGCCCCCACCTCACCTAACCCATAACCGCAACTACGCCCCACATTCCAGCTAACACCCACCTCAACTATCCCCCAACCTCAACTACCCCAACCTCAACTACCCCCAACCTCAACTACACCCAACCTCATCTACCTCCACACTCCAACTACCCCCAATCTCAACTACCCCCACTCTCAAACTACCCCTCAACCTCAACTACACCCCACACTCCAACAACACCCAACTTCAACTACACCCCACACTCCAACTACTCTCTACCTCAACTGCCCCCCACACTCCAACTAACACCCAACCTCAAAATACTCCATACAGCAACTGGCCCACATCTCAACTACCCCCACACTCCAACTACACCAAACCGCAACTGCACCCCACACTCCAACTAACCCCTAAACTCAACTAACTCCCACACTCCAACAACCCCCCCAAACTCAACTACCACCCACATTCCAACTATGCCAACCTCAACTACACCCAACCTCAACTACCCCCCACACTCCAACAACCCCCCAACCTCAACTAACCCCTTCACTCCAACTTCCCTCCCACCTCAACTATCCCCCAAACTCTACTACCGCCCTCACTCCAACTGCCCCTCAACTTCAACTAACCCCACACTCTACTCCAACTACCCCCAACCTCAACTAGCCCCCACACTCCAATTATACCCCAACCTAAACTATCCCCCACACTCCAACTAGACCCCATCTCAACTACCGCCAACCTCTAACTACCCCCAACCTCAATTAACCCCCACACTCCAACTATTCCCCAACCTGAACTATCCCCCAAACTCCAACAAGTCCCCATCTCAACTACCGCCACATTCCAACTACCCCAAACCTCAACTGCCCCCCACAATCCAAGAACCCCCAGCCTCAACTACCCCCACACTCAAACGACCTCAGACCTCAACTAGCCCCCACACTCCAACTAACAACCAACATCAAATAACCCCCACACTCAAACTGGCCCCCATCTCAACGACCCCCACACTTCAACTACTGCAAACCTCAACTGACCCGACACTCCAACTAACATCCAACCTCAACAACCCCCACACTCCAACAACCCCCCAACATCAACTACCACCCACATTCCAACTACGCCATCCTCAACGACTCCCCACATTCCAACAACCCCCAACCTCACATAACCCCTTCCCTCCAACTTCCGTCCAATCTCAACTATCCCCCAAAATCAACTACACCCCACATTCCAACTGCCCCTCAACCTCAACTACCCCCAAACTCTACTCCAAGTATCCCCCAACCTCAACTATCCCCCACACTCCAACTATCCCCCAAATTCAACTACCACCCACACTCCAACTACCCCAAACCTCAACTGCCCCCACACTCTACTCCAAGTATCCCCCAACCTCAACTATCCCCCACACTCCAACTATCCCCCAAACTCAACTACCACCCACACTCCAACTACTCCCACCCTCAACTACCCCCTAACACTCCAACAACCCCCCGACCTCAACAGCCCCCCACACTCCAACTTCCCCAATCGCAACTATATGCCACACTCCACCTACTCCTGACCTCAACTACACCCCACATTCCAACTACCCCAACCTCAATTAGCCCCAACCTCAACTACCCCATCACGTCAACTACCCCCACACTCCAACTATCCTCCACCTCAACTATCCCCCACACTCCAACAACTCGCCCAACCTCAATGACCCCCACATTCCAACTACCTCCCAACCTCAACTACCCCCCCACACTCCAACTACCCCCTAACCTCAACTACCCCCCTTACGCCAACTATCCCCCAACTTCAACTACACGCCACACTCCATCAACCCCCAGCCTCAACTAAACCCCACACTCCAATTATCCCCAACCTCAACTACCCACCACACCCCAACAACCCTCCAAACTCAACTTCCCCCAACCACAACGATCACCCACACTCCAAATACCCCCAACTTCAAGTACCCCCACACTCCAAATACCCTCCAACCTCAACTAACCCCCACACTCCAACAACATCCCCAACCTCAACTACCCTCCACACTCCAACTATCCCCCAACCTCAATTACCACCCCACACTCTAGCAACACTCCAACATCAACTATCCCCCAGCCTCCAACTATCCCCCAAACTTAAATACAAGCCACACTCCAACTATCCCCAACAACAAAAACCCCCAACGCTCTAACTACCCCCAAACTCAACTATCCCACAAACTCCAACCACCCCCACCTCAACTAACCCCACACTCCAAGTAGCCCCCACCTCAACTACCTCCCACACACCAACTACCCCCAACCTCAAATAAACCCCATACTCCAACAACCCCCAACCTCAACTACCTCCACCCTCCAACTAACCCCCAACCTCAACTACTCCTAACACTCCCACTGCCCCAACATCAACTACCCCCATATGCCAACAATCCCCAAACCTCAACTTCACCCCTCACTCCAAGAACCCCCAGCCTCAACTACCCCCACACTCCAACTACCCCCAACCTCAACTATCCAGCCTACATTCCAACTGCCCCTCAACCTCAACTACCCCCCACACTTTACTCCAACTACCCCCCAACCTCAACTACCGCCCCACACTCCATCGATCCCCCAACCGCAACAATACCCCACACTCCAACAACCCCTAAACTCAACTACCCCAACCTCAACTACCCCCTGACCTTCAACTACGCCCCACACACCAGCTACCTCCCACCTCAACTATCCCCCAACCTCAACTACCCCCAACCTCAACTACCCCCAAACTCAACTAACCCCAACCTCAACTAACCCCCACATTCCAACTACCCCCCACCACACTCCAACTAAACCCAAAAGTCAACTACCCCCCACACTCCAACTACCCCCAACCTCAACAACCCCCACACTCCAACTACCCCCCAAGCTCGACTACACCCCACACTCCAACAACACCCAACCTCAACTACTTCCCACCCTCCATCTACCCCCTAACTCAACTATCCCCCTTCTCCAACTATCCCAGACCTCAACAGCCCCCCACATTCCAACTAACCCCCAACCTCAAATACACCCCACACTCCAACTGGCCCCCATCTCAACTACCCCCACAGACCAACTACTCCAAACCTCAACTGCCCCCACACTCCAACTAACCTCCAACCTCAACTACCCCCCACACTCCAACAACCCCCCAACCTCAACTCCCACCCACATTCCAACTACGTCATCCTCAACTACACCCAACCTCAACTACCCCCCAACACTCCAACAACTCCCCAACCTCAACTAACCCCTTCCCTCCAACTTCCATCCAACCTCAACTATCCCCCAACATCAACTACCGCCCACACTCCAACTGCCACTCAACCTCAACTACCCCCACACGCCAACTACCTCCCACACTCCAACTATACCCCAACCTCAACTACCCCCACACTCCAACTGTCTCCCAAACTCAACGATCCCCCCTACACTCCAACTACCCCCAATCTCAACTGCCCCCCACATTCCAACTACCCCAACCTCAAATATCCCCAACCTCAACTACCCCACCACGTCAACTACCCCCACACTCCAACTATCCCCCAACCTCATCTGACCACTTCCCTCCAACTTCCCTCCAACCTCAACTATCCTGCAACCTCAACTACTGCCCACACTACAACTATCCAACAACCTCAACTATCCCCCACACTCCAACTATCCCCCAAACTCAACTACCCCCACACTTCAACTACTCCCAACCTCAACTATCCCCCCTACATTCCAACGAAACCCCCAACCTCAACTGCCCCCGACAATCCAACTACCCCAACCGCAACTATATCCCACAATCCACCTGCCCCCAACCTCAACTACACCCCACATTCCAACTACCCCAACCTCAACTACCCCCAACCTCAACTATCCCACAACGTCAACTACCCCCCACACTCCAACAAACCCCAACCTCAACTTCTCCCAACCTCAACGATCCCCCACACTCCAACTACCCCTAACCTCAACTATCCCCCACAATCCAAATACCCCGCAACCTCAACTACCTCCCACACTCCAACAACATCCCCAACCTCAACTACGCCCCACACTCCAACTATCCCCCAACATCAACTACCACCCCACATTCTAACAACCCTCCAATATCAACTATCCCACAGACTCCAACTATCCCCTAAACTCAAATACCCGCCACACTCCAACTATCCCCCAACCTCAAATACGCCCCACACACCAACTATCCCCAACCTCAACTAGACTCCACACTCCAACAACCCAACCTCAACTACCCCCACCCTCCAACTACCCCCCAACCTCAACTACTCCCCATACTCCAACTATCCCCCAACCTCAACTATCCCCCAAACTTCAACAAGCCCCCAACCTCAACTACCCTGCACACTCCAACAACATTCTCAACCTCAACTACCCTCCACTTCCAACTATCCCCCAACCTCAACTATCACCCCACACTCTAACAACACTCCAAACTCAACTTCCCCCCACACTCCAACTTCACCCAACATCAACTATCCCCCAGACTCCAACTATCCTCCAAAGTCAAATACTTCCCACACTCTAACAACCCCCAACTTCAACTAGCCCCCACACTCCAACTATCTCCCAACCTGAACTATCCCCTGCACACCAACTAGCCCCCAACTCAACGACCGCCACACTCGAACTACACCAAATCTCAACTGCCCCCCACACTCCAACTAACACCCCACCTCAACTACCCCCACACTCCAACTACCCCAAACCACAACTGCCCCCACACTCCAAATAGCAACCAACATCAAATAACCCCCACACTCCAATTGGCCCCCATCTCAACGACACCCACACTCCAACTACTCCAAACCTCAACTGACCCCAAACTCCAACTAACCTCCAACATCAACTACCCCCACATTCCAACAACCCCCAACCTCACATAACCCCTTCCCTCCAACTAGCATCCAACCTCAACTATCCCCCAACATCAACTACCGCCCACACTCCAACTGCCCCTCAACCTCAAATACCCCCACACTCTACTCCAAGTATCCCCTAACCTCAACTATCCCCCACACTCCAACTATCCCCCAAACTCAACTGCCCCCACACTCCAACTTCCCCAATCGCAACCATATCCCACACTCCACCTGCCCTTGACCTTAACTACACCCCACATTCCAACTACCCCAACGTCAATTACCTCCAAACTCAACTACCCCACCACGACAACTACCCCCACACTCCAACTATCCCCCACCTCAATTATCCCTCACACTCCAACAACCCGCCCAACCTCAATGACCCCCACATTCCAACTACCTCCCAACCTCAACTACCCCCCCACACTCCAACTACCCCCTAACCTCAACTACCCCCCTTACGCCAACTATCCCCCAACTTCAACTACACGCCACACTCCATCAACCCCCAACCTCAACTAATCCCCACACTTCAATTATCCCCAACCTCAACTACCCACCACACCCCAACAACCCTCCAAACTCAACTTCCCCCAACCTCAACGATCACCCACACTCCAAATACCCCCAACTTCAGGTACCCCCACACTCCAAATACCCTTCAACCTCAACTACCCCCCACACTCCAACAACATCCCCAACCTCAACTACTCCTCACACTGCAACTATCCCCCAACCTCAATTACCACCCCACACTCTAACACGCCAACCTCAACTATCCCCCAGCCTCCAACCATCCCTCAAACTCAAATACAAACCACACTCCAACTATCCCCAACCACAAAAACACCCAACACTCTAACTACCCCCAATCTCAACTATCCCCCAAACTCATCTACCACCCACACTCCAACTACTCCCACCCTCAACTACCCCCACTACACTCCAACAACCCTCCGGCCTCAACAGCCCCCACACTCCAACTTCCCCAATCGCAACCATATCCCACACTCCACCTGCCCCTGACCTTAACTATACCCCACATTCCAACTACCCAACGTCAATTACCTCCAAACTCAACTACCCCACCACGACAACTACCCCCACACTCCAACTATCCCCCACCTCAATTATCCCCCACACTCCAACAACCCGCCCAACCTCAATGACCCCCACATTCCAACTACCCCCTAACCTCAACTACCCCCCTTACGCCAACTATCCCCCAACTTCAACTACACGCCACACTCCATCAACCCCCAACCTCAACTAATCCCCACACTTCAATTATCCCCAACCTCAACTACCCACCACACCCCAACAAACCTCCAAACTCAACTTCCCCCAACCTCAACGATCACCCACACTCCAAATACCCCCAACTTCAGGTACCCCCACACTCCAAATACCCTTCAACCTCAACTACCCCCACACTCCAACAACATCCCCAACCTCAACTACCCTCCACACTGCAACTATCCCCCAACCTCAATTACCACCCCACACTCTAACACGCCAACCTCAACTATTCCCCAGCCTCCAACCATCCCCCAAACTCAAATACAAACCACAAAATCCAACTATCCCCAACCACAAAAACACCCAACACTCTAACTACCCCCAATCTCAACTATCCCACAAACTCCAACGACCCCCACCTCAACTATCCCCCACACTGCAAGTAGCCCCCACCTCAACTACCTCCCACAAACCAACTACCCCCAACCTCAAATAAACCCCATACTCCAACAACCCCCAACCTCAACAATCCTCCACCCTCCAACTAACCCCCAACCGCAACTACCCCTAACACTCCCACTACGCCCCAACATCAACTACCCCCATATGCCAGCAATCCCCAAACCTCAACTTCACCCCACACTCCAAGAACCCCCAGCCTCAAATACACCCACACGCCAACTACCCCCAACCTCAACTATCCAGCCTACACTCCAACTGCCCCTCAACCTCAACTACCCCCCACACTTTACTCCATCTACCCCCCAACAACAACTACCCCCCCACACTCCAACGACCTCCCAAGCACAACAATACCGCACACTCCAACTACCCCCAAACTCAACTACCCCCAACCTCAACTACCCCAAACCTCAACTACCCACCACATTCCAACTACCCCCACCTTAACTACTCACCCACACTCCAACTAAACCCAAAAGTCAAATACCCCCACACTCCAACTACCCCAACCTCAACAACCCCCCACACTCCAACTACCCCCCAACCTCTACTACACCACACACTCCAACAACACCCAAACTCAACTACTCCCCACCCTCCAACTACCCCCTAACTTAACTACACCCCACGCTCCAACAACCCCCCAACCTCAACTACCACCCACATTCCAACTACGCCATCCTCAACTACACCCAACCTCAACTACCCTCCCACACTCCAACAACCCCCCAACCTCAACTAACCCCTTCCCTCCAACTTCCGTCCAACCTCAACTATCCCCCAACATCAACTACCACCCACAGTCCAACTGCTCCTCAACCTCAACTACCCCCACACTCTACTGCAACTACCACCCAACCTCAACTAACTCACACACTCCAACTACCTCCCACACTCCAACTATCCCCCAACATCAACTACCCCCACACTCCAACTATCTCCCAAACTCAACTATCCCCCACAATCCAACTACTCCCAACCTCAACTAACCCCCTACACTGCAACTACCCCCCAATCTCAACTGCCCCCCACATTCCAACTACCCCAACCTCAAATATCCCCAACCTCAACTATCCCACCACGTCAACTACCCCCACACTCCAACTATCCCCCAACCTCATCTGACCACTTCCCTCCAACTTCCGTCCAACCTCAACTACCCCTCAACCTCAACTACCCCCACATTCTACTCCAACTACTACCCAAACTCAACTAACCCCCACACTGCAACTACCTCCCACACTACAACTATCCCCCAAACTCAACTACCCCCACACTCCAACTACTCCCAACCTCAACTATCCCCCCTACATTCCAACAAAACCCACAACTTCAACCGCCCCCCACAATCCAACTACCCCAACCGCAACTGTATCCCACAATCCACCTGCCCCAAAGCTCAACTACACCCCACATTCCAACTACGCCAACCTCAACTACACCCAACCTCAACCAACCCGCACACTCCAACAACCCTCCCAACCTCAACTAACCCCTTCACTCCAACTTCCCTCCCACCTCAACTATCCCCCAACCTCAACTACTGCCCACACTTCAACTGCCCCTCAACTTCAACTACCCCCACACTCTACTCCAACTACCACCCAACCTCAACAAACCCCCACACTCCAACTACCTCCCACACTCCAACTATCCCCCAACCTCAACTACCCCCCACACTCCACCTGCCCCCAACCTCAACTACACCCCACATTCCAACACCCCCAACCTCAAGTACTCCCAACCTCAACTACCCCACAATGTCAATCACCCCCCACGCTCCAACAACCCCCAACCTCAATTTCCCCCAACCTCAATGAACCCCCACACTCCAACTACCCCCAACCTCATCAAGCTCCCACACTCCAAATACCCCGCAACCTCAACTACCCCCCACACTCTAACAACATCCCCAACATCAACTACCCCACACTCCAACTATCCACCAACCTCAACTACCACCCCACACTCTATCAACCCTCCAACCTCAACTATCCCCCAGAATCCAACTATCGCCCAAACTCAAATACCCACCACACTCCAACCATCCCCCAACCTCAAATACCCCTCACACTCTAACTACCCCCAAACTCAACTATCCCCCACACTCCAACCACCCCCAACTAGCCCCCACCTCAACTACCACCCACACACCAACTACCCCCAACCTCAACTACACCCCACACTCCAACTACCCCCAACCTCAACTACCCCAACACTCCAACTGAACCCCAACCTCAACTACCCCTAACCCTCCAACTACCCCCCAACCTCAACTACCCCCCACACTCCAACAGCATCCCCAACCTCACCTACCCACTATTTCCAACTATCCCCCAACCTCAACTATCACCCCACACTCTAACAACACTCCAAACTCTACTACCCCCCACACTCCAACTTCACCCAGCATCAATATTTTCCCCAGACTCCAACTATCCCTAATGTCACATACCTCCCACACTCTAACTACCCCCAACCTCAACTAGCCCCACACTCCAATTATCCCCCAACCTGAACTATCCCCCACACTCCAACTAGCCCCCATCTCAACTACCGCCAACCTCTAACTACCCCCAACCTCAACTAACCCCCACACTCCAACTATTCCCCAACCTGAACTATCCCCCACAATCCAACAAGTCCCCATCTCAACTACCGCCACACTCCAACAACCCCAAACCTCAACTAGCCCCCACATTCCAACTCTCTCCCAACCTGAACTATCCCCCACACTCCAACTAGACCCCATCTCAACTACCGCCACACTCCAACTACCCCAAACCTCAACTGCCCCCACACTCCAAGAACCCCCAGCCTCAACTACCCCCACACTCCAAAGTCCCCAACCTCAACTATCCAGTCTACACTCTAACTGCCCCTCAACCTCAACTACCCCCCACACCTTACTCCAACTACCCCCCAACCTCAACTACCCCCCACACTCCAACTAGCCCCCAACCGCAATACCCCACACTCCAACTACCCCAACCTCAACTACCCCACAATGTCAACTACACCCACACTCCAACAACCCCCAACCTCAAATTGCCCCAACCTCAACGATCCCCCACAGTCCAACTACCCCTCAACCTCAACTACCCCCACACTCCAAATACCCCGCAACCTCAACTACACCCCACACTCCAACAACATCCCCAACCTCAACTACCCCTCACACTCCAACTATCCACGATCCTCAACTAACACTCCACACTCTATCAACCCTCCAACCTCAACTATCCCCCAGAATCCAACTAACACCCAAACTCAAATACCACCCACACACCAACTACCCCCAACCTCAACTAGATCCCACACTCCAACAACCCCCAACCTCAACTACTCCCACACTCCAACTAACCCCAAACCTCAACTACCCCTAACACTTCAACTATCCCCCAACATTAACTACACCCCACACTCCAAGGACCCCCAGCCTCATCTACCCCCACACTCCAACTACTCCCAACCTCAAGTACCCCTGACCCCAACAACCCTACAACATCAACTACACCCAACCTCAACTACTCCCAAACTACAACTACCCCCAACCTCAACTAACCCCCACACTCCAACAACATCCCCAACCTCAACTACCCTCCATTTCCAACTATTCCCCAACCTCAACTACCACCCCACACTCTAACAATACTCCAAACTCAACTACACCCCACAAACCACCTTCACCCAACATCAACTATCCCCCAGACTGCAATTATCCCCCAAAGTCAAATACCTCCCACACTCTCACTACCCACAACCTCAACTAGCCCCCACACTCCAATTATCCCCCAACCTGAACTAACCCCCACACTCCAACTAGCCCCCATCTCAACTACTGCCACACTCTAACTACCCCCAACCTCAAGTAGCCCCCACCTCACCTAACCCATAACCGCAACTACGCCCCACATTCCAGCTAACACCCACCTCAACTATCCCCCAACCTCAACTATCCCCAACCTCAACTACCCCCAACCTCAACTACACCCAACCTCATCTACCTCCACATTCCAACTACCCCCAATCTCAACTACCCCCACTCTCAAACTACCCCTCAACCTCAACTACACCCCACACTCCAACAACACCCAACTTCAACTACACCCCACACTCCAACTACTCTCTACCTCAACTGCCCCCCACACTCCAACTAACACCCAACCTCAAAATACCCCATACTGCAACTGGCCCACATCTCAACTACCCCCACACTCCAACTACACCAAACCGCAACTGCACCCCACACTCCAACTAACCCCTAAACTCAACTAACTCCCACACTCCAACAACCCCCCAACCTCAACTAACCCCTTCACTCCAACTTCCCTCCCACCTCAACTATCCCCCAAACTCTACTACCGCCCTCACTTCAACTGCCCCTCAACTTCAACTAACCCCACACTCTACTCCAACTACCCCCAACCTCAACTAGCCCCCACACTCCAATTATACCCCAACCTAAACTATCCCCCACACTCCAACTAGACCCCATCTCAACTACCGCCAACCTCTAACTACCCCCAACCTCAATTAACCCCCACACTCCAACTATTCCCCAACCTGAACTATCCCCCAAACTCCAACAAGTCCCCATCTCAACTACCGCCACATTCCAACTACCCCAAACCTCAACTGCCCCCCACAATCCAAGAACCCCCAGCCTCAACTACCCCCACACTCAAACGACCTCAGACCTCAACTAGCCCCCACACTCCAACTAACAACCAACATCAAATAACCCCCACACTCAAACTGGCCCCCATCTCAACGACCCCCACACTTCAACTACTGCAAACCTCAACTGACCCGACACTCCAACTAACATCCAACCTCAACAACCCCCACACTCCAACAACCCCCCAACATCAACTACCACCCACATTCCAACTACGCCATCCTCAACGACTCCCCACATTCCAACAACCCCCAACCTCACATAACCCCTTCCCTCCAACTTCCGTCCAATCTCAACTATCCCCCAAAATCAACTACACCCCACATTCCAACTGCCCCTCAACCTCAACTACCCCCAAACTCTACTCCAAGTATCCCCCAACCTCAACTATCCCCCACACTCCAACTATCCCCCAAATTCAACTACCACCCACACTCCAACTACCCCAAACCTCAACTGCCCCCACACTCTACTCCAAGTATCCCCCAACCTCAACTATCCCCCACACTCCAACTATCCCCCAAACTCAACTACCACCCACACTCCAACTACTCCCACCCTCAACTACCCCCTAACACTCCAACAACCCCCGACCTCAACAGCCCCCCACACTCCAACTTCCCCAATCGCAACTATATGCCACACTCCACCTACTCCTGACCTCAACTACACCCCACATTCCAACTACCCCAACCTCAATTAGCCCCAACCTCAACTACCCCATCACGTCAACTACCCCCACACTCCAACTATCCTCCACCTCAACTATCCCCCACACTCCAACAACTCGCCCAACCTCAATGACCCCCACATTCCAACTACCTCCCAACCTCAACTACCCCCCCACACTCCAACTACCCCCTAACCTCAACTACCCCCCTTACGCCAACTATCCCCCAACTTCAACTACACGCCACACTCCATCAACCCCCAGCCTCAACTAAACCCCACACTCCAATTATCCCCAACCTCAACTACCCACCACACCCCAACAACCCTCCAAACTCAACTTCCCCCAACCACAACGATCACCCACACTCCAAATACCCCCAACTTCAAGTACCCCCACACTCCAAATACCCTCCAACCTCAACTAACCCCCACACTCCAACAACATCCCCAACCTCAACTACCCTCCACACTCCAACTATCCCCCAACCTCAATTACCACCCCACACTCTAGCAACACTCCAACATCAACTATCCCCCAGCCTCCAACTATCCCCCAAACTTAAATACAAGCCACACTCCAACTATCCCCAACAACAAAAACCCCCAACGCTCTAACTACCCCCAAACTCAACTATCCCACAAACTCCAACCACCCCCACCTCAACTAACCCCACACTCCAAGTAGCCCCCACCTCAACTACCTCCCACACACCAACTACCCCCAACCTCAAATAAACCCCATACTCCAACAACCCCCAACCTCAACTACCTCCACCCTCCAACTAACCCCCAACCTCAACTACTCCTAACACTCCCACTGCCCCCAACATCAACTACCCCCATATGCCAACAATCCCCAAACCTCAACTTCACCCCTCACTCCAAGAACCCCCAGCCTCAACTACCCCCACACTCCAACTACCCCCAACCTCAACTATCCAGCCTACATTCCAACTGCCCCTCAACCTCAACTACCCCCCACACTTTACTCCAACTACCCCCCAACCTCAACTACCGCCCCACACTCCATCGATCCCCCAACCGCAACAATACCCCACACTCCAACAACCCCTAAACTCAACTACCCCAACCTCAACTATCCCCTGACCTTCAACTACGCCCCACACACCAGCTACCTCCCACCTCAACTATCCCCCAACCTCAACTACCCCCAACCTCAACTACCCCCAAACTCAACTAACCCCAACCTCAACTAACCCCCACATTCCAACTACCCCCACCACACTCCAACTAAACCCAAAAGTCAACTACCCCCCACACTCCAACTACCCCCAACCTCAACAACCCCCACACTCCAACTACCCCCCAAGCTCGACTACACCCCACACTCCAACAACACCCAACCTCAACTACTTCCCACCCTCCATCTACCCCCTAACTCAACTATCCCCCTTCTCCAACTATCCCAGACCTCAACAGCCCCCCACATTCCAACTAACCCCCAACCTCAAATACACCCCACACTCCAACTGGCCCCCATCTCAACTACCCCCACAGACCAACTACTCCAAACCTCAACTGCCCCCACACTCCAACTAACCTCCAACCTCAACTACCCCCCACACTCCAACAACCCCCCAACCTCAACTCCCACCCACATTCCAACTACGTCATCCTCAACTACACCCAACCTCAACTACCCCCCAACACTCCAACAACTCCCCAACCTCAACTAACCCCTTCCCTCCAACTTCCATCCAACCTCAACTATCCCCCAACATCAACTACCGCCCACACTCCAACTGCCACTCAACCTCAACTAACTCCCACACGCCAACTACCTCCCACACTCCAACTATACCCCAACCTCAACTACCCCCACACTCCAACTGTCTCCCAAACTCAACGATCCCCCCTACACTCCAACTACCCCCAATCTCAACTGCCCCCCACATTCCAACTACCCCAACCTCAAATATCCCCAACCTCAACTACCCCACCACGTCAACTACCCCCACACTCCAACTATCCCCCAACCTCATCTGACCACTTCCCTCCAACTTCCCTCCAACCTCAACTATCCTGCAACCTCAACTACTGCCCACACTACAACTATCCAACAACCTCAACTATCCCCCACACTCCAACTATCCCCCAAACTCAACTACCCCCACACTTCAACTACTCCCAACCTCAACTATCCCCCCTACATTCCAACGAAACCCCCAACCTCAACTGCCCCCGACAATCCAACTACCCCAACCGCAACTATATCCCACAATCCACCTGCCCCCAACCTCAACTACACCCCACATTCCAACTACCCCAACCTCAACTACCCCCAACCTCAACTATCCCACAACGTCAACTACCCCCCACACTCCAACAAACCCCAACCTCAACTTCTCCCAACCTCAACGATCCCCCACACTCCAACTACCCCTAACCTCAACTATCCCCCACAATCCAAATACCCCGCAACCTCAACTACCTCCCACACTCCAACAACATCCCCAACCTCAACTACGCCCCACACTCCAACTATCCCCCAACATCAACTACCACCCCACATTCTAACAACCCTCCAATATCAACTATCCCACAGACTCCAACTATCCCCTAAACTCAAATACCCGCCACACTCCAACTATCCCCCAACCTCAAATACGCCCCACACACCAACTATCCCCAACCTCAACTAGACTCCACACTCCAACAACCCAACCTCAACTACCCCCACCCTCCAACTACCCCCCAACCTCAACTACTCCCCATACTCCAACTATCCCCCAACCTCAACTATCCCCCAAACTTCAACAAGCCCCCAACCTCAACTACCCTGCACACTCCAACAACATTCTCAACCTCAACTACCCTCCACTTCCAACTATCCCCCAACCTCAACTATCACCCCACACTCTAACAACACTCCAAACTCAACTTCCCCCCACACTCCAACTTCACCCAACATCAACTATCCCCCAGACTCCAACTATCCTCCAAAGTCAAATACTTCCCACACTCTAACAACCCCCAACTTCAACTAGCCCCCACACTCCAACTATCTCCCAACCTGAACTATCCCCTGCACACCAACTAGCCCCCAACTCAACGACCGCCACACTCGAACTACACCAAATCTCAACTGCCCCCCACACTCCAACTAACACCCCACCTCAACTACCCCCACACTCCAACTACCCCAAACCACAACTGCCCCCACACTCCAAATAGCAACCAACATCAAATAACCCCCACACTCCAATTGGCCCCCATCTCAACGACACCCACACTCCAACTACTCCAAACCTCAACTGACCCCAAACTCCAACTAACCTCCAACATCAACTACCCCCACATTCCAACAACCCCCAACCTCACATAACCCCTTCCCTCCAACTAGCATCCAACCTCAACTATCCCCCAACATCAACTACCGCCCACACTCCAACTGCCCCTCAACCTCAAATACCCCCACACTCTACTCCAAGTATCCCCTAACCTCAACTATCCCCCACACTCCAACTATCCCCCAAACTCAACTGCCCCCACACTCCAACTTCCCCAATCGCAACCATATCCCACACTCCACCTGCCCTTGACCTTAACTACACCCCACATTCCAACTACCCCAACGTCAATTACCTCCAAACTCAACTACCCCACCACGACAACTACCCCCACACTCCAACTATCCCCCACCTCAATTATCCCTCACACTCCAACAACCCGCCCAACCTCAATGACCCCCACATTCCAACTACCTCCCAACCTCAACTACCCCCCCACACTCCAACTACCCCCTAACCTCAACTACCCCCCTTACGCCAACTATCCCCCAACTTCAACTACACGCCACACTCCATCAACCCCCAACCTCAACTAATCCCCACACTTCAATTATCCCCAACCTCAACTACCCACCACACCCCAACAAACCTCCAAACTCAACTTCCCCCAACCTCAACGATCACCCACACTCCAAATACCCCCAACTTCAGGTACCCCCACACTCCAAATACCCTTCAACCTCAACTACCCCCCACACTCCAACAACATCCCCAACCTCAACTACTCCTCACACTGCAACTATCCCCCAACCTCAATTACCACCCCACACTCTAACACGCCAACCTCAACTATCCCCCAGCCTCCAACCATCCCTCAAACTCAAATACAAACCACACTCCAACTATCCCCAACCACAAAAACACCCAACACTCTAACTACCCCCAATCTCAACTATCCCCCAAACTCATCTACCACCCACACTCCAACTACTCCCACCCTCAACTACCCCCACTACACTCCAACAACCCTCCGGCCTCAACAGCCCCCACACTCCAACTTCCCCAATCGCAACCATATCCCACACTCCACCTGCCCCTGACCTTAACTATACCCCACATTCCAACTACCCAACGTCAATTACCTCCAAACTCAACTACCCCACCACGACAACTACCCCACACTCCAACTATCCCCCACCTCAATTATCCCCCACACTCCAACAACCCGCCCAACCTCAATGACCCCCACATTCCAACTACCCCCTAACCTCAACTACCCCCCTTACGCCAACTATCCCCCAACTTCAACTACACGCCACACTCCATCAACCCCCAACCTCAACTAATCCCCACACTTCAATTATCCCCAACCTCAACTACCCACCACACCCCAACAAACCTCCAAACTCAACTTCCCCCAACCTCAACGATCACCCACACTCCAAATACCCCCAACTTCAGGTACCCCCACACTCCAAATACCCTTCAACCTCAACTACCCCCACACTCCAACAACATCCCCAACCTCAACTACCCTCCACACTGCAACTATCCCCCAACCTCAATTACCACCCCACACTCTAACACGCCAACCTCAACTATTCCCCAGCCTCCAACCATCCCCCAAACTCAAATACAAACCACAAAATCCAACTATCCCCAACCACAAAAACACCCAACACTCTAACTACCCCCAATCTCAACTATCCCACAAACTCCAACGACCCCCACCTCAACTATCCCCCACACTGCAAGTAGCCCCCACCTCAACTACCTCCCACAAACCAACTACCCCCAACCTCAAATAAACCCCATACTCCAACAACCCCCAACCTCAACAATCCTCCACCCTCCAACTAACCCCCAACCGCAACTACCCCTAACACTCCCACTACGCCCCAACATCAACTACCCCCATATGCCAGCAATCCCCAAACCTCAACTTCACCCCACACTCCAAGAACCCCCAGCCTCAAATACACCCACACGCCAACTACCCCCAACCTCAACTATCCAGCCTACACTCCAACTGCCCCTCAACCTCAACTACCCCCCACACTTTACTCCATCTACCCCCCAACAACAACTACCCCCCCACACTCCAATGACCTCCCAAGCACAACAATACCGCACACTCCAACTACCCCCAAACTCAACTACCCCCAACCTCAACTACCCCAAACCTCAACTACCCACCACATTCCAACTACCCCCACCTTAACTACTCACCCACACTCCAACTAAACCCAAAAGTCAAATACCCCCACACTCCAACTACCCCAACCTCAACAACCCCCCACACTCCAACTACCCCCCAACCTCTACTACACCACACACTCCAACAACACCCAAACTCAACTACTCCCCACCCTCCAACTACCCCCTAACTTAACTACACCCCACGCTCCAACAACCCCCCAACCTCAACTACCACCCACATTCCAACTACGCCATCCTCAACTACACCCAACCTCAACTACCCTCCCACACTCCAACAACCCCCCAACCTCAACTAACCCCTTCCCTCCAACTTCCGTCCAACCTCAACTATCCCCCAACATCAACTACCACCCACAGTCCAACTGCTCCTCAACCTCAACTACCCCCACACTCTACTGCAACTACCACCCAACCTCAACTAACTCACACACTCCAACTACCTCCCACACTCCAACTATCCCCCAACATCAACTACCCCCACACTCCAACTATCTCCCAAACTCAACTACCCCCCACAATCCAACTACTCCCAACCTCAACTAACCCCCTACACTGCAACTACCCCCCAATCTCAACTGCCCCCCACATTCCAACTACCCCAACCTCAAATATCCCCAACCTCAACTATCCCACCACGTCAACTACCCCCACACTCCAACTATCCCCCAACCTCATCTGACCACTTCCCTCCAACTTCCGTCCAACCTCAACTACCCCTCAACCTCAACTACCCCCACATTCTACTCCAACTACTACCCAATCTCAACTAACCCCCACACTGCAACTACCTCCCACACTACAACTATCCCCCAAACTCAACTACCCCCACACTCCAACTACTCCCAACCTCAACTATCCCCCCTACATTCCAACAAAACCCACAACTTCAACCGCCCCCCACAATCCAACTACCCCAACCGCAACTGTATCCCACAATCCACCTGCCCCAAAGCTCAACTACACCCCACATTCCAACTACCCCAACCTTAACTACCCCCAACCTCAACTACCCCACAACGTCAACTACCCCCACACTCCAACAAACCCCAACCTCAACTTCCCCCAACCTCAACGATCCCCCACACTCCAACTATCCTTAACCTCAACTACCGCCCACAATCCAAATACCCCGCAACCTCAACTACCTCCCACACTCCAACAACATCCCCAAACTCAACTACCCCCACACTCCAACTATCCCCCAACATCAACTACCACCCCACATTCTAACAACCCTCCAACAGCAACTATCCCATAGACTCCAACGATCCCCTAAACTTAAATACCCCCCACACACCAACTACCCCCAAACTCAACTAGACCCCACACTCCAACTAACACCCCACCTCAACTACCCCCACGCTCCAACTACCCCAAACTGCAACTGCCCCCACACTCCAACTAACAACCAACATCAAATAACGCCCACACTCCAACTGGCCCCCATCTCAACGACCCCACACTCCAACTACTCCAAACCTCAACTGAACCCACACTCCAACTAACCTCCAACATCAACTACCCCCCACATTCCAACAACACCCAACCTCACATAACCGCTTCCCTCCAACTTCCATTCAACCTCAACTATCCCCCAACATCAACTACCGCCCACACACCAACTGCCCCTCAACCTCAAATACCCCCACATTCTACTCCAAGTGTCCCCCAACCTCAACTATCCCCCTCACTCCAACTAACAACCAACATCAAATATCCCCCACACTCCAACTGACCCCCATCTCAACGACCCCCACACTCCAACTAACCTCCAAACTCAACTGCCCCCCACACTCCAACAACCCCACAACATCAACTACCACCCACATTCCAACTACGCCATCCTCAACTACACTCAACCTCAACTACCTCCCACATTCCAACAACCCCCAACCTCACATAACCCCTTCCCTCCAACTTCCGTCCAACCTCAACTATCCCCAACATCAACTACCGCCCACACACCAACTGCCGCTCAACCTCAACTACCCCCAAACTCTACTCCAAGTATCCCCCAACCTCAACTATCCCCCAAACTCAACTACCACCCACACTCCAACTACTCCCACCCTCAAATATCCCCCCTAACACTCCAACAACCCCCCGACCTCAACAGCCCCCCACACTCCAACTTCCCCAATCGCAACTATATCCCACACTCCACCTGCCCCTGTCCTCAACTACACCCCACATTCCAACTACCCCAACGTCAATTACCCCCAACCTCAACTACCCCACCACGTCAACTACCCCCACACTCCAACTATCCCCCACCTCAATTATCCCCCACACTCCAACAACCCGCCCAACATCAATGACCCCCACATTCCAACTTCCTCCCAACCTCAACTACCCCCCCACACTCCAACTACCCCCTAACCTCAACTACCCCCCATACGCCAACTATCCCCCAACCTCAACTACCCACCACACCCCAACAAACCTCCAAACTCAACTTCCCCCAACCTCAACGATCACCCACACTCCAAATACCCCCAACTTCAGGTACCCCCACACTCCAAATACCCTTCAACCTCAACTACCCCCACACTCCAACAACATCCCCAACCTCAACTACCCTCCACACTGCAACTATCCCCCAACCTCAATTACCACCCCACACTCTAACACGCCAACCTCAACTATTCCCCAGCCTCCAACCATCCCCCAAACTCAAATACAAACCACAAAATCCAACTATCCCCAACCACAAAAACACCCAACACTCTAACTACCCCCAATCTCAACTATCCCACAAACTCCAACGACCCCCACCTCAACTATCCCCCACACTGCAAGTAGCCCCCACCTCAACTACCTCCCACAAACCAACTGCCCCCAACCTCAAATAAACTCCATACTCCAACAACCCCCAACCTCAACAATCCTCCACCCTCCAACTAACCCCCAACCGCAACTACCCCTAACACTCCCACTACGCCCCAACATCAACTACCCCCATATGCCAGCAATCCCCAAACCTCAACTTCACCCCACACTCCAAGAACCCCCAGCCTCAAATACACCCACACGCCAACTACCCCCAACCTCAACTATCCAGCCTACACTCCAACTGCCCCTCAACCTCAACTACCCCCCACACTTTACTCCATCTACCCCCCAACATCAACTACCCCCCCACACTCCAACGACCTCCCAAGCACAACAATACCGCACACTCCAACTACCCCCAAACTCAACTACCCCCAACCTCAACTACCCCAAACCTCAACTACCCACCACATTCCAACTACCCCCACCTTAACTACTCACCCACACTCCAACTAAACCCAAAAGTCAAATACCCCCACACTCCAACTACCCCAACCTCAACAACCCCCCACACTCCAACTACCCCCCAACCTCAACTACACCACACACTCCAACAACACCCAAACTCAACTACTCCCCACCCTCCAACTACCCCCTAACTCAACTACACCCCACGCTCCAACAACCCCCCAACCTCAACTACCACCCACATTCCAACTACGCCATCCTCAACTACACCCAACCTCAACTACCCTCCCACACTCCAACAACCCCCCAACCTCAACTAACCCCTTCCCTCCAACTTCCGTCCAACCTCAACTATCCCCCAACATCAACTACCACCCTCAGTCCAACTGCTCCTCAACCTCAACTACCCCCACACTCTACTGCAACTACCACCCAACCTCAACTAACTCACACACTCCAACTACCCCCACACTCCAACTATCTCCCAAACTCAACTACCCCCCACAATCCAACTACTCCCAACCTCAACTAACCCCCTACACTGCAACTACTCCCCAATCTCAACTGCCCCCCACATTCCAACTACCCCAACCTCAAATATCCCCAACCTCAACTATCCCACCACGTCAACTACCCCCACACTCCAACTATCCCCCAACCTCATCTGACCACTTCCCTCCAACTTCCGTCCAACCTCAACTACCCCTCAACCTCAACTACCCCCACATTCTACTCCAACTACTACCCAATCTCAACTAACCCCCACACTGCAACTACCTCCCACACTACAACTATCCCCCAAACTCAACTACCCCCACACTCCAACTACTCCCAACTTCAACTATCCCCCCTACATTCCAACAAAACCCACAACTTCAACCACCCCCCACAATCCAACTACCCCAACCGCAACTGTATCCCACAATCCACCTGCCCCAAAGCTCAACTACACCCCACATTCCAACTACCCCAACATCAACTACCCCCAACCTCAACTACCCCACAACGTCAACTACACCCACACTCCAACAAACCCCAACCTCAACTTCCCCCAACCTCAACGATCCCCCACACTCCAACTATCCTTAACCTCAACTACCGCCCACAATCCAAATACCCCGCAACCTCAACTACCTCCCACACTCCAACAACATCCCCAAACTCAACTACCCCCCACACTCCAACTATCCCCCAACATCAACTACCACCCCACATTCTAACAACCCTCCAACAGCAACTATCCCATAGACTCCAACGATCCCCTAAACTTAAATACCCCCCACACACCAACTACCCCCAAACTCAACTAGACCCCACACTCCAACAACCCCAACCTCAACTACCCCCCACACTCCAACTAACACCCCACCTCAACTACCCCCACGCTCCAACTACCCCAAACTGCAACTGCCCCCACACTCCAACTAACAACCAACATCAAATAACCCCCACACTCCAACTGGCCCCATCTCAACAACCCCACACTCCAACTACTCCAAACCTCAAGTGAACCCACACTCCAACTAACCTCCAACATCAACTACCCCCCACATTCCAACAACACCCAGCCTCACATAACCCCTTCCCTCCAACTTCCATCCAACCTCAACTATCCCCCAACATCAACTACCACCCACACACCAACTGCCCCTCAACCTCAAATACCCCCACATTCTACTCCAAGTATCCCCCAACCTCAACTATCCCCCACACTCTAACTATCCCCCAAACTCAACTACCACCCACACTCCAATTACTCCCACCCTCAACTATCCCCCCTACACTCCAACAACCCCCTGACCTCAACTGCCCCCCCACACTCCAACTTCCCCAATTTCAACTATATCCCACACTCCACCTGCCCCTCACCTCAACTACACCCCACACTCCAACCACCTCAAAACTCAACTGCCCCCCACACTCCAACTAACACCCCACGTCAACTACCCCACGCTCCAACTACCCCAAACCGCAACTGCCCCCACACTCCAACAACCAACATCAAATATCCCCCACACTCCAACTGACCCCCATCTCAACGACCCCCACACTCCAACTAACCTCCAACCTCAACTACCCCCCACACTCCAACAACACCACAACATCAACTACCACCCACATTCCAACTACGCCATCCTCAACTACACTCAACCTCAACTACCCCCCACATTCCAACAACCCCCAACCTCACATAACCCCTTCCCTCCAACTTCCGTCCAACCTCAACTATCCCCAACATCAACTACCGCCCACACACCAACTGCCGCTCAACCTCAACTACCCCCACACTCTACTCCAAGTATCCCCCAACCTCAACTATCCCCCAAACTCAACTACCACCCACACTCCAACTACTCCCACCCTCAACTAGCCCCCCTAACACTCCAACAACTCCCCGACCTCAACTGCTCCCCACACGCCAACTTTCCCAATCGCAACTATATCCCACACTCCACCTGCCCCTGTCCTCAACTACACCCCACATTCCAACTACCCCAATGTCAATTACCCCCAACCTCAACTACCCCACCACATCAACTACCCCCACACTCCAACTATCCCCCACCTCAACTATCCCCCACACTCCAACAACCCGCCCAACCTCATTGACCCCCACGTTCCAACTTCCTCCCCACCTCAACTACCCCCCCACACTCCAACTACCCCCTAACCTCAACTACCCTCCATATGCCAACTATCCCCCAACTTCAACTACACGCCACACTCCATCAACCCCCAACCTCAACTAAACCCCACACTCCAATTATCCCCAACCTCAACTACCCACCACACCCCAACAACCCTCCAAACTCAACTTCCCCCAACCACAACAATCACACACACTCCAAATACCCCCAACTTCAAGTACCCCCACACTCCAAATACCCTCCAACCTCAACTAACCCCCACACTCCAACAACATCCCCAACCTCAACTACTCCTCACATTCCAACCTCAATTACCACCCCACACTCTAACACTACAACCTCAACTATCCCCCAGCCTCCAACCATCCCCCAAACTCAAATACAAGCCACACTCCAACTATCCCCAAGGACAAAAACCCCCAACATTCTAACTACCCCCAAACTCAACTATCCCACACACTCGATTCAGCCCCACCTCAACTATCCCCCACACTCGAAGTAGCCCCCTGCTCAACTAACTCCCACACACCAACTACCCCCAACCTCAAATAAACCCCATACTCCAACAACCCCAACCTCAACTACCTCCACCCTCCAACTAACCCCCATCCTCAACTACCCCTAACACTCCCACTACCCCCCAACATCAACTACCCCCATATGCCAACAATCCCCAAACCTCAACTTCACCCCACACTCCAAGAACCCCCAGCCTCAACTACCCCCACACTCCAACAACACCCAACCTCAACTATCCAGCCTACACTCCAACTGCCCCTCAACCTCAACTACCCCCCACACTTTACTCCAACTACCCCCCCACACTCCAACGATCCCCCAACCACAACAATACCCCACACTCCAACTACCCCCAAACTCAACTACCCCCAACCTCAACTACCCCAACCTCAACTAGCCCCAACATTCCAACTACCCCCACCTCAACCACACCCCCCACACTCCAACTAAACCCAAAAGTCAACTACCCCCCACACTCCAACTACCCCAACCTCAACAACCCACCCACACTCCAACTACCCCCCAACCTCAACTACACCCCACACTCCAACAACACCCAACCTCAACTACTTCCCACCCTCCAACTACCTCCTACCTCAACTACCCCCATGCTCCAACTACCCCAGACCTCAACAGCCCCCCACACTCCAACTAACCTCCAACCTCAACTACCCCCCACACTCCAACAACGCCCCAACCTCAACTACCACCCACATTCCAACTACACCATCCTCAAATACATCCAATCTCAACAACACCCCACACTCCAACAACCCCCCAACCTTAACTAACCCCTTCCCTCCAACTTCCGTCCAACCTCAACTATCCCCCAACATCAACTACCGCCCACACTCCAACTGCCCCCAAACTCAACTACCCCCACACACTACTCCAACTACCACCCAACCTCAACTAACTCCCACACTCCAACTACCTCCCACACTCCAACTATCCCCCAACCTCAACTACTCCCACACTCCAACTATCTCCCAAACTCAACTACCCCCCGCAATCCAACTACTCCCAAACTCAACTATCCCCCCTACACTCCAACAGCCCCCCAACCTCACCTGCACCCCACATTCCAACTACCCCAAACTCAATTATCCCCAACCTCAACCACCAGACCACGTTAACTACCCCCACACTCCAACAATCCCCCACCTCAACTATCCCCCTCCTCAACTATCTCCCACCTCAACTATCCCCCACCTCAACTATCCCCCACCTCAACTATGCCCCTCCTCAAATATCCCCCACCTCAACTATCCCCCACACTAAAACTACCACCCAACCTCAACTACCTCCTTCACTCCAACTACCCCCCAACCTCAACTATCCCCAATACGCCAGCTATCCCCAACCTCAACTACACCTCACACTCCATCAATCCCTAACCTCAACTACAGCCCACACTCCAACTACCGCCAACCTCAACGCACCACACCCCAACAACCCTACAACCGCAACTTCCCACAACCTCAACATTCCCCCACACTCCAACTACCCCCCAACCTCAACTACCCCTCCAAACTCCAATAACATCCCAAACCTCAACTACCCCTCACACTCCAACTATCCCCCAACCTCAACTACCACCCCACATTCTAACAACACTCCAACCTCAACTATCCCCCACATTCCAACTATCCCCCAAACTCAAATACACCCCACACTCCAACCACCCCCATCTCAACTATCCCCCACACTCCAACTAGCCCCCACCTCAACTACAACCCACACACCAACTACCGCCAACCTCAAATAGACGCCACACTCCAACAACCTCCAACCTCAACTACTCCCCACCCTCCAATTAACCCCCAACCTCAACTACCCCTAACACTCCCACTACAACATCAATTACCCGCATATGCCAACTATCCCCCAACCTCAACTACCCCTAACACTCCCAGTACAACAGCAATTACCCGCATATGCCAACTATCCCCCAACCTCAACTACCCCTAACACTCCCAGTACAACAGCAATTACCCCCATATGCCAACTATCCTCCAACCTCAACTTCACCCCACACTCTAACAACACTCCAACCTCAACTATCCCCCAGACTCCAACTATCCCCCAAACTCAAATACACCCCACACTCCAACCACCTCCAGCCTCAAGTACCCCCACACTCCAACTACCCCCAACCTCAAGTACCCCCCACATTCCAACGATACCCCAACCGCAACAATACCCCACACTCCAACCACCTCCAAACTCAACTACCCCAACCTCAACTACCCCACAACCTCAACTATCTCACAACCCCAACTACCCTCAACCTCAACTACCCCAACATCAACTACCCCCCACACTCCAACTATGTCCCACCTCAACTACCCCCCACACTCCAACTAAACCCCAAACTCATATACCCCCCATACTCCAACTAAACCCCAAACTCATATACCCCCCACACACCAACTACACCCAACCTCAACTACCCCCCAAACTCCAACTACCCCCCAACCTCAACTACAACCCACACTCCAACAACACCCAACCTCAACTACCCCCCACACTCCAACTACACCCTCCCTCAACTATCCCCCACACTCGAAGTAGCCCCCTGCTCAACTAACTCCCACACACCAACTACCCCCAACCTCAAATAAACCCCATACTCCAACAACCCCAACCTCAACTACCTCCACCCTCCAACTAACCCCCATCCTCAACTACCCCTAACACTCCCACTACCCCCCAACATCAACTACCCCCATATGCCAACAATCCCCAAACCTCAACTTCACCCCACACTCCAAGAACCCCCAGCCTCAACTACCCCCACACTCCAACAACACCCAACCTCAACTATCCAGCCTACACTCCAACTGCCCCTCAACCTCAACTACCCCCCACACTTTACTCCAACTACCCCCCCACACTCCAACGATCCCCCAACCACAACAATACCCCACACTCCAACTACCCCCAAACTCAACTACCCCCAACCTCAACTACCCCAACCTCAACTAGCCCCAACATTCCAACTACCCCCACCTCAACCACACCCCCCACACTCCAACTAAACCCAAAAGTCAACTACCCCCCACACTCCAACTACCCCAACCTCAACAACCCACCCACACTCCAACTACCCCCCAACCTCAACTACACCCCACACTCCAACAACACCCAACCTCAACTACTTCCCACCCTCCAACTACCTCCTACCTCAACTACCCCCATGCTCCAACTACCCCAGACCTCAACAGCCCCCCACACTCCAACTAACCTCCAACCTCAACTACCCCCCACACTCCAACAACGCCCCAACCTCAACTACCACCCACATTCCAACTACACCATCCTCAAATACATCCAATCTCAACAACACCCCACACTCCAACAACCCCCCAACCTTAACTAACCCCTTCCCTCCAACTTCCGTCCAACCTCAACTATCCCCCAACATCAACTACCGCCCACACTCCAACTGCCCCCAAACTCAACTACCCCCACACACTACTCCAACTACCACCCAACCTCAACTAACTCCCACACTCCAACTACCTCCCACACTCCAACTATCCCCCAACCTCAACTACTCCCACACTCCAACTATCTCCCAAACTCAACTACCCCCCGCAATCCAACTACTCCCAAACTCAACTATCCCCCCTACACTCCAACAGCCCCCCAACCTCACCTGCACCCCACATTCCAACTACCCCAAACTCAATTATCCCCAACCTCAACCACCAGACCACGTTAACTACCCCCACACTCCAACAATCCCCCACCTCAACTATCCCCCTCCTCAACTATCTCCCACCTCAACTATCCCCCACCTCAACTATCCCCCACCTCAACTATGCCCCTCCTCAAATATCCCCCACCTCAACTATCCCCCACACTAAAACTACCACCCAACCTCAACTACCTCCTTCACTCCAACTACCCCCCAACCTCAACTATCCCCAATACGCCAGCTATCCCCAACCTCAACTACACCTCACACTCCATCAATCCCTAACCTCAACTACAGCCCACACTCCAACTACCGCCAACCTCAACGCACCACACCCCAACAACCCTACAACCGCAACTTCCCACAACCTCAACATTCCCCCACACTCCAACTACCCCCCAACCTCAACTACCCCTCCAAACTCCAATAACATCCCAAACCTCAACTACCCCTCACACTCCAACTATCCCCCAACCTCAACTACCACCCCACATTCTAACAACACTCCAACCTCAACTATCCCCCACATTCCAACTATCCCCCAAACTCAAATACACCCCACACTCCAACCACCCCCATCTCAACTATCCCCCACACTCCAACTAGCCCCCACCTCAACTACAACCCACACACCAACTACCGCCAACCTCAAATAGACGCCACACTCCAACAACCCCCAACCTCAACTACTCCCCACCCTCCAATTAACCCCCAACCTCAACTACCCCTAACACTCCCACTACAACATCAATTACCCGCATATGCCAACTATCCCCCAACCTCAACTACCCCTAACACTCCCAGTACAACAGCAATTACCCGCATATGCCAACTATCCCCCAACCTCAACTACCCCTAACACTCCCAGTACAACAGCAATTACCCCCATATGCCAACTATCCTCCAACCTCAACTTCACCCCACACTCTAACAACACTCCAACCTCAACTATCCCCCAGACTCCAACTATCCCCCAAACTCAAATACACCCCACACTCCAACCACCTCCAGCCTCAAGTACCCCCACACTCCAACTACCCCCAACCTCAAGTACCCCCCACATTCCAACGATACCCCAACCGCAACAATACCCCACACTCCAACCACCTCCAAACTCAACTACCCCAACCTCAACTACCCCACAACCTCAACTATCTCACAACCCCAACTACCCTCAACCTCAACTACCCCAACATCAACTACCCCCCACACTCCAACTATGTCCCACCTCAACTACCCCCCACACTCCAACTAAACCCCAAACTCATATACCCCCCATACTCCAACTAAACCCCAAACTCATATACCCCCCACACACCAACTACACCCAACCTCAACTACCCCCCAAACTCCAACTACCCCCCAACCTCAACTACAACCCACACTCCAACAACACCCAACCTCAACTACCCCCCACACTCCAACTACACCCTCCCTCAACTACCCCCCACACTCCAACTAACCACCAACCTAAACTACCCGCCCACACTCCAGATACCCCACAACCTCAACTACACCCCATACATCAACTAAACCACCAACCTCAACTACAACCCACACTCCAAAAACCGCCAACCTCAACGACCCCCATATTCCAACTACCCCCAACCTCAATGACCCCCATACTCCAACTACCCACAACCTCAACTACCCCCACACCCTAACAACCATCCTACTTCAACTACACCCCAACCTCAACTACACCCCACACTCCAAATACCTCCAACCTCAATAACACTCCACACTCCAACTATCCCCCAACAATACTTCTCACTCCAACTACCCCCAACCTCAACTACCACCCACACTCCAATTACTGCCCAACCTCAACTAACCCCCACACTCCAACAACCCTGAACCATAACTGCCCCCACACTCCAACAAGCCCCCTAACCTCAACTTCCCCCCACATTCCAAATACGCCCAACCTCAACTATCCCCCACACTCCAACAACCCCCCAACCTCAACTAACCACCTCCCTCCAACTTCCTTCCAACCTCAACTATCCCCCAACCATAACCACCGCCCACACTCCAAAAACACCCAACCTCAATTATCCCCACACTCCAACAACTCCTCCAACCTCAACTACCCCCAGACTCCAACTACCCCCAACCTCAACTACCACCCACACTCTAACAACTGTCCTACTGCAACTACGCCCCAACCTCAACTACACCTCACACTCCTAATAACCCCAACCTCAACTATCCTCCACACTCCAACAACCGCCCAACCTCAACAACCCTCCACACTCCAACGATACCTCAACTAACCTCCACACTACAACTACCCCCAAACTCATCCACCCTACACACCCCAACCATCCCCCAACCTTAACTACCACCCACACTCCAATTACCCCCAACCTCAACTCACCCCCAAACTCCAACAACACCAAACCTCAACTACACCCCACACTCCCACTACCACCAACCTCAACTACCCCCCAACCTCAACTAGCATCAACCTCAACTACCCCCCACACACAAACAACCCCCAAACTCAACTACACCCCACACTCCAACTAAGCCACAACCTCAACTAAACCCCCACACTCCAACTACCCCCCAACATCAACTACCCCCATATGCCAACTATCCCCCAACCTCAACTACACCCTACACTCCATCAACCTCCAGCCTCAACTACCCCCACACTCCAACTACCCCCAACCTCAACTACCCCACACACTCCAACTACCCGCCAACCTCAACTATCCCCAAACCTCAACTATCCTCCACACTCCAACAACAAACCCAAACTCAACTAAACCCCACATTCCAACTAGCCTCCACCTCAACAACACCCACACTCCAACTACCCCAACCTCAACTGCCCCGACACTCCAACCAACCCCCAACATCAAATACCCCTCACACTCCAATCACCCCCCAACCTCAACTATCCCCCACATTCCATACCCCCAACCTCAACTACCCCCAACCTCAACTACCCCCCACACGCCAACAGCCCCCCAACGTCAACAAAACTCCACAATCCATCTTCCCTCTAACCTCAACTATCCCCCAACCTCAACTACCGCCCACACTCCAACTACCCCCCCCAACATCAACTACCCCCCCCACACTCCAACTACCACCCACACTCCAACTATCCCCCAACCTCAACTATCCCCCACATTCCAACTATCCCCCAACCTCAAATACCCCCCAGACTCCAATTACCCCCAACCTCAACTATCCAGCCTACACTCCAACTGCCCCTCAACCTCAACTACCCCCACACACTACTCCAACTATGCCCAACCTCAACTACACCCCCACACTCCAACTACCCCCAACCTCAACTACCCCAATCTCAACTACACCACAACCTCAACTACACCCCACACTCCAGCTACCCCGACCTCAACTATCCCCCAACCTCAACTATCCCCAACCTCAACTACCACCCACACTCCAACTACCCCCTACTTCAACTACCACCCACACTCCAACTAACCCCCAACCTCAACTAACACCCACAATCCAACTACCCCCTACTTCAACTACCACCCACACTCCAACTAACCCCCAACCTCAACTACCCCCCCACACTCCAACTATACCCCAACCTCAACTACAACCCACACTCTAACAACCCCCAACCTCAACTACCCCCATACTCCAACTACACCCAACCTCAACTACCCCCACACCCTAACAACCGTCCTACCTCAACGACACCCCAACATCAACAACACCCCACACTCCAAATACACACAACCTCAATTATCTTCCACATTCCAACAACCCCCCAACCTCAACAACCCTCCACACTCCAACTACCCGCAAACTGAACTAACCCACACTCTGCAACCATCCCCCGACCTCAACTACCACCCAGACTCCAACTACCCCCAACATCAACTACCCCCAACCTCAACTACCCGCAACCTCAACTATCCCCCACACTCCAACAACCCACAATCTCAACTTCCCCCCACACTGCAACTAACCCCCAACCTCAACTACCCTACCACACTCCAACTACCTCCAACCTCAACTAACCCCCACAATCCAACAACACCCAACCTCAACTACCCCTCACACTCCCACTACCCCCAACCTCAACTACCCCCAACCTCAACTAGCCCCAACCTCAACTACCCCCCAAACACCAACAACCCCCAAACTCAACTACACCCCACACTCCAACTAACCCGCAAACTCAACTAACCCCCAACTCTCCAACTACCCCCAAACATCAACTACCCCCCATATGCCAACAATCCCCCAACCTCAACTGCACCCCACACTCCAACAACCTCCAGCCTCAACTACACCCCGCACTCCATCTACCCCCAACCTCAACTACCCCACAAACTCCAACAACCCGCCAACCTCAACTATCCCCCAACCTCAACTATCCTCCACACTCCAACAACCCCCCAAACCCAACTACACCCCACATTCCAAATAGCCCCCACCTCAACAACCCCCACACTCCAACTACCCCAAACATCAACTGCCCCCCACATTCCAACCAACCCCCAACCTCAAATACCCCTCACACTCCAACAACCCCCAACCTCAACTATCCCCCACATTCCATACCCACAACATCAACTGCCCCTCAACCTCAACTACCCTCCACACTCTACTCCAACTACCCCTCCAACCTCAACTACACCCACCACACTGCAACTACCCCCCGCACTCCAACTATCCCCCAACCTCAAATACCCCCCACACTCCAATTGCCCCCAACCTCAACTATCCAGCCTACACTCCAACTGCCCCTCAACCTCAACTACACCCACACTCTACTCCAACTATCCCAACCTCAACTATACCCCCACACTCCAACGATCCCCCAACCACAACAATACCTCACACTCCAACTACCCCCAACCTCAACTACCCCAACCTCAACTACCCACAACCTCAACTACCCCCCACACTCCAACAATCCCCCAACCTCAACTAACCACCTCCCTCCAACTTCCTTCCAACCTCAACTATCCCCCAACAATAACTACCGCCCACACTCCAAAAACACCCAACCTAAATGACCCCCATACTCCAACTACACACAACCTCAACTACCCCCACACCCTAACAACCGTCCTACCTCAACTACACCCCAACCTCAACTACACCGCACAATCCAAATACCCCCAACCTCAATAACCCTCCACACTCCAACTATCCCCCAACTATCCTTCTCACTCCAACTACCCACAAACTCAACTACCACACACCCTCCAACCATCTCCCAACCTCAACTACCACACACACTCCAACTACTGCCCAACCTCAACTAACCCCCACACTCCAACAACACCCAACCTCAACTACCCCCACACTCCAACAACTCCCCCAACCTCAACTACCCCCCCATATCCCAACTACCCCGAACTCAACTAACTCCCACACTCCAACAACCCCCCCAAACTCAATTATGCCCTACATTTCTACCACACCCCACCACATCTATCCCCAACACTCAAACTGGCCCCCACCTCAACTATCCTCACACTCCAACAACCCCGAACATTAACTGCCCCCACATTCCAACAACACCCTAACCTCAACTTCCACACACATTCCAAATACCCCCAACCTCAACTACCCCCAACCTCAACTACCCCCCACACTCCAACAACCCTCCAACCTCAACTAACCACCTCCCTCCAACTTCCTTCCAACCTCAACTAACCCCAAACATAACTACCGCTCACACTCCAACAACACCCAACCTCAATTACCCTCACACTCCATTTCGACACCTCAACTAACATCCACACTCCAACTACCCCCAAACTGAACCATCCTACACACCCCAACCATCTCCCAACCTCAACTACCACCCACACTCCAACTACCCCCAACCTCAACTAACACCCACACTCCAACAACACCCAACCTCAACTACCCCTCACACTCCCACTACCCCAACCTCAACTACCCCCCAATCTCAACTAGCCTCAACCTCAACTACCCCCACACACAAACAACCCCCAAACATCAACTACACCCCACGCTCCAACTAACCCACAACCTCAACTAAACCCCCACACTCCAACTATCCCCCAACATCAACTACCTCCTTATGCCAACAATCCCCCAACCTCAACTACACCCTACACTCCAACTACCCGCCAACCTCAACTATCCCCAAACCTCAACTATCCTCCACACTCCAACATCCCCCCAAACTCAACTACACCCCACATTCCAACTAGCCTCCACCTCAACAACGACCACACTCCAACTACCCCAAACCTCAACTGCCCCCCACACTCCAACCAACCCCAACCTCAAATACCTCTCACACTCCAACAACCCCCCAACCTCAACTATGCCCCACATTCCATACCCCCAACCTCAACTACCCCCAACCTCAACTATCCCCCACATGCCAACAGTACCCCAACCTCCACAAAACTCCTCACTCCAACTTCCCTCCAACCTCAACTATCCCTCCAACCTCAACTACCGCCCACACTCCAACTACCCCCCCAACATCAACTACCCCACCACACTCCAACTACCACCCACACTCCAACTATCCCCCAACCTCAACTATCCCCCACATTCCAACTATCCCCCAACCTCAAATACCCCCCAGACTCCAATTACCCCCAACCTCAACTATCCCGACTACACTCCAACTGCCCCTCAACCTCAACTACCCTCCAAACTCTACTCCAACTACCCCAACCTCAACTACACCCCCACACTCCAACTACTCCCAACCTCAACTACCTCAACCTCAACTACCCCACAACCTCAACTACGCCCCACACTCCAGCTACCCCCACCTCAACTATCCCCCAATGTCAACTACCCACAACCTCAACTAACCCCCACAATCCAACTACCCCCTACTTCAACTACCACCCACACTCCAACTAACCCCCAACCTCAACTAACACCCACACTCCAACTACACCCCAATGTCAACTACGCCCCCACACTCCAATTATACCCCAACCTAAACTACATCCCACACTCCAAATACACAAAACCTCAACTATCTTCCACATTCCAACAACCCCCCCATCCTCAACAACCCTCCACACTCCAACTACCCGCAAACTGAACAACGCCACACTCTGCAACCATCCCCCAACCTCAACTACCACCCAGACTCCCACTACCCCCAACATCAACTACACCCCAACCTCAACTACCCCCAACCTCAACTAACCCCCACACTCCAAAAACACCCAACCTCAACTACCCCCACACTCCCACTACCCCAACCTCAATTAAACCCTAACCTCAACTACCCACAACCTCAACTATCCCCCACACTCCAACATCACACAACCTCAACTACCCCCCACACTCCAACAAACACCCAAACTCAACTACACCCCACACTCCAACTAAACTGCAAACTCAACTAACCCCCCACTCTCCAACTACCCCCCAACATCAACTACCCCCTATATGCCAGCTATCCCCCAACCTCAACTGCAACCCACACTCGAACAACCTCCAGCCTCAACTTCCCCCACACTCCAACTATCCCCAACCTCAACTACCCCACAAACTCCAACAACCCGCCAATCTCAACTATCCCCCAACCACAACTATCCTCCACACTCCAACAATCCCTCAAGCTCAACTACACCCCACATTCCAAATAGCCACCACCTAAACTATCCCCACACTCCAACTACCCTAAACCTTAACTGCCCCCCACACTCCAACAACACCCAACCTCAAATACCCCTCACACTCCAACAACCCCCAACATCAACTACCCCCACATTCCATACCCCCAACCTCAACTGCCCGTCAACCTCAACTACCCTCCACACTCTACTCCAATTACCCCTCCAACCTCAACTACACCCACCACACTCCAACTACCACACACACTCCAACTATCCCCCAACCTCAACTATCCCCCACATTTCAACTATACCCCAACCTCAAATACCCCCTCACTCCAATTACCCCCAACCTCAACTACCCCCAGACTCCAACTACCCCCAACCTCAACTACCACCCACACCCTAACAACTGTCCTACTGCAACTACACCCCAACTTCAACTACACCTCACACTCCTAATAACCCCAACCTCAACTAACCTCTACACTCCAACTACCCCCAAACTCATCCATCCTACACACCCCAACCATCCCCCAACTTCAACTACCACCCACATTCCAACTAACCCCAACCTCAACTAACCCCCAAACTCCAACAACACCCAACCTCAACTACACCCCACACTCCCACTACCACCAACCTCAACTACCCCCCAACCTCAACTAGCATCAACCTCAACTACCCCCCACACACAAACAACCCCCAAACTCAACTACACCCCACACTCCAACTAAGCCACAACCTCAACTAAATCCCCACACTCCAACTACCTCCCAACATCAACTACCCCCATATGCCAACTATCCCCCAACCTCAACTACACCCCACACTCCATCAACCTCCAGCCTCAACTACACCCCACACTCCAACTACCCCCAACCTCAACTACCCCACAAACTCCAACAACCCGCCAACCTCAACTATCCCCCAACCTCAACTATCCTCCACATTCCAACAACCCCCCAAACCCAACTACACCCCACATTCCAAATAGCCCCCACCTCAACAACCCCCACACTCCAACTACCCCAAACATCAACTGCCCCCCACATTCCAACCAACCCCCAACCTCAAATACCCCTCACACTCCAACAACCCCCAACCTCAACTATCCCCCACATTCCATACCCACAACATCAACTGCCCCTCAACCTCAACTACCCTCCACACTCTACTCCAACTACCCCTCCAACCTCAACTACACCCACCACACTGCAACTACCCCCCACACTCCAACTATTCCCCAACCTCAAATACCCCCCACACTCCAATTACCCCCAACCTCAACTATCCAGCCTACACTCCAACTGCCCCTCAACCTCAACTATCCCCCACACTCTACTCCAACTACCCCAAACTCAACTATACCCCCACACTCCAACGATCCCCCAACCACAACGATAACTCAAACTCCAACTACCCCCAACCTCAACTAACCACCTCCCTCCAACTTCCTTCCAACCTCAACTATCCCCCAACAATAACTACCGCCCACACTCCAAAAACACCCAACCTAAATGACCCCCATACTCCAACTACACACAACCTCAACTACCCCCACACCCTAACAACCGTCCTACCTCAACTACACCCCAACCTCAACTACACCCCACACTCCAAATACCCCCAACCTCAATAACCCTCCACACTCCAACTATCCCCCAACTATCCTTCTCACTCCAACTACCCACAAGCTCAACTACCACACACTCTCCAACCATCTCCTAACCTCAACTACCACCCACACTCCAACTACTGCCCAACCTCAACTAACCCCCACACTCCAACAACACCCAACCTCAACTACCCCCACACTCCAACAACTCCCCCAACCTCAACTACCCCCCCCATATCCCAACTACCCCGAACTCAACTAACTCCCACACTCCAACCCCCCCAAACTCAATTATGCCCTACATTTCTACCACACCCCACCTCATCTATCCCCAACACTCAAACTGGCCCCCACCTCAACTATCCTCACACTCCAACAACCCCGAACCTTAACTGCCCCCACATTCCAACAACCCCCTAACCTCAACTTCTACCCACATTCCAAATACCCCCAACCTCAACTAACCACCTCCCTCCAACTTCCTTCCAACCTCAACTAACCCCAAACATAACTACCGCCACACTCCAACAACACCCAACCTCAATTACCCCCACACTCCAACGACACCTCAACTAACCTCCACACTCCAACTACCCCCAAACTGAACCATCCTACACACCCCAACCATCCTCCAAACTCAACTACCACCCACACTCCAACTACCCCCAACCTCAAGTAACCCCACACTCCAACAACACCCAACCTCAACTACCCCTCACACTCCCAATACCCCCAACCTCAACTACCCCCCAATCTCAACTAGCCTCAACCTCAACTACCCCCACACACAAACAACCCCCAAACATCAGCTACACCCCATTCTCCAAATAACCCACAACCTCAACTAAACCCCCACACTCCAACTATCCCCCAACATCAACTACCCCCATATGCCAACAATCCCCCAACCTCAACTACACCCTACACTCCAACTACCCGCCAACCTCAACTATCCCCAAACCTCAACTATCCTCCACACTCCAACAACTACCCAAACTCAACTACACCCCACATTCCAACTAGCCTCCACCTCAACAACGACCACACTCCAACTACCCCAAACCTCAACTGCCCCCCACACTCCAACCAACCCCAACCTCAAATACCCCTCACACTCCAACAACCCCCCAACCTCAACTATGCCCCACATTCCATACCCCCAACCTCAACTACGCCCAACCTCAACTACCCCCCACACTCCAACAGCCCCCCAACCTCCACAAAACTCCTCACTCCAACTTCCCTCCAACCTCAACTATCCCTCCAACCTCAACTACCACCCACACTCCAACTACGCCCCCAACATCAACTATTCCCCCACACTCCAACTACCACCCACACTCCAACAATCCCCCAACCTCAACTATCCCCCACATTCCAACTATCCCCCAAACTCAAATACGCCCCAGACTCCAATTACTCCCAACCTCAACTATCCCGACTACACTCCAACTGCCCCTCAACCTCAACTACCCCCCAAACTCTACTCCAACTACCCCAACCTCAACTACACCCCCACACTCCAACTACTCCCAACCTCAACTACCTCAACCTCAACTACCCCACAATCTCAACTACGCCCCACACTCCAGCTACCCCCCACCTCAACTATCCCCCAATGTCAACTACCCACAATCTCAACTAACCCCCACAATCCAACTTCCCCCTACTTCAACTACCACCCACACTCCAACTAACCCCCAACCTCAAAGACACCCCCACACTCCAACTATACCCCAACCTCATTTACAACCCACACTCCAACAACCCACAACCTCAACTACCCCCATACTCCAACTACCCCCAACCTCAACTACCCCCAACCTCAACTAACCCCCACACTCCAAAAACACCCAACCTCAACTACCCCCCACACTCCCACTACCCCAACCTCAACTAAACTCCAACCTCAACTACCCCCAACCTCAACTATCCCCCACACTCCAACATCACACAACCTCAACTACCCCCCACACTCCAACTAACCTGCAAACTCAACTAACCACCCACTCTCCAACTACCCCCCAACATCAACTACCCCCATATGCCAACTATCCCCCAACCTCAACTGCACCTCACACTCGAACAACCTCCAGCCTCAACTTCCCCCACACTCCAACTATCCCCAACCTCAACTACCCCACAAACTCCAACAACCCATCAATCTCAACTATCTCCCAACCTCAACTATCCTCCACACTCCAACAACCCCTCAAACTCAACTACACCCCACATTCCAAATAGCCACCACCTAAACAATCCCCACACTCCAACTACCCTAAACCTCAACTGCCCCCCACACTCCAACAACACCCAACCTCAAATACCCCTCACACTCCAACAACCCCCAACATCAACTACCCCCACATTCCATACCCCCAACTTCACTGCCTCTCAACCTCAACTACCCTCCACACTCTACTCCAACTACCCCTCCAACCTCAACTACACCCACCACACTCCAACTACCACCCACACTCCAACTATCCCCCAACCTCAACTATCCCCCACATTTCAACTATACCCCAACCTCAAATACCCCCTCACTCCAATTATCCCCAACCTCAACTATCCAGCCTACACTCCAACTGCTCCTCAACCTCAACTAACCCCCACACTCTACTCCAACTACCCCAACATCAACTACATCCCCACACTCCAACAATCCCCCAACCACAACGATACCTCACACTCCAACTACCCCCAACCTCAACTACCCCCAACCTTAACTACCCCAACCTCAATTACCCCCACACTCCAACAATCCCCAAACCTCAACTAACCACCTCCCTCCAACTTCCTTCCAACCTCAACTATCCCCCAACCATAACTACCGTCCACACTCCAACAACACCCAACCACAACAACCCCCCACACTCCAACAACTCCCCCAACCGCAACTACCCCGAGACTCCAACTACCCCCAACCTCAACTACCACCCAAACCTTAAAAACTGTCCTCCTGCAACTACACCCTAACCTCAACTACACCTCACACGCCAAATAACCCCAACCTCAACTATCCTCCACACGCCAATGACACCTCAACTAACCTCCACACTCCAATGACCCCCAAACTCAACCACCCTACACACCCCAACCATCCCCCAACCTCAACTACCACCCACACTCCAACTACCCCCAACCTCAACTAACTCCCACACTCCAACAACACCCAACTTCAACTACCCCTCACACTCCCACTACCCCCAACCTCAACTACCCCCAACCTCAACTAGCCCAAACTTCAAAAACCCCCAACCTCAACTACCCCACAACCTCAACTACGCCTCACACTCCAGCTACCCCCCTCAACTTTTCCCCAACCTCAACTATCCCGCAACCTCAACTACACCCAACCTCAACTACATCCCACAATCCAAGTACCCCCTACTTCAACTACCACCCACACTCCAACTAACCCCCAATCTCAACTACCCCCATACTCCAACTACCCTCAACCTCAAATACCCCCACATTCTAACAACCGTCCTACCTCAACTACACCCCAACCTCAACTACACCCCACACTCCAAATACCCACAACCTCAACTATCTTCCACAATCCAACAACCCCCCAACCTCAACAACCCTCCACACTCCAACTATCCCTCAGCTATCCTCCACACTCCAACTACCCGCAAACTCAACTACCCCACACACTCCATCTACCCCCCAACCTCAACTACCCCCAATACGCCAGCTATCCCCCAACCTCAACTACACCCCATACTCCATCAACCCCCAACCCCAACTACATCCCACACTCCAACTACCGCCAACCTCAACAACCCTCCACATCCCAACAACCCCTCAACCGTAACTTCCCACAACCTCAACGTTCCCCCACACTCCAACTACCCCCAACCTTATCTACCCCTACACTCCAACTACCCCCAACCTCAACTACCCCTCCAAACTCCAACAACATCCCCCAACCTCAACTACCCCTCACACTCCAACTATCCCCCAACCTCAACTACCACCCCACACACTAACAACACTCCAACCTCAACTATCCCCTACATTCCAACTATCCCCAAACTCAAATACACCCCACACTCCAACAATCCCCAACCTCAACTACTCCCCACCCTCCAACTAACCCCCAACCTCAACTACCCCTAACACTCCCACTACACCGCAACATCAATTACCCCCATATGCCAATTAACCCCCAACCTCAGCTTCACCCCACACTCTAACACAACTCCAACCTCAACTATCCCCCAGACTCCAACTATCCCACAAACTCAAATACACCCCACACTCCAACCACCCCCAACCTCAAGTAACCCCCACATTCCAACGATACCCCAACCGCAACAATACCCCACACTCCAACCACCTCCAAACTCAACTACCCCAACCTCAACTACCCAACAAACTCAACTATCCCCCAACCCCAACTACACTCAACTTCAACTACCCCCAACATCAACTACCCCCCACACTCCAACTACGTCCCACCTCAACTACCCCCCACACTCCAACTAAACCTCAAACTCAACTACCACCCACACTCCAACTACACCCAACCTCAGCTACCCCCCAAACTCCACCTACCCCCCAACCTCAACAACAACCCACACTCCAATAAAACCCAACCTCAACTACCCCCCACTCTCCAACTACCCCCTTGCTCAACTATCCCCCACACTGCAACTAACCCCCAACCTAAACTACCCACCCACACTCCAACTACACCCCAACCTCAACTACACCCCACACTCCAACAACCCACAACCTCAACGACCCCCATACTCCAACAACCCACAACCTCAACGACCCCCATACTCCAACTACCCACAACCTCAACTACCCCCACACCCTAACAACCGTCCTACCTCAGCTACACCCCAACCTCAACTGCACCCCCCACTCCAAATACCCCCAACCTCAATAACCATCCACCTCCAACTATCCCCAAACTATCCTTCTCACTCCAACTACCCACAAACTCAACTACCACACACACTCCAACCATCCCCCAACTTCAACTACCAGCCACACTCCAACTACCGCCCAACCTCAACTAACCCGCACACTCTATCAACACCCAACCTCAACTACCCCCCACACTCCAACAACTCCCCCAACCTCAACTACAACTCATATCCCAACTACCCCAAACTCAACTAACCCCCACACTCCAACAACCCCCACAAACTCAACTATGCCCTACATTTCTACCACACCCCACCTCATCTATCCCCAACACTCGAACTGGCCCCCACCTCAACTACCCCCACACTCCAACAACCCCGAACCTTAACTGCCCCCACAATCCAACAACCCCCCAACCTCAACTAACCACCTCCCTCCAACTTCCTTCCAACCTCAACTATCCCCCAACCATAACTACCGCCCACACTCCAACAACACCCAACCTCAACTAACCCCCACACTCCAACAACACCCAACCTCAACAACCCCCCACACTCCAACAACTCCCAACCTCAACTACCCCATACTCCAACTACCCCAACCTCAACTACCCCCACATCCTAACAACCGTCCTACCTCAACTACACCCCAACCTCAACTACACCTCACACTCCAAATACCCACAACCTCAACTATCTTCCACATTCCAACAACCCCCCAACCTCAACAATCCTCCACACTCCAACTATCCCTCAGCTATCCTCCACACTCCAACTACCCGCAAACTCAACTACCCCACACACTCCAACCATCCCCCAACCTCAACTACCATCCTGACTCCAACTAGCCCCAACATCAACTAGACCCCACACTCCAACTACCGCCCAATCTCAACTAACACCCACACTCCAATAACACCCAACCTCAACTACCCCCACACTCCCACTACCCCCAACCTCAACTACCTCCAACCTCAACTACCTCCAACCTCAACTACGCCCAACCTCAACTATCTCCCACACTCCAACAACCCACAACCTCAACTACCCCTCACACTCCAACTAACCCCCAACCTCAACTACCCCCCACGCTCCAACTACCCCCCCAACATCAACTACCCCCACACTCCAACTACCTGCCAACCTCAACTACCCCACACTCCAACAACTCGCCCAACCTCAACTATCCCCCATACCCCAACTACCCCAAACTCAAATAACCCCCACACTCCAACAACGCCCCCAAACTCAACTACACGATACATTCCAACCACACCCCACTTCATCTATCCCCCACACTCAAACTGGCCCCCACCTCAACTACCCCCAGACTCCAACTAAACCCCAAACTCAACTAAACCCCATACTCCAACAACCGCCCCCCAACTTCAACTACCGCACACACTCCAACTACCCCCAACCTCAACTACCCCTCCACACTCCAACAATGACCCAACCTCAACTACCCCCATACTCCAACTACCCCCAACCTAAACTACCCCCCACACTCCAACTACCCCCCAAACCTCAACTACACTCCACACTCCAACAACACCCAACATCAATTACCCCCACACTCCAACTACCCCCCACCTCAACTACCCCTAACACTCCAACAACCCCCAACCTCAACTTCGACCACACTCCAACAACCCCCATCCTCAACTAGCCCCCACACTCCAACGACCCACCAATGTCAACTACCCCCCACAATCCAACAACCCCCCAGCCTCAACTACCCCCACATTCTAACAGCGCTCCAAACTTAACTACCCCCCACACTCCAACTACCCCCAAACTCCAACTGCCCCCAACACTCCAACTACCCCCAAACTCAACTAACCTCCACACTCCAACTACACCTGAACCTCAACTACCCCCGCACTCCAACTACCCCCCATTCTCCAACTATCCCCCAACCTGAACTAACCTCCAAACTCCAACTGCCCCCAACAATCCAACTACCCCCCCAACCTCAACTATCCCCCACACTCCAACTATCTTCCACATTCCAACTACACCAACGTCAACTAACCCCCACACTCCAACCACCCCCCAACCTCAACTACCCCCGACACTCTAACAACACCCCACACTCACCATGCTTATATAGGGTGTGTTAGGCTGCACTCCCTTTTTAGTTATTTGAAAAATCTTTTATTGATGTTTTGTTTGCACTTCAGCCCCACGCTCCTGATCTATGGGCACCCGGTGCGGAAGGGGGTCGGGAAGGAGGAGGACCTCCTCATGAACCTGCTCCTGGGCCTGGCCAAGTTGGCCATTAACAGGTCCAGGCAGCGGGCGATCGAGGGGGAAGTCCCGCCCAATTGTTTATCCCTCTTCCGTGGCTACGTTCGCATCCGGGTGTCCCTGGAGAGGGAGCACGTGGTGTCTGCTGGCACACTCGACACCTTCCATGCTCGGTGGGCACGGCGGGGACTGGGCTGTTTTATTGACACCCTTATCCACATTTTGGTTTAAAGTTTGTAAGTTTCCTTTAAACGTTGTGCTTGGTTTTACAGCTGACCTGAATTAGGGGCTGTGCTTGATTTATTCTTTACTTTGTTAATTTAGTTTAAATGTTTTAACTCCAATAAAGAGTTACCCCCCACACTCCAACTGCCCCCCAACCTCAACTATTCCCCAACCTCAACTACCCCCCACATTCCAACAACCCTCCAAACTCAACTACCCCCACACTCCAACAACCCCCCAAACTCAACTACCCCCACACTCCAACAACCCCCAAACCTCAACTACCCCCACACTCCAACAACCCCCCAACCTCAACTACCCCCACACTCCAACAACCCCCCAACCTCAACTACCCCCATACTCCAACTACCCCCAACCTCAACTACCCCCCACATGCCAACTAACCCCAACCCCAACTATCCACCAAACTCCAACTACACCCACACTCCAACAATCCCCCAACCTCAACTATCCCCCCACCTCAACTACCCCCCACATTCCAACTACCCCCCACACTCCAAAAGCCCTGCAAACTCAACTATCCCCCCTCCTCAACAACCCCCCACACTCCAACAACCCCCCCCACACTCCAACTACCCCCCACATTCCAACTACCCCCCACACTCCAACAACCCCCAACTTCAACTACACCCCACACTCCAACAACCCACCAACCTCAACTATCCCCCAACCTCAACTATCCCCCACACTCCAACTACCCCCAACCTCAACTACCCCCCACACTCCAACTACCCCCAACCTCAACTACCCCCAAACTCCAACTGTTGCCAACACTCCAACTACCCCCCAACATCAACTAACCCCCACACTCCAACTACACCCGAACCTCAACTACCCCCCACACTCCAACTACTCACCACACTCCAACTATCCTCCATGTTCCAACTACCCCAAGCTCAACTACCCCCCAAACTCCAACAATACCTCAACCTCAACTACCCCCGACACTCTAACAACACCCCACACTCACCATGCTTATATAGGGTGTGTTAGGCTGCACTCCCTTTTTAGTTATTTGAAAAACCTTTTATTACTGTTTTGTTTGCACTTCAGCCCCACGCTCCTGATCTATGGGCACCCGGTGCGGAAGGGGGTCGGGGAGGAGGAGGATCTCCTCGTGAACCTGCTCCTGGGCCTGGCCAAGTTGGCCATTAACAGGTCCAGGCAGCGGGCGATCGAGGGGGGAGTCCCGCCTGATTGTTTGTCCCTCTTCCGTGGCTACGTTCACATCCGGGTGTCCCTAGAGAGGGAGCACGTGGTGTCTGCTGGCACTCGTGAGGCCTTCCGTGCTCGGTGGGCATGACGGGGACTGGGGTGTTTTACTGAACCCCTTAACCACATTTTGGTTTAAAGTTTGTAAGTTTCCTTTAAACGTTGTGCTTGGTTTTACAGCTGACCTGAATTAGGGGCTGTGCTTGATTTATCCTTTACTTTGTTATTTTAGTTTAATTGTTTTAACTCCAATAAAGAGTTATCCCCCACACTCCAACTGCCCCCCAACCTCAACTAGCCCCCACACTCCAACAGCCTCCCAACCTCAACTATCCCCCCACATCAACAACCCCCCACACTCCAACTAGCCCCCACATTCCACCAAACCTCAACCTCAAATATCCCCCCACCTCAACTACCCCACAAACTCCAACAACCCCCCACACTCCAACTACATCACACACTCCAACTCACCCCAAGCTCAACTACCCCCTACACTCCAACAACCCCCCACACTCCAACTACTCCCCACACTCCAACTACTCCCCACACTCCAACTACTCCCCACACTTCCACTATCCCCCACCTCAACTACTCCCCACACTCCAACTACTCCCCACACTCCAACTACTCCCCACACTCCAACTACTCCCCACACTCCCACTATCCCCCACCTCAACTACTCCCCACACTCCAACAACCACCCAACATCAAATATCCCCATCACCTCAACTACCCTAAACACTCCAACAACCCCCCACACTCCAACTACACCACACACTCCAACTCTCCGCAACCTCAACTACCCCCACACTCCAACAACCCCCCAAACTCCAACTACTGCCCACACTCCAACTACTCCCCACACTCCAACAATCCCCCCACCTCAACTACCCCCCACACTTCAACAACACCCCAACATCAACTATCCCCCACTTCAACTACCCCCCACACTCCAACAGCCCCCCAACCTCAACTAGCCCCCACACTCCAACAGCCCCCCAACCTCAACTAGCCCCCACATTCCAACAGCCCCCCAACCTCAACTATCCCCCCACATCAACAACCCCCCACACTCCAACTAGCCCCCACATTCCACCAAACCCCAACCTCGAATATCCCCCCACCTCAACTACCCCACACACTCCAACAACACCCCACACTCCAACTACATCACACACTCCAACTCCCCCCAAGCTCAACTACCCCCTACACTCCAACAACCCCCCAAACTCCAACTACTCCCCACATTCCAACTACACCCCACACTCCAACTACTCCCCACGCTCCAACTACTCCCCACACTCCAACAATCCCCCCACCTCAACTACCCCCACACACCAACAACACCCCAACCTCAACTACCCCCCACACTCCAACAGCCCCCCAACCTCAACTAGCCCCCACACTCCAACAGCCCCCCAACCTCAACTATCCCCCCACATCAACAACCCCCCACACTCAACTAGCCCCCACATTAAACCAAACCCCAACCTCGAATATCCCCCCACCTCAACTACCCCACAAACTGCAACAAACCCCCACACTCCAACTACATCACACACTCCAACTCTCCCCAACATCAACTACCCCACAAACTCCAACAAACCCCCACACTCTAACTACATCACACACTCCAACTCCCCCCAAGCTCAACTACTCCCCACACTCCAACTACTGCCCACACTCCAACTACTCCCCACACTCCAACTACTCCCCACACTCCCACTATCCCCCACCTCAACTACTCCCCACACTCCAACTACTCCCCACACTCCAACTACTCCCCACACTCCAACAACTCCCCACACTCCCACTATCCCCCACCTCAACTATTCCCCACACTCCAACAACCACCCAACATCAAATATCCCCATCACCTCAACTACCCTAAACACTCCAACAACCCCCCACACTCCAACTACACCACACACTCCAACTATCCCCCCACCTCAACTACCTCCCACATTCCAACTACCCCCCAACCTCAACTATCCCCTCACCTCAACAACCCCCCACATTTCAACTAGCCCCCACATTCCAACAAACCCCAACCTCAACTATACCCCACCTCAACTACCCCACAAACTCCAACAACCCCCCACACTGCAACTACACCCCAACACTCCAACTACATCCCACACTCCAACTACATCCCACACTCCAACTACTCCCAATCTCAACTATCCCCCAAACTCCAACTACCCCCACAATCCAACATCAACTACCCCCCACACTCCAATCCCCCAACCTCAACTATCCCCCCACCTCAAATACCCCCCACACTCCAACTCCCCCATACTCCAACTACCCCACAAACTCAACTACCCCCCCACACTCCAACAACCCCCCACACTCCAACAACCCCCCACACTCCAACAACCCTCCACACTCCAACAACCCTCCACAGTCCAACTGCCCCCCACAATCCAACTACCCCCCACACTCCAACAATCCCCAACCTCAACTACCCCCCACATGCCAATTAACCCCAACCTCAACTATCCCCCAAACTCCAACTACCCCCAAACTCCAACAATCCCCCAACCTCAACTATCCCCCCTCCTCAACAACCCACTACACTCCAACTAGCCCCCACACTCCAACAACCCCCCAACCTGAACTATCCCCCCACCTCAACTACCCCCCACACTCCAACTACCCCCCCCCCCACGCTCCAACTAACCCCAACCCAACTATCTTCCAAACTCCAACTACCCCCACACTCCAACAAACCCCAACATTAACTACCCCCACACTCCAACTACTCCCCACACTCCAACTACTCCCCACACTCCCACTATACCCCCCACCTCAACTACTCCCCACACTCCAACAACCACCCAACATCAAATATCCCCATCACCTCAACTACCCCCCACACTCCAACAACCCCCCACACTCCAATTACACCACACACTCCAACTCCCCCCAACCTCAACTACCCCCACACTCCAACAACCCCCCACACTCCAACTACTGCCCACACTCCAACTACTCCCCACACTCCAACAATCCCCCCACCTCAACTACTCCCCACACTCCAACAACCCCCCAACCTCAACTATCCCCCCACCTCAACTACTGCCCGCACTCCAACAACCCCCCAACCTCAAGTAACCCCTCACCTGAACAACCCCCCACACTCCAACTAGTCCCCACATTCCAACAAACCCCAACCTCAACTATCCCCCCACCTCAACTACCCCACACACTCCAACCCCCCACACTCCAACTACACCCCACACTGCAACTACCCCCACACTCCAACTACCCCCCACACTCCAACTAACCCCAACCTCAACTATCCCCAAACTCCAACTACCCCCACACTCCAACAACACTCCAACATCAACTACCCCCCACACTCCAATCCCCCAACCTCAACTATCCCCCCACCTCAACTACCCCTCCACACTCCAACTACCCCCCACACTCCCACTACCCCCATACTCCAACTACCCCACAACCTCAACTATCCCCCCACCTCAACTACCCCTCCACACTCCAACTACCCCCCACACTCCAACTACCCCCACACTCCAACAACACCCCAACCTCAAATATGCCCCACTTCACCTACCTCCTACACTCCAACAACCCCCAACCTCAACTATCCCCCACTTCAACTAGCCCCCACACTCCAACAACTCCCCAACCTCAACTATCTCCCACCTCAACTACCACCCACACTCCAACAGCCCCCCAACCTCAACTATTCTCCCACCTCAACAAACCCCCACACTCCAAATAGCTCCCACAATCCACCAAACCCCAACCTCAAATATCCCCCCACCTCAACTACCCCACACACTCCAACAACACCCCACACTCCAACTAAATCACACACTCCAACTCCCCCCAAGCTCAACTACCCCCCACACTCCAACAACCCCCCACACTCCAACTACTGTCCACACTACAACTACTCCCCACAATCCAAAAATCCTCCTACCTCAACTACCCCCCACACTCCAACAATCCCCCCACCTCAACTACCCCCCACACTCCAACAACCCCCCACACTCCAACTACTCCCCACACTCCAACTACTCCCCACACTCCAACAACCCCCCACACTCCAACTACTCCCCACACTCCAACTACTCCCCACACTCTCACTATCCCCCCCCTCAACTACCCCCCACACTCCAACAACCCCCCAACCTCAAATATCCCCCACCTCAACTACCCCACACACTCCAACAACCCCCCACACTGCAACTACACCACACACTCCAACTACCCCCAACCTCAATTATCCCCCCACCTCAACTACCCCCCACACTCCAACTCCCCCCATACTCCAACTACCCCACAAACTCAACTACCCCCCCACACTCCAACAACCCCCCACACTCCAACAACCCCCCACACTCCAACAACCCTCCACACTCCAACAACCCTCCACAGTCCAACTGCCCCCCACACTCCAACTACCCCCCACACTCCAACAATCCCCAACCTCAACTACCCCCCACATGCCAACTAACCCCAACCTCAACTATCCCCCAAACTCCAACTACCCCCAAACTCCAACAATCCCCCAACCTCAACTATCCCCCCTCCTCAACAACCCACTACACTCCAACTAGCCCACACACTCCAACTACCCCCCAACCTGAACTATCCCAGACCTCAACTACCCCCCACACTCCAACTACCCCCCCACGCTCCAACTACCCCCAACCCAACTATCTTCCAAACTCCAACTACCCCCACACTCCAACAAACCCCAACATCAACTACCCCACACCTCAACTACCCCCCACACTCCAACTAGCCCCCACACTCCAACTACAACCCAACCTCAACTATCCCCCCACCTCAACTATCCCCCCACTCCAACTACCCCCAACACTCCAACAACACCCCACACTCCAAAAAACCCCCACACTCCAACTACCCCTCACACTCCAACTACCCCCAACCTCAACTATCCCCCAAACTCCAACTAACCCTACACTCCAACTACCCCCAACATCAACTACCCCCACACTCCAACAACTCCCCAACCTCAGCTATCCCCCCGCCTCAACTACACCCCAGACTCCAACTACACCCCACACTCCAACAACCCCCCACACTCCAACTACCCCCTAACCTCAACTATCCCCCACCTCAACTACCCCCCATACTCCAACTATCCCCACACTCCAACTACCCCCCACACTCCAACTACCCCCCACACTCCAACAACCCCCAACCTCAACTACCCCCCACACTCCAACTACACCCAACCTCAACTATCCCCCATACTCCAACTACCCACACACTCCAACAACCCCCCAACATCTACTACCCCCACACTCCAACAATCCCCCAACCTCAACTATCCCCCCACCTCAACTATCCCCCACACTCCAACTACCCCCATACTCCAACAACCCGCCAACCTCAACTATCCCCCACACTCCAACTACCCCCAACCTCAACTATCCCCCAAACTCCAACTACCCCCAACATCAACTACCCCCACACTCCAACTCCCCCCATACTCCAACTACCCCACAAACTCAACTACCCCCCCAAACTCCAACAACCCCCCACACTCCAACAACCCCCCCACACTCCAACAACCCTCCACACTCCAACAACCCTCCACAGTCCAACTGCCCCCCACACTCCAACTACCCCCCACACTCCAACAATCCCCAACCTCAGCTACCCCCCACATGCCAATTAACCCCAACCTCAACTATCCCCCAAACTCCAACTACCCCCAAACTCCAACAATCCCCCAACCTCAACTATCCCCCCTCCTCAACAACCCACTACACTCCAAATAGCCCCCACACTCCAACAACCCCCCAACCTGAACTATCCCCCACCTCAACTACCCCCCACACTCCAACTATCCCCCCACGCTCCAACTACCCCCAACCCAACTATCTTCCAAACTCCAACTACCCCCACACTCCAACAAACCCCAACATCAACTACCCCCACACTCCAACTACTCCCCACACTCCAACTACTCCCCACACTCCCACTATACCCCCCACCTCAACTACTCCCCACACTCCAACAACCACCCAACATCAAATATCCCCATCACCTCAACTACACCCCACACACCAACAACCCCCCACACTCCAATTACACCACACACTCCAACTCCCCCCAACCTCAACTACCCCCACACTCCAACAACCCCCCACACTCCAACTACTGCCCACACTCCAACTACTCCCCACACTCCAACAATCCCCCCACCTCAACTACTCCCCACACTCCAACGAACCCCAACCTCAACTATCCCCCCACCTCAACTACTGCCCGCACTCCAACAACCCCCCAACCTCAACTATCCCCTCACCTCAGCATCCCTCCACACTCCAACTAGTGCCCACATTCCAACAAACCCCAACCTCAACTATCCCCCCACCTCAACTATCCCACACACTCCAACCCCCCACACTCCAACTACACCCCACACTGCAACTACCCCCCACACTCCAACTAACCCCAACCTCAACTATCCCCCAAACTCCAACTACCCCCACACTCCAACAACACTCCAACATCAACTACCCCCCACACTCCAATCCCCCAACCTCAACTATCCCCCCACCTCAACTACCCCTCCACACTCCAACTACCCCCCACACTCCAACTACCCCCATACTCCAACTACCCCACAACCTCAACTATCCCCCCACCTCAACTACCCCCCACACTCCAACAACCCCCCAACCTCAACTATGCCCCACTTCACCTACCTCCTACACTCCAACAACCCCCACCTCAACTACCCCCCACACTCCAACAACCCCCCCACACTCCAACTACTCCCCACAATCCAACTACTCCCCACACTCCAACAACCCCCCACACTCCAACAACCCCCCACACTCCAACTACCCCCCACACTCCAACTAACCCCAACCTCAACTATCCCCCAAACTCCAACTACCCCCACACTCCAACAACACTCCAACAACAACTACCCCCCACACTCCAATCCCCCCACCTCAACTACCCCTCCACACTCCAACTACCCCCCACACTCCAACTACCCCCATACTCCAACTACCCCACAACGTCAACTATCCCCCCACCTCAACTACCCCCCACACTCCAACAACACCCCAACCTCAACTAAGCCCCACTTCACCTACCTCCTACACTCCAACAACCCCCAACCTCAACTATCCCCCACTTCAACTACCCCCCACACTCCAACACCTCCCCAACCTCAACTATCTCCCCACCTCAACTACCACCCACACTCCAACAGCCCCCCAACCTCAACTATTCTCCCACCTCAACAACCCCCCACACTCCAACTAGCTCCCACATTCCACCAAACCCCAACCTCAAATATCCCCCCCACCTCAACTACCCCACACACTCCAACAACACCCCACACTCCAACTACATCACACACTCCAACTCCCCCCAAGCTCAACTACCCCCTACACTCCAACAACCCCCCACACTCCAACTACTGTTCACACTCCAACTACTCCCCACAATCCAACAATCCTCCCACCTCAACTATCCACACACTCCAACAAACCCCCCACCTCAACTACCCCCCACACTCCAACAACCCCCCACACTCCAACTACTCCCCCACACTCCAACTACTCCCCACACTCCAACAACCCCCCACACTCCAACTACTCCCCACACTCCAACTACTCCCCACACTCCCACTATCCCCCCACCTCAACTACCCCCCACACTCCAACAACCCCCCAACCTCAAATATCCCCCACCTCAACTACCCCACACACTCCAACAACCCCCCACACTCCAACTACACCACACACTCCAACTACCCCCAACCTCAACTATCCCCCCACCTCAACTACCCCCCACACTCCAACTCCCCCCATACTCCAAGTACCCCACAAACTCAACTACCCCCCCACACTCCAACAACCCTCCACAGTCCAACTTCCCCCCACACTCCAACTACCCCCCACAATCCAACAATCCCCAACCTCAACTAACCCCACATGCCAACTAACCCCAACCTCAACTATCCCCCAAACTCCAACTACCCCCAAACTCCAACAATCCCCCAACCTCAACTATCCCCCCTCCTCAACAACCCACTACACTCCAACTAGCCCCCACACTCCAACAACCCCCCAACCTGAACTATCCCCCACCTCAACTACCCCCCACGCTCCAACTACCCCCAACCCAACGATCTTCCAAACTCCAACTACCCCCACACTCCAACAAACCCCAACATCAACTACCCCCACACCTCAACTACCCCCCACACTCCAACTAGCCCCCACACTCCAACTACACCCCAACTTCAACTATCCCCCCACCTCAACTATCCCCCAACGTCAACTACCACCACACTCCAACAATCCCCCAACCTCAACTATCCCCCCACACTCCAACTACCCCCCACACTGCAACAACACCCCACACTCCAAAACCCCCCCACACTCCAACTACCCCTCACACTCCAACTACCCCCAACCTCAACTATCCCCCAAACTCCAACTAACCCTACACTCCAACTACCCCCAACATCAACTACCCCCACACTCCAGCAACCCCCCCAACCTCAGCTATCCCCCCCGCCTCAACTACCCCCCCAGACTCCAACTACCCCCCACACTCCAACAACCCCCCACACTCCAACTACCCCCTAACCTCAACTATCCCACACCTCAACTACACCCATACTCCAACTATCCCCACACTCCAACTACACCCCACACTCAACTACCCCCCACACTCCAACAACCCCCAACCTCAACTACCCCCCACACACCAACTACACCCAACCTCAACTATCCCCCATACTCCAACTACCCACACACTCCAACAACCCCCCAACATCTACTACCCCCCGCACTCCAACAATCCCCCAACCTCAACTATCCCCCCACATCAACTATCACCCACACTCCAACTACCCCCTACACTCCAACAACCTGCCAACTTCAACTATCCCCCACAATCCAACTACCCCCCAACCTCAACTATCCCCCAAACTCCAGCTACCCCCAACATCAACTACCCCCACACTCCAAATCCCCCCATACTCCAACTACCCCACAAACTCAACTACCCCCCCCCACACTCCAACAACCCCCACACTCAAACAACCCCCCACACTCCAACAACCCTCCAAACGCCAACAACCCTCCACAGTCCAACTGCCCCCCAGACACCAACTACCCCCCACACTCCAACAATCCCCAACCTCAACTACCCCCCCCACATGCCAATTAACCCCAACCTCAACTATCCCCCAAACTCCAACTACCCCCAAACTCCAACAATGCCCCAACCTCAACTATCCCCCCTCCTCAACAACCCACTACACTCCAACTAGCCCCCACACTCCAACAACCCCCCAACCTGAACTATCCCCCACCTCAACTACCCCCCACGCTCCAACTACCCCCAACCCAACGATCTTCCAAACTCCAACTACCCCCACACTCCAACAAACCCCAACATCAACTACCCCCACACCTCAACTACCCCCCACACTCCAACTAGCCCCCACACTCCAACTACACCCCAACTTCAACTATCCCCCCACCTCAACTATCCCCCCAACGTCAACTACCACCACACTCCAACAATCCCCCAACCTCAACTATCCCCCCACACTCCAACTACCCCCCACACTGCAACAACACCCCACACTCCAAAACCCCCCCACACTCCAACTACCCCTCACACTCCAACTACCCCCAACCTCAACTATCCCCCAAACTCCAACTAACCCTACACTCCAACTACCCCCAACATCAACTACCCCCACACTCCAGCAACCCCCCCAACCTCAGCTATCCCCCCCGCCTCAACTACCCCCCAGACTCCAACTACCCCCCACACTCCAACTAGCCCCCACACTCCAACTACCCCCTAACCTCAACTATCCCACACCTCAACTACACCCATACTCCAACTATCCCCACACTCCAACTACACCCCACACTCAACTACCCCCCACACTCCAACAACCCCCAACCTCAACTACCCCCCACACACCAACTACACCCAACCTCAACTATCCCCCATACTCCAACTACCCACACACTCCAACAACCCCCCAACATCTACTACCCCCGCACTCCAACAATCCCCCAACCTCAACTATCCCCCCACATCAACTATCACCCACACTCCAACTACCCCCTACACTCCAACAACCTGCCAACTTCAACTATCCCCCACAATCCAACTACCCCCAACCTCAACTATCCCCCAAACTCCAGCTACCCCCAACATCAACTACCCCCACACTCCAAATCCCCCCATACTCCAACTACCCCACAAACTCAACTACCCCCCCCACACTCCACCCCCAACATCAACTACCCCCACACTCCAAATCCCCCCATACCTCCAACTACCCCACAAACTCAACTACCCCCCCCACACTCCAACAACCCCCACACTCAAACAACCCCCCACACTCCAACAACCCTCCAAACGCCAACAACCCTCCACAGTCCAACTGCCCCCCAGACACCAACTACCCCCCACACTCCAACAATCCCCAACCTCAACTACCCCCCCACATGCCAATTAACCCCAACCTCAACTATCCCCCAAACTCCAACTACCCCCAAACTCCAACAATCCCCCAACCTCAACTATCCCCCCTCCTCAACAACCCACTACACTCCAACTAGCCCCCACACTCCAATTACACCACACACTCCAACTCCCCCCAACCTCAACTACCCCCACACTCCAACAACCCCCCACACTCCAACTACTGCCCACACTCCAACTACTCCCCACACTCCAACAATCCCCCCACCTCAACTACTCCCCACACTCCAACAACCCCCCAACCTCAACTATCCCCCCACCTCAACTACTGCCCGCACTCCAACAACCCCCCAACCTCAAGTAACCCCTCACCTGAACAACCCCCCACACTCCAACTAGTCCCCACATTCCAACAAACCCCAACCTCAACTATCCCCCCACCTCAACTACCCCACACACTCCAACCCCCCACACTCCAACTACACCCCACACTGCAACTACCCCCACACTCCAACTACCCCCCACATTCCAACTAACCCCAACCTCAACTATCCCCCAAACTCCAACTACCCCCACACTCCAACAACACTCCAACATCAACTACCCCCCACACTCCAATCCCCCAACCTCAACTATCCCCCCACCTCAACTACCCCTCCACACTCCAACTACCCCCCACACTCCCACTACCCCCATACTCCAACTACCCCACAACCTCAACTATCCCCCCACCTCAACTAACCCTCCACACTCCAACTACCCCCCACACTCCAACTACCCCCACACTCCAACAACACCCCAACCTCAAATATGCCCCACTTCACCTACCTCCTACACTCCAACAACCCCCAACCTCAACTATCCCCCACTTCAACTAGCCCCCACACTCCAACAACTCCCCAACCTCAACTATCTCCCACCTCAACTACCACCCACACTCCAACAGCCCCCCAACCTCAACTATTCTCCCACCTCAACAAACCCCCACACTCCAAATAGCTCCCACAATCCACCAAACCCCAACCTCAAATATCCCCCCACCTCAACTACCCCACACACTCCAACAACACCCCACACTCCAACTAAATCACACACTCCAACTCCCCCCAAGCTCAACTACCCCCCACACTCCAACAACCCCCCACACTCCAACTACTGTCCACACTACAACTACTCCCCACAATCCAAAAATCCTCCTACCTCAACTACCCCCCACACTCCAACAATCCCCCCACCTCAACTACCCCCCACACTCCAACAACCCCCCCACACTCCAACTACTCCCCACACTCCAACTACTCCCCACACTCCAACAACCCCCCACACTCCAACTACTCCCCACACTCCAACTACTCCCCACACTCTCACTATCCCCCCCCTCAACTACCCCCCCACACTCCAACAACCCCCCAACCTCAAATATCCCCCACCTCAACTACCCCACACACTCCAACAACCCCCCACACTGCAACTACACCACACACTCCAACTACCCCCAACCTCAATTATCCCCCCACCTCAACTACCCCCCACACTCCAACTCCCCCCATACTCCAACTACCCCACAAACTCAACTACCCCCCCACACTCCAACAACCCCCCACACTCCAACAACCCCCCACACTCCAACAACCCTCCACACTCCAACAACCCTCCACAGTCCAACTGCCCCCCACACTCCAACTACCCCCCACACTCCAACAATCCCCAACCTCAACTACCCCCCACATGCCAACTAACCCCAACCTCAACTATCCCCCAAACTCCAACTACCCCCAAACTCCAACAATCCCCCAACCTCAACTATCCCCCCTCCTCAACAACCCACTACACTCCAACTAGCCCACACACTCCAACTACCCCCCAACCTGAACTATCCCAGACCTCAACTACCCCCCACACTCCAACTACCCCCCCACGCTCCAACTACCCCCAACCCAACTATCTTCCAAACTCCAACTACCCCCACACTCCAACAAACCCCAACATCAACTACCCCCACACCTCAACTACCCCCCACACTCCAACTAGCCCCCACACTCCAACTACAACCCAACCTCAACTATCCCCCCACCTCAACTATCCCCCAACATCAACTACCACCACACTCCAACAACCCCCCAACCTCAACTATCCCCCACACTCCAACTACCCCCAACACTCCAACAACACCCCACACTCCAAAAACCCCCCACACTCCAACTACCCCTCACACTCCAACTACCCCCAACCTCAACTATCCCCCAAACTCCAACTAACCCTACACTCCAATTACCCCCAACATCAACTACCCCCACACTCCAACAACTCCCCAACCTCAGCTATCCCCCCGCCTCAACTACACCCCAGACTCCAACTACACCCCACACTCCAACAACCCCCCACACTCCAACTACCCCCTAACCTCAACTATCCCCCACCTCAACTACCCCCCATACTCCAACTATCCCCACACTCCAACTACCCCCCACACTCCAACTACCCCCCACACTCCAACAACCCCCAACCTCAACTACCCCCCACACTCCAACTACACCCAACCTCAACTATCCCCCATACTCCAACTACCCACACACTCCAACAACCCCCCAACATCTACTACCCCCACACTCCAACAATCCCCCAACCTCAACTATCCCCCCACCTCAACTATCCCCCACACTCCAACTACCCCCATACTCCAACAACCCGCCAACCTCAACTATCCCCCACACTCCAACTACCCCCAACCTCAACTATCCCCCAAACTCCAACTACCCCCAACATCAACTACCCCCACACTCCAACTCCCCCCATACTCCAACTACCCCACAAACTCAACTACCCCCCCAAACTCCAACAACCCCCCACACTCCAACAACCCCCCCACACTCCAACAACCCTCCACACTCCAACAACCCTCCACAGTCCAACTGCCCCCCACACTCCAACTACCCCCCACACTCCAACAATCCCCAACCCTCAGCTACCCCCCACATGCCAATTAACCCCAACCTCAACTATCCCCCAAACTCCAACTACCCCCAAACTCCAACAATCCCCCAACCTCAACTATCCCCCCTCCTCAACAACCCACTACACTCCAAATAGCCCCCACACTCCAACAACCCCCCAACCTGAACTATCCCCCACCTCAACTACCCCCCACACTCCAACTATCCCCCCACGCTCCAACTACCCCCAACCCAACTATCTTCCAAACTCCAACTACCCCCACACTCCAACAAACCCCAACATCAACTACCCCCACACTCCAACTACTCCCCACACTCCAACTACTCCCCACACTCCCACTATACCCCCCACCTCAACTACTCCCCACACTCCAACAACCACCCAACATCAAATATCCCCATCACCTCAACTACACCCCACACACCAACAACCCCCCACACTCCAATTACACCACACACTCCAACTCCCCCCAACCTCAACTACCCCCACACTCCAACAACCCCCCACACTCCAACTACTGCCCACACTCCAACTACTCCCCACACTCCAACAATCCCCCCACCTCAACTACTCCCCACACTCCAACGAACCCCAACCTCAACTATCCCCCCACCTCAACTACTGCCCGCACTCCAACAACCCCCCAACCTCAACTATCCCCTCACCTCAGCATCCCTCCACACTCCAACTAGTGCCCACATTCCAACAAACCCCAACCTCAACTATCCCCCCACCTCAACTATCCCACACACTCCAACCCCCCACACTCCAACTACACCCCACACTGCAACTACCCCCACACTCCAACTAACCCCAACCTCAACTATCCCCCAAACTCCAACTACCCCCACACTCCAACAACACTCCAACATCAACTACCCCCCACACTCCAATCCCCCAACCTCAACTATCCCCCCACCTCAACTACCCCTCCACACTCCAACTACCCCCCACACTCCAACTACCCCCATACTCCAACTACCCCACAACCTCAACTATCCCCCCACCTCAACTACCCCCCACACTCCAACAACCCCCCAACCTCAACTATGCCCCACTTCACCTACCTCCTACACTCCAACAACCCCCACCTCAACTACCCCCCACACTCCAACAACCCCCCACACTCCAACTACTCCCCACAATCCAACTACTCCCCACACTCCAACAACCCCCCACACTCCAACAACCCCCCACACTCCAACTACCCCCCACACTCCAACTAACCCCAACCTCAACTATCCCCCAAACTCCAACTACCCCCACACTCCAACAACACTCCAACATCAACTACCCCCCACACTCCAATCCCCCACCTCAACTACCCCTCCACACTCCAACTACCCCCCACACTCCAACTACCCCCATACTCCAACTACCCCACAACGTCAACTATCCCCCCACCTCAACTACCCCCCACACTCCAACAACACCCCAACCTCAACTATGCCCCACTTCACCTACCTCCTACACTCCAACAACCCCCAACCTCAACTATCCCCCACTTCAACTACCCCCCACACTCCAACAACTCACCAACCTCAACTATCTCCCCACCTCAACTACCACCCACACTCCAACAGCCCCCCAACCTCAACTATTCTCCCACCTCAACAACCCCCCACACTCCAACTAGCTCCCACATTCCACCAAACCCCAACCTCAAATATCCCCCCACCTCAACTACCCCACACACTCCAACAACACCCCACACTCCAACTACATCACACACTCCAACTCCCCCCAAGCTCAACTACCCCCTACACTCCAACAACCCCCCACACTCCAACTACTGTTCACACTCCAACTACTCCCCACAATCCAACAATCCTCCCACCTCAACTATCCACACACTCCAACAAACCCCCCACCTCAACTACCCCCCACACTCCAACAACCCCCCACACTCCAACTACTCCCCACACTCCAACTACTCCCCACACTCCAACAACCCCCCACACTCCAACTACTCCCCACACTCCAACTACTCCCCACACTCCCACTATCCCCCCACCTCAACTACCCCCCACACTCCAACAACCCCCCAACCTCAAATATCCCCCACCTCAACTACCCCACACACTCCAACAACCCCCCACACTCCAACTACACCACACACTCCAACTACCCCCAACCTCAACTATCCCCCCACCTCAACTACCCCCCACACTCCAACTCCCCCCATACTCCAAGTACCCCACAAACTCAACTACCCCCCCACACTCCAACAACCCTCCACAGTCCAACTTCCCCCCACACTCCAACTACCCCCCACAATCCAACAATCCCCAACCTCAACTAACCCCACATGCCAACTAACCCCAACCTCAACTATCCCCCAAACTCCAACTACCCCCAAACTCCAACAATCCCCCAACCTCAACTATCCCCCCTCCTCAACAACCCACTACACTCCAACTAGCCCCCACACTCCAACAACCCCCCAACCTGAACTATCCCCCACCTCAACTACCCCCCACGCTCCAACTACCCCCAACCCAACGATCTTCCAAACTCCAACTACCCCCACACTCCAACAAACCCCAACATCAACTACCCCCACACCTCAACTACCCCCCACACTCCAACTAGCCCCCACACTCCAACTACACCCCAACTTCAACTATCCCCCCACCTCAACTATCCCCCAACGTCAACTACCACCACACTCCAACAATCCCCCAACCTCAACTATCCCCCCACACTCCAACTACCCCCCACACTGCAACAACACCCCACACTCCAAAACCCCCCCACACTCCAACTACCCCTCACACTCCAACTACCCCCAACCTCAACTATCCCCCAAACTCCAACTAACCCTACACTCCAACTACCCCCAACATCAACTACCCCCACACTCCAGCAACCCCCCCAACCTCAGCTATCCCCCCCGCCTCAACTACCCCCCAGACTCCAACTACCCCCCACACTCCAACTAGCCCCCACACTCCAACTACCCCCTAACCTCAACTATCCCACACCTCAACTACACCCATACTCCAACTATCCCCACACTCCAACTACACCCCACACTCAACTACCCCCCACACTCCAACAACCCCCAACCTCAACTACCCCCCACACACCAACTACACCCAACCTCAACTATCCCCCATACTCCAACTACCCACACACTCCAACAACCCCCCAACATCTACTACCCCCGCACTCCAACAATCCCCCAACCCTCAACTATCCCCCCACATCAACTATCACCCACACTCCAACTACCCCCTACACTCCAACAACCTGCCAACTTCAACTATCCCCCACAATCCAACTACCCCCAACCTCAACTATCCCCCAAACTCCAGCTACCCCCAACATCAACTACCCCCACACTCCAAATCCCCCCATACTCCAACTACCCCACAAACTCAACTACCCCCCCCACACTCCAACAACCCCCACACTCAAACAACCCCCCCACACTCCAACAACCCTCCAAACGCCAACAACCCTCCACAGTCCAACTGCCCCCCAGACACCAACTACCCCCCACACTCCAACAATCCCCAACCTCAACTACCCCCCCCACATGCCAATTAACCCCAACCTCAACTATCCCCCAAACTCCAACTACCCCCAAACTCCAACAATCCCCCAACCTCAACTATCCCCCCTCCTCAACAACCCACTACACTCCAACTAGCCCCCACACTCCAACAACCCCCCAACCTGAACTATCCCCCACCTCAACTACCCTCCATACTCCAACTACCCCCCCACGCTCCAACTACCCCCAACCCAACTATCTTCCAAACTCCAACTACCCCCACACTCCAACAAACCCCAACATCAACTACCCCCACACTCCAACTACTCCCCACACTCCCACTATACCCCCCACCTCAACTACTCCCCACACTCCAACAACCACCCAACATCAAATATCCCCATCACCTCAACTACCCCCCACACTCCAACAACCCCCCACACTCAAATTACACCACACACTCCAACTCCCCCCAACCTCAACTACCCCCAAACTCCAACAACCCCCCACACTCCAACTACTGGCAACACTCCAACTACTCCCCTCACTCCAACAATCCCCCCACCTCAACTACCCCCCCACGCTCCAACTACCCCCAACTCAACTATCTTCCAAATCCAACTACCCCCACACTCCAACAAACCCCAACATCAACTACCCCCACACCTCAACTACCCCCCACACTCCAACTAGCCCCCACACTCCAACTACACCCCAAACTCAACTATCCCCCCACCTCAACTATCCCCCAACATCAACTACCACCACACTCCAAACAACCCCCCAACCTCAACTATCCCCCCACACTCCAACTACCCCCCACACTCCAACAACACCCCACACTCCAAAAACCCCCCACACTCCAACTACCCCTCACACTCCAACTACCCCCAACCTCAACTATCCCCCAAACTCGAACTAACCCTACACTCCAACTACCCCCAACATCAACTACCACCACACTCCAACAACCCCCCAACCTCAGCTATCCCCCCGCCTCAACTACCCCCCAGACTCCAACTACCCCCCACACTCCAACAACCCCCCACACTCCAACTACCCCCTAACCTCAACTATCCCCCACCTCAACTACCCCCCACACTCCAACTATCCCCCACACTCCAACTACCCCCCACACTCCAACTACCCCCACACACTCCAACAACCCCCAACCTCAACTACCGCCCACACTCCAACTACACCCAACCTCAACTATCCCCCATACTCCAACTAACCACACACTCCAACAACCCCCCAACATCTACTACCCCCCGCACTCCAACAATCCCCCAACCTCAACTATCCCCCCACCTCAACTATCCCCCACACTCCAACTACCCCCTACACTCCAACAACCCGCCAACCTCAACTATCCCCCACACTCCAACTACCCCCAACCTCAACTATCCCCCAAACTCCAACTACCCCCAACATCAACTACCCCCACACTCCAACTCCCCCCATACTCCAACTACCCCACAAACTCAACTACCCCCCCACACTCCAACAACCCCCCACACTCCAACAACCCCCCACACTCCAACAACCCTCCACACTCCAACAACCCTCCACAGTCCAACTGCCCCCCACACTCCAACTACCCCCCACACTCCAACAATCCCCAACCTCAACTACCCCCCACATGCCAATTAACCCCAACCTCAACTATCCCCCAAACTCCAACTACCCCCAAACTCCAACAATCCCCCAACCTCAACTATCCCCCCTCCTCAACAACCCACTACACTCCAACTAGCCCCCACACTCCAACTACCCCCCCAAACTGGACTATCCCCCACCTCAACTACCCCCCCACGCTCCAACTACCCCCAACCCAACTATCTTCCAAACTCCAACTACCCCCACACTCCAACAAACCCCAACATCAACTACCCCCACACTCCAACTACTCCCCAAACTCCAACTACTCCCCACACTCCCACTATACCCCCCACCTCAACTACTCCCCACACTCCAACAACCACCCAACATCAAATATCCCCATCAACTCAACTACCCCCCCACACTCCAACAACCCCCCACACTCCAATTACACCACACACTCCAACTCCCCCCAACCTCAACTACCCCACACTCCAACAACCCCCCACACTCCAACTACTGCCCACACTCCAACTACTCCCCACACTCCAACAATCCCCCCACCTCAACTACTCCCCACACTCCAACAACCCCCCAACCTCAACTATCCCCCCACCTCAACTACTGCCCGCACTCCAACAATCCCGCAACCTCAACTATCCCCCCACCTCAACTATCCCCCACACTCCAACTACCCCCTACACTCCAACAACCCGCCAACCTCAACTATCCCCCACACTCCAACTACCCCCAACCTCAACTATCCCCCAAACTCCAACTGCCCCCAACATCAACTACCCCCACACTCCAACTCCCCCATACTCCAACTACCCCACAAACTCAACTACCCCCCCCACACTCCAACAACCCCCCACACTCCAACAACCCCCAACACTCCAACAACCCTCCACACTCCAACAACCCTCCACAGTCCAACTGCCCCCCACACTCCAACTACCCCCACACTCCAACAATCCCCAACCTCAACTACCCCCCACATGCCAATTAACCCCAACCTCCAACTATCCCCCAAACTCCAACTACACCCAAACTCCAACAATCCCCCAACCTCAACTATCCCACCTCCTCAACAACCCACTACACTCCAACTAGCCCCCACACTCCAACAACCCCCCAACCTGAACTATCCCCCACCTCAACTACCCCCCACACTCCAACTACCCCCCCCACGCTCCAACTACCCCCAACCCAACTATCTTCCAAACTCCAACTACCCCCACACTCCAACAAACCCCAACATCAACTACCCCCACACTCCAACTACTCCCCACACTCCCACTATACCCCCCACCTCAACTACTCCCCACACTCCAACAACCACCCAACATCAAATATCCCCATCACCTCAACTACCCCCCACACTCCAACAACCCCCCACACTCAAATTACACCACACACTCCAACTCCCCCCAACCTCAACTACCCCCACAGTCCAACAACCCCCCACACTCCAACTACTGCCCACACTCCAACTACTCCCCACACTCCAACAATCCCCCCACCTCAACTACTCCCCACACTCCAACAACCCCCCAACCTCAACTATCCCCCCACCTCAACTACTGCCCGCACTCCAACAACCCCCCAACCTCAACTATCCCCTCACCTCAACAACCCCCCACACTCCAACTAGTGCCCACATTCCAACAAACCCCAACCTCAACTATCCCCCCACCTCAACTATCCCACACACTCCAACCCCCCACACTCCAACTACACCCCACACTGCAACTACTCCCACACTCCAACTAACCCCAACCTCAACTATCCCCCAAACTCCAACTACCCCCACACTCCAACAACACTCCAACATCAACTAGCCCCACACTCCAATCCCCCAACCTCAACTATCCCCCGACCTCAACTACCCCTCCACACACCAACTACCCCCCACACTCCAACTACCCCCATACTCCAACTACCCCACAACCTCAACTATCCCCCCACCTCAACTACCCCCCACACTCCAACAACCCCCCAACCTCAACTATGCCCCACTTCACATACCTCCTACACTCCAACAACCCCCACCTCAACTACCCCCCACACTCCAACAACCCACAACACTCCAACTACTCCCCACACTCCAACTACTCCCCACACTCCAACAACCCCCCACACTCCAACTACTCCCCACACTTCAACTACTCCCCACACTCCCACTATCCCCCCACCTCAACTACCCCCACACTCCAACGACCCCCCAACCTCAAATATCCCCCAACTCAACTACCCCACACACTCCAACAACCCCCTACACTCCAACTACACCACACACTCCAACTACCCCCAACCTCAACTATCCCCCCACCTCAACTACCCCCCACACTCCAACTCCCCCCATACTCCAACTACCCCACAAACTCAACTACCCCCCACACTCCAACAACCCACCACACTCCAACAACCCCCCAACACTCCAACAACCCTCCACACTCCAACAACCCTCCACAGTCCAACTGCCCCCCACACTCCAACTACCCCCCACACTCCAACTAACCCCAACCTCAACTATCCCCCAAACTCCAACTACCCCCACACTCCAACAACACTCCAACATCAACTACCCCCCACACTCCAATCCCCCAACCTCAACTGTCCCCCCACCTCAACTACCCCTCCACACTCCCAACTACCCCCCACACTCCAACTAACCCCATACTCCAACTACCCCCACAACCTCAACTATCCCCCCACCTCAACTACCCCCCACACTCCAACAACCCCCAACCTCAACTATCCCCACTTCAACTACACCCCACACTCCAAAAACTCCCCAACCTCAACTATCTCCCCACCTCAATTACCACCCACACTCCAACAGCCCACCGAACCTCAACTATTCTCCCACCTCAACAACCCCCCCACACTCCAACTAGCTCCCACATTCCACCAAACCCCAACCTCAAATATCCCCCCACCTCAACTACCCCACACACTCCAACAACACCCCACACTCCAACTACATCACACACTCCAACTCCCCCCAACCTCAACTAACCCCTACACTCCAACAACCCACCACACTCCAACTACTGTCCACACCCCAACTACTCCCCACAATCCAACAATCCTCCCACCTCAACTACCCCCCACACTCCAACAATCCCCCCACCTCAACTACCCCCCACACTCCAACAACCCCCCACACTCCAACTACTCCCCACACTCCAACTACTCCCCACACTCCCACAACCCCCCACACTCCAACTACTCCCCACACTCCAACTACTCCCCACACTCCCACTATCCCCCCACCTCAACTACCCCCCACACTCCAACAACCCCCCAACCTCAAATATCCCCCACCTCAACTACCCCACACACTTCCAACAACCCCCCACACTCCAACTACACCACACACTCCAACTACCACCAACCTCAACTATCCCCCCACCTCAACTACCCCCCACACTCCAACAACCCACAACACTCCAACTACTCCCCACACTCCAACTACTCCCCACACTCCAACAACCCCCCACACTCCAACTACTCCCCACACTCCAACTACTCCCCACACTCCCACTATCCCCCCACCTCAACGACCCCCACACTCCAACAACCCCCCAACCTCAAATATCCCCCACCTCAACTACCCCACACACTCCAACAACCCCCCACACTCCAACTACACCACACACTCCAACTACCCCCAACCTCAACTATCCCCCCACCTCAACTACCCCCCACACTCCAACTCCCCCCATACTCCAACTACCCCACAAAATCAACTACCCCCCCACACTCCAACAACCCCCCACACTCCAACAACCCCCCACACTCCAACAACCCTCCACACTCCAACAACCCTCCACAGTCCAACTGCCCCCCACACTCCAACTACCCCCATACTCCAAGTACCCCACAATCTCAACTACCCCCCCACACTCCAACAACCCCCCACACTCCAACAACCCCCCACACTCCAACAACCCTCCACACTCCAACAACCCTCCACAGTCCAACTGCCCCCCACACTCCAACTACCCCCCACACTCCAACAATCCCCATCCTCAACTACCCACCACATGCCAACTAACCCCAACCTCAACTATCCCCCAAACTCCAACTACCCCCAAACTCCTACAATCCCCCAACCTCAACTATCCCCCCTCCTCAACAACCCACTACACTCCAAACTAGCCCCAACACTCCAACTACCCCCCCAACCTGGACTATCCCCCACCTCAACTACCCCCCCCACGCTCCAACTACCCGCAACCCAACTATCTTCCAAACTCCAACTACCCCCACACTCCAACAAAGCCCAACATCAACTACCCCCACACCTCAACTACCCCCCACACTCCAACTAGCCCCCACACTCCAACTACACCCCAACCTCAACTATCCCCCTACCTCAACTATCCCCCAACATCAACTACCACCACACTCCAACAACCCCCCAACCTCAACTATCCCCCCACACTCCAACTACCCCCCACACTCCAACAACACCCCACACTCCAAAACCCCCGCACACTCCCAACTACCCCCCACACTCCAACAACACCCCACACTCCAAAACCCCCCCACACTCCAACTACCCCTCACACTCCAACTACCCCCAACCTCAACTATCCCCCAAACTCCAACTAACCCTACACTCCAACTACCCCCAACATCAACTACCCCCACACTCCAACAACTCCCCAACCTCAGCTATCCCCACCGCCTCAACTACCCCCAGACTCCAACTACCCCCCACACTCCAACAACTCCCCAGACTCCAACTACCCCCTAACCTCAACTATTCCACACCTCAACTACCCCACATACTCCAACTATCCCCACACTCCAACTACCCCCCATACTCCAACTACCCACACACTCCAACAACCCCCCAACATCTACTACCCCCGCACTCCAACAATCCCCAACCTCAACTACCCCCCACATGCCAACTAACCCCAACCTCAACTATCCCCCAAACTCCAACTACCCCCAAACTCCTACAATCCCCCAACCTCAACTATCCCCCCTCCTCAACAACCCACTACACTCCAACTAGCCCCCACACTCCAACTACCCCCCCAACCTGGACTATCCCCCACCTCAACTACCCCCCCCACGCTCCAACTACCCCCAACCCAACTATCTTCCAAACTCCAACTACCCCCACCCACACTCCAACAAACCCCAACATCAACTACCCCCACACCTCAACTACCCCCCACACTCCAACTAGCCCCCACACTACAACTACACCCCAACCTCAACTATCCCCCCACCTCAACTATCCCCCAACATCAACTACCACCACACTCCAACAACCCCCCAACCTCAACTATCCCCCCACACTCCAACTACCCCCAACACTCCAACAACACCCCACACTCCAAAACCCCCCCACACTCCAACTACCCCTCACAGTCCAACTACCCCCAACCTCAACTATCCCCCAAACTCCAACTAACCCTACAATCCAACTACCCCCAACATCAACTACCCCCACACTCCAACAACCCCCCAACCTCAGCTATCCCCCCCGCCTCAACTACCCCCAGACTCCAACTACCCCCCACACTCCAACAACTCCCCACACTCCAACTACCCCCTAACCTCAACTATTCCACACCTCAACTACCCCCCATACTCCAACTATCCCCACACTCCAACTACCCCCCATACTCCAACTACCCACACACTCCAACAACCCCCCAACATCTACTACCCCCGCACTCCAACAATCCCCCAACCTCAACTATCCCCCCACCTCAACTATCCCCCACACTCCAACTACCCCCCTACACTCCAACAACCCGCCAACTTCAACTATCCCCCACACTCCAACTACCCCCAACCTCAACTATCCCCCAAACTCCAACTACCCCCAACATCAACTACCCCCACACTCCAACTCCCCCCATACTCCAACTACCCCACAAACTCAACTACCCCCCCACACTCCAACAACCCCCCACAATCCAACAACCTCCCACACTCCAACAACCCTCCACACTCCAACAACCCTCCACAGTCCAACTGCCCCCCACAGTCCAACTACCCCCCACACTCCAACTACCCCCCACACTCCAACAATCCCCAACCTCAACTACTCCCCCACATGCCAATTAACCCCAACCTCAACTATCCCCCAAACTCCAACTACCCCCAAACTCCAACAATCCCCCAACATCAACTATCCCCCCTCCTCAACAACCCACTACACTCCAACTAGCCCCCACACTCCAACAACCCCTAAACCTGAACTATCCCCCACCTCAACTACCCTCCACACTACAACTACCCCCCCACGCTCCAACTACCCCCAACCCAACTATCTTCCAAACTCCAACTACACCCACACTCCAACAAACCCCAACATCAACTACCCCCACACTCCAACTACTCCCCACACTCCCACTATACATCCACCTCAACTACTCCCCACACTCCAACAACCACCCAACATCAAATATCCCCATCACCTCAACTACACCCCACACTCCAACAACCCCCCACACTCCAACTACTGCCCACACTCCAACTAGTCCCCACACTCCAACCATCCCCCCACCTCAACTACTCCCCACACTCCAACAACCCCCCAACCTCAACTATCCCCCCACCTCAACTACTGCCCGCACTCCAACAACCCCCCAACCTCAACTATCCCCTCACCTCAACAACTCCCCACACTCCTACTAGTCCCCACATTCCAACAAACCCCAACCTCAACTATCCCCCCACCTCAACTACCCCACACACTCCAACCCCCCACACTCCAACTACACCCCACACTGCAACTACCCCCACACTCCAACTAACCCCCACACTCCAACTAACCCCAACCTCAACTATCCCCCAAACTCCAACTACCCCCACACTCCAACAACACTCAAACAACAACCCCCAACCTCAACTATCCCCCACTTCAACTACCCCCCACACTCCAACAACTCCCCAACCTCAACTATCTCCCCACCTCAACTACCACCCACACTCCAACAGCCCCCCAACCTCAACTATTCTCCCACCTCAACAACCCCCCACACTCCAACTAGCTCCCACATTCCACCAAACCCCAACCTCAAATATCCCCCCACCTCAACTACCCCACACACTCCAACAACACCCCACACTCCAACTACATCACACACTCCAACTACCCCCAACCTCAACTACCCCCTACACTCCAACAACCCCCCACACTCCAACTACTGTCCACACTCCAACTACTCCCCACAATCCAACAATCCTCCCACCTCAACAACCCCCCACACTCCAACAATCCCCCCACCTCAACTACCCCCCACACTCCAACAACCCCCCACACTCCAACTACTCCCCACACTCCAACTACTCCCACACTGCAACAACCCCCCACACTCCAACTACTCCCCACAATCCAACTACTCCCCACACTCCCACTATCCCCCCACCTCAACTACCCCCCACACTCCAACAACCCCCCAACCTCAAATATCCCCCACCTCAACTACCCCACACACTCCAACTACTCCCCACACTCCAACTACCCCACACACTCCAACTCCCCCCATACTCCAACTACCCCACAAACTCAACTACCCCCCCCACACTCCAACAACCCCCCGCACTCCAACAACCCCCCACACTCCAACAACCCTCCACACTCCAACAACCCTCCACAGTCCAACTGCCCCCCACACTCCAACTACCCCCCACACTCCTACAATCCCCAACCTCAACTACCCCCCACATGTCAACTAACCCAAACCTCAACTATCCCCCAAACTCCAACTACCCCCAAACTCCAACAATCCCCCAACCTCAACTATCCCCCCTCCTCAACAACCCACTACACTCCAACTAGCCCCCACACTCCAACTACCCCCCAACCTGAACTATCCTACACCTCAACTACCCCCCACACTCCAACTCCCCCCATACTCCAACTACCCCACAAACTCAACTACCCCCCCACACTCCAACAACCCCCCACACTCCAACAACCCCCCACACTCCAACAACCCTCCACACTCCAACAACCCTCCATAGTCCAACAATCCCCAACCTCAACTACCCTCCACATGCCAACTAACCCCAACCTCAACTATCCCCCAAACTCCAACTACCCCCAAACTCCAACAATCCCCCAACCTCAACTATCCCCCCTCCTCAACAACCCACTACACTCCAACTAGCCCCCACACTCCAACTACCCCCAACCTGAACTATCCCCCACCTCAACTACCCCCACGCTCCAACTACCCCCAACCCAACTATCTTCCAAAATCCAACTACCCCCACACTCCAACAAACCCCAACATCAACTACCCCCACACCTCAACTACCCCCCACACTCCAACTAGCCCCACACTCCAACTACACCCCAACCTCAACTATCCCCCCACCTCAACTATCCCCCAACATCAACTACCACCACACTCCAACAACCCCCCAACCTCAACTATCCCCCCACACTCCAACTACCCCCCACACTCCAACAACACCCCACACTCCAAAACCCCCCCACACTCCAACTACCCCTCACACTCCAACTACCCCCAACCTCAACTATCCCCCAAACTCCAACTAACCCTACACTCCAACTACCCCCAACATCAACTATCCCCACACTCCAACAACCCCCCAACCTCAGCTATCCCTCCGCCTCAACTACCCCCCAGACTCCAACTACCCCCCACACTCCAACAACCCCCCCACACTCCAACTACCCCCTAACCTCAACTATCCCCCACCTCAACTACCCCCCATACTCCAACTATCCCCACACTCCAAATACCCCCCCCACTCCAACTACCCCCCCACACTCCAACAACCCCCCAACCTCAACAATCCCCTCACCTCAACAACCCCCCACACTCCTACTAGTCCCCACATTCCAACAAACCCCAACCTCAACTATCCCCCCACCTCAACTACCCCACACAGTCCAACCCCCCACACTCCAACTACACCCCACACTGCAACTACCCCCACACTACAACTACCCCCCACACTCCAACTAACCCCAACCTCAACTATCCCCCAAACTCCAACTACCCCCACACTCCAACAACACTCCAACATCAACTACCCCCCCACTCTCCAATCCCCCAACCTCAACTATCCCCCCACCTCAACTACCCCTCCACACTCCAACTACCCCCCCACACTCCAACTACCCCCATACTCCAACTACCCCACAACCTCAACTATCCCCCCACCTCAACTACCCCCCACACTCCAACAACACCCCAACCTCAACTATGCCCCACTTCACCTACCTCCTACACTCCAACAACCCCCAACCTCAACTATCCCCCACTTCAACTACCCCCCACACTCCAACAACTCCCCAACCTCAACTATCTCCCCACCTCAACTACCACCCACACTCCAACAGCCCCCCAACCTCAACTATTCTCCCACCTCAACAACCCCCCACACTCCAACAACACCACACACTCCAACTACATCACACACTCCAACTCCCCCCAACCTCAACTACCCCCTACACTCCAACAACCCCCCACACTCCAACTACTGTCCACACTCCAACTACTCCCCACAATCCAACAATCCTCCCACCTCAACTACCCCCCACACTCCAACAATCCCCCCACCTCAACTACCCCCCACACTCCAACAACCCCCCACACTCCACCTACTCCCCACACTCCAACTACTCCCCACACTCCAACAACCCCCCACACTCCAACTACTCCCCACACTCCAACTACTCCCCACACTCCCACTATCCCCCCCAACTCAACTACACCCCACACTCCAACAACCACCCAACCTCAAATATCCCCCACCTCAACTACCCCCACACACTCCAACAACCCCCCACACTCCAGCTACACCACACACTCCAACTCCCCCCATTCTCCAACTACCCCACAAACTCAACTACCCCCCCCACACTCCAACAACCCCCGCACTCCAACAACCCCCCACACTCCAACAACCCTAAACACTCCAACAACCCTCCACAGTCCAACTGCCCCCCACACTCCAACTACCCCCCACACTCCTACAATCCCCAACCTCAACTACCCCCCCACATGCCAACTAACCCAAACCTCAACTATCCCCCAAACTCCAACTACCCCCAAACTCCTACAATCCCCCAATCTCAACTATCCCCCCTCCTCAACAACCCACTACACTCCAACAAGCCCCCACACTCCAACAACCCCCCAACCTGAACTATCCCACACCTCAACTACCCCCCACACTCCAATTCCCCCCATACTCCAACTACCCCACAAACTCAACTACCCCCCCACACTCCAACAACCCCCCACACTCCAACAACCCCCCACACTCCAACAACCCCCCACACTCCAACAACCCTCCACACTCCAACAACCCTCCACAGTCCAACTGCCCCCCACACTCCAACTACCCCCCACACTCCAACAATCCCCAACCTCAACTACCCCCCACATGCCAATTAACCCCAACCTCCAACTATCCCCCAAACTCCAACTACCCCCAAACTCCAACAATCCCCCAACCTCAACAATCCCCCCACCTCAACAACCCACTACACTCCAACTAGCCCCCACACTCCAACAACCCCCCAACCTGAACTATCCCCCACCTCAACTACACCCCACACTCCAACTACCCCCTCACGCTCCAACTACCCCCAACCCAACTATCTTCCAAACTCCAACTACCCCCACACTCAACAAACCCCAACATCAACTACCCCCACACTCCTACTACTCCCCAAACTCCAACTACTCCCCACACTCCCACTATACCCCCCACACTCCAACTACTGCCCACACTCCAACTACTCCCCACACTCCAACAATCCCCCCACCTCAACTACTCCCCACACTCCAACAACCCCCCAACCTCAACTATCCCCCCACCTCAACTACTGCCCGCACTCCAACAATCCCCCAACCTCAACTATCCCCTCACCTCAACAACCCCCCACACTCCAACTAGTGCCCACATTCCAACAAACCCCAACCTCAACTATCCCCCCACCTCAACTATCCCACACACTACAACCCCCCACACTCCAACTACACCCCACACTGCAACTACTCCCACACTCCAACTAACCCCAACCTTAACTATCCCCCAAACTCCAACTACCCCCACACTCCAACAACACTCCAACATCAACTACCCCCCACAATCCAATCCCCCAACCTCAACTATCCCCCCACCTCAACTACCCCTCCACACTCCAACTACCCCCCACACTCCAACTACCCCCATACTCCAACTACCCCACAACCTCAACTATCCCCCCACCTCAACTACCCCCCACACTCCAACAATCCCCCAACCTCAACTATGCCCCACTTCACCTACCTCCTACACTCCAACAACCCCCACCTCAACTACCCCCCACACTCCAACAACCCACAACACTCCAACTACTCCCCACACTCCAACTACTCCCCACACTCCAACAACCCCCCACACTCCAACTACTCCCCACACTCCAACTACTCCCCACACTCCCACTATCCCCCCACCTCAACTACCCCCACACTCCAACAACCCCCCAACCTCAAATATCCCCCACCTCAACTACCCCACACACTCCAACAACCCCCCACACTCCAACTACACCACACACTCCAACTACCCCCAACCTCAACTATCCCCCCACCTCAACTACCCCCCACACTCCAACTCCCCCCATACTCCAACTACCCCACAAACTCAACTACCCCCCCACACTCCAACAACCCCCCACACTCCAACAACCCCCCACACTCCAACAACCCTCCACACTCCAACAACCCTCCATAGTCCAACTGCCCCCCACACTCCAACTACCCCCCACACTCCAACAATCCCCAACCTCAACTACCCCCCACATGCCAACTAACCCCAACCTCAACTATCCCCCAAACTCCAACTACCCCCAAACTCCAACAATCCCCCAACCTCAACTATCCCCCCTCCTCAACAACCCACTACACTCCAACTAGCCCCCACACTCCAACTACCCCCAACCTGAACTATCCCCCACCTCAACTACCCCCACGCTCCAACTACCCCCAACCCAACTATCTTCCAAACTCCAACTACCCCCACACTCCAACAAACCCCAACATCAACTACCCCCACACCTCAACTACCCCCCACACTCCAACTAGCCCCCACACTCCAACTACACCCCAACCTCAACTATCCCCCTACCTCAACTAACCCCCAACATCAACTACCACCACACTCCAACAACCCCCCAACCTCAACTATCCCCCCACACTCCAACTACCCCCCACACTCCAACAACACCCCACACTCCAAAACCCCCCCACACTCCAACTTCCCCTCAAACTCCAACTACCCCCAACCTCAACTATCCCCCAAACTCCAACTAACCCTACACTCCAACTACCCCCAACATCAACTACCCCCACACTCCAACAACCCCCCAACCTCAGCTATCCCCCCCACCTCAACTACCCCCCAGACACCAACAACCCCCCACACTCCAACTACCCCTAACCTCAACTATCCCCCACCTCAACTACCCCCCATACTCCAACTATCCCACACTCCAACTACCCCCCACACTCCAACTACCCCCCACACTCCAACAACCCCCACCCTCAACTACCCCCCACACTCCAACTACACCCAACCTCAACTATCCCCCATACTCCAACTACCCACACACTCCAACAACCCCCCAACATCTACTACCCCCGCACTCCAACAATCCCCCAACCTCAACTATCCCCCCACCTCAACTATCCCCCACACTCCAACTACCCCCTACACTCCAACAACCCGCCATCTTCAACTATCCCCCACACTCCAACTACCCTCAACCTCAACTATCCCCCAAACTCCAACTACCCCCAACATCAACTACCCCCACACTCCAACTCCCCCCATACTCCAACTACCCCACAAACTCAACTACCCCCCCACACTCCAACAACCCCCCACACTCCAACAACCCCCCCACACTCCAACAACCCTCCACTCTCCAACAACCCTCCACAGTCCAACTGCCCCCCACACTCCAACTACCCCCCACACTCCAACAATCCCCAACCTCAACTACCCCCCACATGCCAATTAACCCCAACCTCAACTATCCCCCAAACTCCAACTACCCCCAAACTCCAACAATCCCCCAACCTCAACTATCCCCCCTCCTCAACAACCCACTACACTCCAACTAGCCCCCACACTCCAACAGCCCCCCAACCTGAACTATCCCCCACCTCAACTACCCCCCACACTCCAACTACCCCCCCGCGCTCCAACTACCCCCACACTCCAACAAACCCCAACATCAACTACCCCCACACTCCAACTACTCCCCAAACTCCAACTACTCCCCACATTCCCACTATACCCCCCACCTCAACTACTCCCCACACTCCAACAACCACCCAACATCAAATATCCCCATCAACTCAACTACCCCCCACACTCCAACAACCCCCCACACTCCAATTACACCACACACTCCAACTCCCCCAACCTCAACTACCCCACACTCCAACAACCCCCCACACTCCAACTACTGCCCACACTCCAACTACTCCCCACATTCCAACAATCCCCCACCTCAACTACTCCCCACACTCCAACAACCCCCCAACCTCAACTATCCCCCCACCTCAACTACTGCCCGCACTCCAACAATCACGCAACCTCAACTATCCCCCCACCTCAACTATCCCCCACACTCCAACTACCCCCTACACTCCAACAACCCGCCAACCTCAACTATCCCCCACACTCCAACTACCCCCAACCTCAACTATCCCCCAAACTCCAACTGCCCCCAACATCAACTACCCCCACACTCCAACTCCCCCCATACTCCAACTACCCCACAAACTCAACTACCCCCCACACTCCAACAACCCCCCACACTCCAACAACCCCCCACACTCCAACAACCCTCCACACTCCAACAACCCTCCACAGTCCAACTGCCCCCCACACTCCAACTACCCCCCACACTCCAACAATCCCCAACCTCAACTACCCCCCACATGCCAATTAACCCCAACCTCCAACTATCCCCCAAACTCCAACTGCCCCCAAACTCCAACAATCCCCCAACCTCAACTATCCCCCCTCCTCAACAACCCACTACACTCCAACTAGCCCCCACACTCCAACAACCCCCCAACCTGAACTATCCCCCACCTCAACTACCCCCCACGCTCCAACTACCCCCCCCACGCTCCAACTACCCCCAACCCAACTATCTTCCAAACTCCAACTACCCCCACACTCCAACAAACCCCAACATCAACTACCCCCACACTCCTACTACTCCCCACACTCCAACTACTCCCCACACTCCCACTATACCCCCCACACTCCAACTACTGCCCACACTCCAACTACTCCCCACACTCCAACAATCCCCCCACCTCAACTACTCCCCACACTCCAACAACCCCCCAACCTCAACTATCCCCCCACCTCAACTACTGCCCGCACTCCAACAACCCCCCAACCTCAACTATCCCCTCACCTCAACAACCCCCCACACTCCAACTAGTGCCCACATTCCAACAAACCCCAACCTCAACTATCCCCCCACCTCAACTATCCCACACACTCCAACCCCCCACACTCCAACTACACCCCACACTGCAACTACTCCCACACTCCAACTAACCCCAACCTCAACTATCCCCCAAACTCCAACTACCCCCACACTCCAACAACACTCCAACATCAACTACCCCCCACACTCCAATCCCCCAACCTCAACTATCCCCCCACCTCAACTACCCCTCCACACTCCAACTACCCCCCACACTCCAACTACCCCCATACTCCAACTACCCCACAACCTCAACTATCCCCCCACCTCAACTACCCCCCACACTCCAACAATCCCCCAACCTCAACTATGCCCCACTTCACCTACCTCCTACACTCCAACAACCCCCACCTCAACTACCCCCCACACTCCAACAACCCACAACACTCCAACTACTCCCCACACTCCAACTACTCCCCACACTCCAACAACCCCCCACACTCCAACAACCCCCCACACTCCAACTACTCCCCACACTCCCACTATCCCCCCACCTCAACTACCCCCACACTCCAACAACCCCCCAACCTCAAATATCCCCAACCTCAACTACCCCACACACTCCAACAACCCCCCACACTCCAACTACACCACACACTCCAACTACCCCCAACCTCAACTATCCCCCCACCTCAACTACCCCCCACACTCCAACTCCCCCCATACTCCAACTACCCCACAAACTCAACTACCCCCCCACACTCCAACAACCCCCCACACTCCAACAACCCCCCACACTCCAACAACCCTCCACACTCCAACAACCCTCCATAGTCCAACTGCCCCCCACACTCCAACTACCCCCCACACTCCAACAATCCCCAACCTCAACTACCCCCCACATGCCAACTAACCCCAACCTCAACTATCCCCCAAACTCCAACTACCCCCAAACTCCAACAATCCCCCAACCTCAACTATCCCCCCTCCTCAACAACCCACTACACTCCAACTAGCCCCCACACTCCAACTACCCCCAACCTGAACTATCCCCCACCTCAACTACCCCCACGCTCCAACTACCCCCAACCCAACTATCTTCCAAACTCCAACTACCCCCACACTCCAACAAACCCCAACATCAACTACCCCCACACCTCAACTACCCCCCACACTCCAACTAGCCCCCACACTCCAACTACACCCCAACCTCAACTATCCCCCTACCTCAACTAACCCCCAACATCAACTACCACCACACTCCAACAACCCCCCAACCTCAACTATCCCCCCACACTCCAACTACCCCCCACACTCCAACAACACCCCACACTCCAAAACCCCCCCACACTCCAACTTCCCCTCAAACTCCAACTACCCCCAACCTCAACTATCCCCCAAACTCCAACTAACCCTACACTCCAACTACCCCCAACATCAACTACCCCCACACTCCAACAACCCCCCAACCTCAGCTATCCCCCCCGCCTCAACTACCCCCCAGACACCAACAACCCCCCACACTCCAACTACCCCTAACCTCAACTATCCCCCACCTCAACTACCCCCCATACTCCAACTATCCCACACTCCAACTACCCCCCACACTCCAACTACCCCCCACACTCCAACAACCCCCACCCTCAACTACCCCCCACACTCCAACTACACCCAACCTCAACTATCCCCCATACTCCAACTACCCACACACTCCAACAACCCCCCAACATCTACTACCCCCACACTCCAACAATCCCCCAACCTCAACTATCCCCCCACCTCAACTATCCCCCACACTCCAACTACCCCCTACACTCCAACAACCCGCCATCTTCAACTATCCCCCACACTCCAACTACCCTCAACCTCAACTATCCCCCAAACTCCAACTACCCCCAACATCAACTACCCCCACACTCCAACTCCCCCCATACTCCAACTACCCCACAAACTCAACTACCCCCCCACACTCCAACAACCCCCCACACTCCAACAACCCCCCCACACTCCAACAACCCTCCACTCTCCAACAACCCTCCACAGTCCAACTGCCCCCCACACTCCAACTACCCCCCACACTCCAACAATCCCCAACCTCAACTACCCCCCACATGCCAATTAACCCCAACCTCAACTATCCCCCAAACTCCAACTACCCCCAAACTCCAACAATCCCCCAACCTCAACTATCCCCCCTCCTCAACAACCCACTACACTCCAACTAGCCCCCACACTCCAACAGCCCCCCAACCTGAACTATCCCCCACCTCAACTACCCCCCACACTCCAACTACCCCCCCGCGCTCCAACTACCCCCACACTCCAACAAACCCCAACATCAACTACCCCCACACTCCAACTACTCCCCAAACTCCAACTACTCCCCACACTCCCACTATACCCCCCACCTCAACTACTCCCCACACTCCAACAACCACCCAACATCAAATATCCCCATCAACTCAACTACCCCCCACACTCCAACAACCCCCCACACTCCAATTACACCACACACTCCAACTCCCCCCAACCTCAACTACCCCACACTCCAACAACCCCCCACACTCCAACTACTGCCCACACTCCAACTACTCCCCACACTCCAACAATCCCCCACCTCAACTACTCCCCACACTCCAACAACCCCCCAACCTCAACTATCCCCCCACCTCAACTACTGCCCGCACTCCAACAATCACGCAACCTCAACTATCCCCCCACCTCAACTATCCCCCACACTCCAACTACCCCCTACACTCCAACAACCCGCCAACCTCAACTATCCCCCACACTCCAACTACCCCCAACCTCAACTATCCCCCAAACTCCAACTGCCCCCAACATCAACTACCCCCACACTCCAACTCCCCCCATACTCCAACTACCCCACAAACTCAACTACCCCCCACACTCCAACAACCCCCCACACTCCAACAACCCCCCACACTCCAACAACCCTCCACACTCCAACAACCCTCCACAGTCCAACTGCCCCCCACACTCCAACTACCCCCCACACTCCAACAATCCCCAACCTCAACTACCCCCCACATGCCAATTAACCCCAACCTCCAACTATCCCCCAAACTCCAACTACCCCCAAACTCCAACAATCCCCCAACCTCAACTATCCCCCCTCCTCAACAACCCACTACACTCCAACTAGCCCCCACACTCCAACAACCCCCCAACCTGAACTATCCCCCACCTCAACTACCCCCCACACTCCAACTACCCCCCCCCACGCTCCAACTACCCCCAACCCAACTATCTTCCAAACTCCAACTACCCCCACACTCCAACAAACCCCAACATCAACTACCCCCACACTCCTACTACTCCCCACACTCCAACTACTCCCCACACTCCCACTATACCCCCCACACTCCAACTACTGCCCACACTCCAACTACTCCCCACACTCCAACAATCCCCCCACCTCAACTACTCCCCACACTCCAACAACCCCCCAACCTCAACTATCCCCCCACCTCAACTACTGCCCGCACTCCAACAACCCCCCAACCTCAACTATCCCCTCACCTCAACAACCCCCCACACTCCAACTAGTGCCCACATTCCAACAAACCCCAACCTCAACTATCCCCCCAACCTCAACTATCCCACACACTCCAACCCCCCACACTCCAACTACACCCCACACTGCAACTACTCCCACACTCCAACTAACCCCAACCTCAACTATCCCCCAAACTCCAACTACCCCCACACTCCAACAACACTCCAACATCAACTACCCCCCACACTCCAATCCCCCAACCTCAACTATCCCCCCACCTCAACTACCCCTCCACACTCCAACTACCCCCCACACTCCAACTACCCCCATACTCCAACTACCCCACAACCTCAACTATCCCCCCACCTCAACTACCCCCCACACTCCAACAATCCCCCAACCTCAACTATGCCCCACTTCACCTACCTCCTACACTCCAACAACCCCCACCTCAACTACCCCCCACACTCCAACAACCCACAACACTCCAACTACTCCCCACACTCCAACTACTCCCCACACTCCAACAACCCCCCACACTCCAACAACCCCCCACACTCCAACTACTCCCCACACTCCCACTATCCCCCCACCTCAACTACCCCCACACTCCAACAACCCCCCAACCTCAAATATCCCCAACCTCAACTACCCCACACACTCCAACAACCCCCCACACTCCAACTACACCACACACTCCAACTACCCCCAACCTCAACTATCCCCCCACCTCAACTACCCCCCACACTCCAACTCCCCCCATACTCCAACTACCCCACAAACTCAACTACCCCCCCACACTCCAACAACCCCCCACACTCCAACAACCCCCCACACTCCAACAACCCTCCACACTCCAACAACCCTCCACAGTCCAACTGCCCCCCACACTCCAACTACCCCCCACACTCCAACTAACCCCAACCTCAACTATCCCCCAAACTCCAACTACCCCCACACTCCAACAACACTCCAACATCAACTACCCCCCACACTCCAATCCCCCAACCTCAACTGTCCCCCCACCTCAACTACCCCCCCACACTCCAACTACCCCCATACTCCAACTACCCCACAACCTCAACTATCCCCCCACCTCAACTACCCCCCAAACTCCAACAACCCCCAACCTCAACTATCCCCACTTCAACTACACCCCACACTCCAACAACTCCCCAACCTCAACTATCACCCCACCTCAACTACCACCCACACTCCAACAGCCCCCCAACCTCAACTATTCTCTCACCTCAACAACCCCCCACACTCCAACTAGCTCCCACATTCCACCAAACCCCAACCTCAAATATCCCCCCACCTCAACTACCCCACACACTCCAACAACACCCCACACTCCAACTACATCACACACTCCAACTCCCCCCAACCTCAACTACCCCCTACACTCCAACAACCCCCCACACTCCAACTACTGTCCACACTCCAACTACTCCCCACAATCCAACAATCCTCCCACCTCAACTACCCCCCACACTCCAACAATCCCCCCACCTCAACTACCCCCCACACTCCAACAACCCCCCACACTCCAACTACTCCCCACACTCCAACTACTCCCCACACTCCCACAACCCCCCACACTCCAACTACTCCCCACACTCCAACTACTCCCCACACCCCACTATCCCCCCACCTCAACTACCCCACACACTCCAACAACCCCCCACACTCCAACTACACCACACACTCCAACTACCCCCAACCTCAACTATCCCCCCACCTCAACTACCCCCCACACTCCAACAACCCACAACACTCCAACTACTCCCCACACTCCAACTACTCCCCACACTCCAACAACCCCCCACACTCCAACTACTCCCCACACTCCAACTACTCCCCACACTCCCACTATCCCCCCACCTCAACTACCCCCACACTCCAACAACCCCCCAACCTCAAATATCCCCCACCTCAACTACCCCACACACTCCAACAACCCCCCACACTCCAACTACACCACACACTCCAACTACCCCCAACCTCAACTATTCCCCCCACCTCAACTACCCCCCACACTCCAACTCCCCCCATACTCCAACTACCCCACAAAATCAACTACCCCCCCACACTCCAACAACCCCCCACACTCCAACAACCACCCACACTCCAACAACCCTCCACACTCCAACAACCCTCCACAGTCCAACTGCCCCCCCACACTCCAACTCCCCCCATACTCCAACTACCCCACAAACTCAACTACCCCCCCACACTCCAACAACCCCCCACACTCCAACAACCCCCCACACTCCAACAACCCTCCACACTCCAACAACCCTCCACAGTCCAACTGCCCCCCACACTCCAACTACCCCCCACACTCCAACAATCCCCAACCTCAACTACCCCCCACATGCCAACTAACCCAAACCTCAACTATCCCCCAAACTCCAACTACCCCCAAACTCCTACAATCCCCCAACCTCAACTATCCCCCCTCCTCAACAACCCACTACACTCCAACTAGCCCCCACACTCCAACTACCCCCCCAAACTGGACTATCCCCCACCTCAACTACCCCCCCACGCTCCAACTACCCCCAACCCAACTATCTTCCAAACTCCAACTACCCCCACACTCCAACAAACCCCAACATCAACTACCCCCACACCTCAACTACCCCCCTCACTCCAACTAGCCCCCACACTCCAACTACACCCCAACCTCAACTATCCCCCCACCTCAACTATCCCCCAACATCAACTACCACCACACTCCAACAACCCCCCAACCTCATCTATCCCCCCACACTCCAACTACCCCCCACACTCCAACAACACCCCACACTCCAAAACCCCCCCACACTCCAACTACCCCTCACACTCCAACTACCCCCAACCTCAACTATCCCCCAAACTCCAACTAACCCTACACTCCAACTACCCCCAACATCAACTACCCCCACACTCCAACAACCCCCCAACCTCAGCTATCCCCCCCGCCTCAACTACCCACACACTCCAACTACCCCCCACACTCCAACAACTCCCCACACTCCAACTACCCCCTAACCTCAACTATTCCACACCTCAACTACCCCCCATACTCCAACTATCCCCACACTCCAACTACCCCCCATACTCCAACTACCCACACACTCCAACAACCCCCCAACATCTACTACCCCCGCACTCCAACAATCCCCCAACCTCAACTATCCCCCCACCTCAACTATCCCCCACACTCCAACTACCCCCTACACTCCAACAACCCGCCAACTTCAACTATCCCCCACACTCCAACTACCCCCAACCTCAACTATCCCCCAAACTCCAACTACCCCCAACATCAACTACCCCCACACTCCAACTCCCCCCATACTCCAACTACCCCACAAACTCAACTACCCCCCCACACTCCAACAACCCCCCACACTCCAACAACCCCCCACACTCCAACAACCCTCCACACTCCAACAACCCTCCACAGTCCAACTGCCCCCCACAGTCCAACTACCCCCCACACTCCAACTACCCCCCACACTCCAACAACCCCCCACACTCAAATTACACCACACACTCCAACTCCCCCCAACCTCAACTACCCCCACACTCCAACAACCCCCCACACTCCAACTACTGCCCACACTCCAACAACCACCCAACATCAAATATCCCCATCACCTCAACTACCCCCCACACTCCAACAACCCCCCACACTCAAATTACACCACACACTCCAACTCCCCCCAACCTCAACTACCCCCACACTCCAACAACCCCCCACACTCCAACTACTGCCCACACTCCAACTACTCCCCACACTCCAACAATCCCCCCACCTCAACTACTCCCCACACTCCAACAACCCCCCAACCTCAACTATCCCCCCACCTCAACTACTGCCCGCACTCCAACAACCCCCCAACCTCAACTATCCCCCCACCTCAACTACCCCACACACTCCAACCCCCCACACTCCAACTACACCCCACACTGCAACTACCCCCACACTCCAACTACCCCCCACACTCCAACTTACCCCAACCTCAACTATCCCCCAAACTCCAACTTCCCCACACTCCAGCAACACTCCAACAACAACCCCCAACCTCAACTATCCCCCACTTCAACTACCCCCCACACTCCAACAACTCCCCAACCTCAACTATCTCCCCACCTCAACTACCACCCACAATCCAACAGCCACCCAACCTCAACTATTCTCCCACCTCAACAACCCCCCACACTCCAACTAGCTCCCACATTCCACCAAACCACAACCTCAAATATCCCCCCACCTCAACTACCCCACACACTCCAACAACACCCCACACTCCAACTACATCACACACTCCAACTCCCCCCAACCTCAACTACCCCCTACACTCCAACAACCCCCCACACTCCAACTACTGTCCACACTCCAACTACTCCCCACAATCCAACAATCCCCCCACCTCAACTACCCCCCACACTCCAACAATCCCCCCACCTCAACTACCCCCCACACTCCAACAACCCCCCACACTCCAACTACTCCCCAAACTCCAACTACTCCCCACACTCCAACAACCCCCCACACTCCAACTACTCCCCACAATCCAACTACTCCCCACACTCCCACTATCCCCCCACCTCAACTACCCCCCACACTCCAACAACCCCCCAACCTCAAATATCCCCCACCTCAACTACCCCACACACTCCAACAACCCCCCACACTCCAACTACACCACACACTCCAACTCCCCCCATACTCCAACTACCCCACAAACTCAACTACCCCCCCACACTCCAACAACCCCCCGCACTCCAACAACCCCCCACACTCCAACAACCCCCCACACTCCAACAACCCCCCACACTCCAACAACCCTCCACACTCCAACAACCCTCCACAGTCCAACTGCCCCCCACAGTCCAACTACCCCCCACACTCCAACTACCCCCCACACTCCAACAATCCCCAACCTCAACTACCCCCCCACATGCCAATTAACCCCAACCTCAACTATCCCCCAAACTCCAACTACCCCCAAACTCCAACAATCCCCCAACCTCAACTATCCCCCCTCCTCAACAACCCACTACACTCCAACTAGCCCCCACACTCCAACAACCCCCCAACCTGAACTGTCCCCCACCTCAACTACCCTCCACACTCCAACTACCCCCCCCACGCTCCAACTACCCCCAACCCAACTATCTTCCAAACTCCAACTACACCCACACTCCAACAAACCCCAACATCAACTACCCCCACACTCCAACTACTCCCCACACTCCCACTATACCCCCCACCTCAACTACTACCCACACTCCAACAACCACCCAACATCAAATATCCCCATCACCTCAACTACCCCCCACACTCCAACAACCCCCCACACTCAAATTACACCACACACTCCAACTCCCCCCAACCTCAACTACCCCCACACTCCAACAACCCCCCACACTCCAACTACTGCCCACACTCCAACTACTCCCCACACTCCAACAATCCCCCCACCTCAACTACTCCCCACACTCCAACAACCCCCCAACCTCAACTATCCCCCCACCTCAACTACTGCCCGCACTCCAACAACCCCCCAACCTCAACTATCCCCTCACCTCAACAATCCCCCACACTCCTACTAGTCCCCACATTCCAACAAACCCCAACCTCAACTATCCCCCCACCTCAACTACCCCACACACTCCAACCCCCCACACTCCAACTACACCCCACACTGCAACTACCCCCACACTCCAACTACCCCCCACACTCCAACTAACCCCAACCTCAACTATCCCCCAAACTCCAACTTCCCCACACTCCAACAACACTCCAACAACAACCCCCAACCTCAACTATCCCCCACTTCAACTACCCCCCACACTCCAACAACTCCCCAACCTCAACTATCTCCCCACCTCAACTACCACCCACACTCCAACAGCCCCCCAACCTCAACTATTCTCCCACCTCAACAACCCCCCACACTCCAACTAGCTCCCACATTCCACCAAACCCCAACCTCAAATATCCCCCCACCTCAACTACCCCACACACTCCAACAACACCCCACACTCCAACTACATCACACACTCCAACTCCCCCCAACCTCAACTACCCCCTACACTCCAACAACCCCCCACACTCCAACTACTGTCCACACTCCAACTACTCCCCACAATCCAACAATCCTCCCACCTCAACTATCCACACACTCCAACAAACCCCCCACCTCAACTACCCCCCACACTCCAACAACCCCCCACACTCCAACTACTCCCCACACTCCAACTACTCCCCACACTCCAACAACCCCCCACACTCCAACTACTCCCCACTCTCCAACTACTCCCCACACTCCCACTATCCCCCCACCTCAACTACCCCCCACACTCCAACAACCCCCCAACCTCAAATATCCCCCACCTCAACTACCCCACACACTCCAACAACCCCCCACACTCCAACTACACCACACACTCCAACTACCCCCATACTCCAACTAACCCACAAACTCAACTACCCCCCACACTCCAACAACACCCCGCACTCCAACAACCCCCCACACTCCAACAACCCTCCACACTCCAACAACCCTCCACAGTCCAACTGCCCCCCACACTCCAACTACCCCCCACACTCCTACAATCCCCAACCTCAACTACCCCCCACATGCCAACTAACCCAAACCTCAACTATCCCCCAAACTCCAACTACCCCCAAACTCCAACAATCCCCCAACCTCAACTATCCCCCCCTCCTCAACATCCCACTACACTCCAACTAGCCCCCACACTCCAACTACCCCCCAACCTGAACTATCCCACACCTCAACTACCCCCCACACTCCAACTCCCCCCATACTCCAACTACCCCACAAACTCAAATAACCCCCCACACTCCAACAACCCCCCACACTCCAACAACCCCCCACACTCCAACAACCCTCCACACTCCAACAACCCTCCATAGTCCAACTGCCCCCCACACTCCAACTACCCCCCACACTCCAACAATCCCCAACCTCAACTACACCCCACATGCCAACTAACCCCAACCTCAACTATCCCCCAAACTCCAACTACCCCCAAACTCCAACAATCCCCCAACCTCAACTATCCCCCCTCCTCAACAACCCACTACACTCCAACTAGCCCCCACACTCCAACTACCCCCAACCTGAACTATCCCCCACCTCAACTACCCCCACGCTCCAACTACCCCCAACACAACTATCTTCCAAACTCCAACTACCCCCACACTCCAACAAACCCCAACATCAACTACTCCCACACCTCAACTACCCCCCACACTCCAACTAGCCCCCACACTCCAACTACACCCCAACCTCAACTATCCCCCCACCTCAACTATCCCCCAACATCAACTACCACCACACTCCAACAACCCCCCAACCTCAACTATCCCCCCACACTCCAACTACCCCCCACACTCCAACAACACCCCACACTCCAAAACCCCCCCACACTCCAACTACCCCTCACACTCCAACTACCCCCAACCTCAACTATCCCCCAAACTCCAACTAACCCTACACTCCAACTACCCCCAACATCAACTATCCCCACACTCCAACAACCCCCCAACCTCAGCTACCCCTCCGCCTCAACTACCCCCCAGACTCCAACTACCCCCCACACTCCAACAACCCCCCACACTCCAACTACCCCCTAACCTCAACTATCCCCCACCTCAACTACCCCCCATACTCCATCTATCCCCACACTCCAACTACCCCCCCCCACTCCAACTACCCCCCACACTCCAACAACCCCCCAACCTCAACTATCCCCTCACCTCAACAACCCCCCACACTCCTACTAGTCCCCACATTCCAACAAACCCCAACCTCAACTATCCCCCCACCTCAACTACCCCACACACTCCAACCCCCCACACTCCAACTACACCCCACACTGCAACTATCCCCACACTCCAACTACCCCCCACACTCCAACTAACCCCAACCTCAACTATCCCCCAAACTCCAACTACCCCCACACTCCAACAACACTCCAACATCAACTACCCCCCACACTCCAATCCCCCAACCTCAACTATCCCCCCACCTCAACTACCCCTCCACACTCCAACTACCCCCCACACTCCAACTACCCCCATACTCCAACTACCCCACAACCTCAACTATCCCCCCACCTCAACTACCCCCCACACTCCAACAACACCCCAACCTCAACTATGCCCCACTTCACCTACCTCCTACACTCCAACATCCCCCAACCTCAACTATCCCCCACTTCAACTACCCCCCACACTCCAACAACTCCCCAACCTCAACTATCTCCCCACCTCAACTACCACCCACACTCCAACAGCCCCCCAACCTCAACTATTCTCCCACCTCAACAACCCCCCACACTCCAACTAGCTCCCACATTCCACCAAACCCCAACCTCAAATACCCCACCCACCCCCCCCCACCCACCCCCCCACCCACCCCCCCCACCCCCCCCCCTCCCCACCACCCCCCCCACCCCCACCCCCCCCCCACCACCCCCCCCCCCCCCCCACCCCCCCCAACTACTGTCCACACTCCAACTCACTCCCCACAATCCAACAATCCTCCCACCTCAACTACCCCCCACACTCCAACAATCCCCCCACCTCAACTACCCCCCACACTCCAACAACCCCCCACACTCCAACTACTCCCCACACTCCAACTACTCCCCACACTCCAACAACCCCCCACACTCCAACTACTCCCCACACTCCAACTACTCCCCACACTCCCACTATCCCCCCCACCTCAACTACCCCCCACACTCCAACAACCCCCCAACCTCAAATATCCCCCACCTCAACTATCCCCACACTCCAACTACCCCCCACACTCCAACTACCCCCACACTCCAATAACCCCCACCCTCAACTACCCCCCACACTCCAACTACACCCAACCTCAACTATCCCCCATACTCCAACTACCCACACACTCCAACAACCCCCCAACATCTACTACCCCCGCACTCCAACAATCCCCCAACCTCAACTATCCCCCCACCTCAACTATCCCCCACACTCCAACTACCCCATACACTCCAACAACCCGCCAACTTCAATTATCCCCCACACTCCAACTACCCCCAACCTCAACTATCCCCCAAACTCCAACTACCCCCAACATCAACTACCCCCACACTCCAACTCCCCCCATACTCCAACTACCCCACAAACTCAACTACCCCCCCAAACTCCAACAACCCCCCCACACTCCAACAACCCCCCACACTCCAACAACCCTCCACACTCCAACAACCCTCCACAGTCCAACTGCCCCCCACACTCCAACTACCCCCCACACTCCAACAATCCCCAACCTCAACTACCCCCCCACATGCCAATTAACCCCAACCTCAACTATCCCCCAAACTCCAACTACCCCCAAACTCCAACAATCCCCCAACCTCAACTATCCCCCCTCCTCAACAACCCACTACACTCCAACTAGCCCCCACACTCCAACAACCCCCCAACCTGAACTATCCCCCACCTCAACTACCCTCCACACTACAACTACCCCCCCACGCTCCAACTACCCCCAACCCAACTATCTTCCAAACTCCAACTACACCCACACTCCAACAAACCCCAACATCAACTATCCCCACACTCCAACTACTCCCCACACTCCCACTATACCCCCCACCTCAACTACTCCCCACACTCCAACAACCACCCAACATCAAATATCCCCATCACCTCAACTACCCCCCACACTCCAACAACCCCCCACACTCAAATTACACCACACACTCCAACTCCCCCCAACCTCAACTATCCCCCCACACTCCAACTACCCCCCACACTCCAACAACACCCCACACTCCAAAACCCCCCCACACTCCAACTACCCCTCACACTCCAACTACCCCCAACCTCAACTATCCCCCAAACTCCAACTAACCCTACACTCCAACTACCCCCAACATCAACTATCCCCACACTCCAACAACCCCCCAACCTCAGCTACCCCTCCGCCTCAACTACCCCCCAGACTCCAACTACCCCCCACACTCCAACAACCCCCCACACTCCAACTACCCCCTAACCTCAACTATCCCCCACCTCAACTACCCCCCATACTCCATCTATCCCCACACTCCAACTACCCCCCCCACTCCAACTACCCCCCACACTCCAACAACCCCCCAACCTCAACTATCCCCTCACCTCAACAACCCCCCACACTCCTACTAGTCCCCACATTCCAACAAACCCCAACCTCAACTATCCCCCCACCTCAACTACCCCACACACTCCAACCCCCCACACTCCAACTACACCCCACACTGCAACTATCCCCACACTCCAACTACCCCCCACACTCCAACTAACCCCAACCTCAACTATCCCCCAAACTCCAACTACCCCCACACTCCAACAACACTCCAACATCAACTACCCCCCACACTCCAATCCCCCAACCTCAACTATCCCCCCACCTCAACTACCCCTCCACACTCCAACTACCCCCCACACTCCAACTACCCCCATACTCCAACTACCCCACAACCTCAACTATCCCCCCACCTCAACTACCCCCCACACTCCAACAACACCCCAACCTCAACTATGCCCCACTTCACCTACCTCCTACACTCCAACATCCCCCAACCTCAACTATCCCCCACTTCAACTACCCCCCACACTCCAACAACTCCCCAACCTCAACTATCTCCCCACCTCAACTACCACCCACACTCCAACAGCCCCCCAACCTCAACTATTCTCCCACCTCAACAACCCCCCACACTCCAACTAGCTCCCACATTCCACCAAACCCCAACCTCAAATATCCCCCCACCTCAACTACCCCACACACTCCAACAACACCCCACACTCCAACTACATCACACACTCCAACTCCCCCCAACCTCAACTACCCCCTACACTCCAACAACTCCCCACACTCCAACTACTGTCCACACTCCAACTACTCCCCACAATCCAACAATCCTCCCACCTCAACTACCCCCCACACTCCAACAATCCCCCCACCTCAACTACCCCCCACACTCCAACAACCCCCCACACTCCAACTACTCCCCACACTCCAACTACTCCCCACACTCCAACAACCCCCCACACTCCAACTACTCCCCACACTCCAACTACTCCCCACACTCCCACTATCCCCCCCACCTCAACTACCCCCCACACTCCAACAACCCCCCAACCTCAAATATCCCCCACCTCAACTATCCCCACACTCCAACTACCCCCCACACTCCAACTACCCCCACACTCCAATAACCCCCACCCTCAACTACCCCCCACACTCCAACTACACCCAACCTCAACTATCCCCCATACTCCAACTACCCACACACTCCAACAACCCCCCAACATCTACTACCCCCGCACTCCAACAATCCCCCAACCTCAACTATCCCCCCACCTCAACTATCCCCCACACTCCAACTACCCCATACACTCCAACAACCCGCCAACTTCAATTATCCCCCACACTCCAACTACCCCCAACCTCAACTATCCCCCAAACTCCAACTACCCCCAACATCAACTACCCCCACACTCCAACTCCCCCCATACTCCAACTACCCCACAAACTCAACTACCCCCCCAAACTCCAACAACCCCCCACACTCCAACAACCCCCCACACTCCAACAACCCTCCACACTCCAACAACCCTCCACAGTCCAACTGCCCCCCACACTCCAACTACCCCCCACACTCCAACAATCCCCAACCTCAACTACCCCCCCACATGCCAATTAACCCCAACCTCAACTATCCCCCAAACTCCAACTACCCCCAAACTCCAACAATCCCCCAACCTCAACTATCCCCCCTCCTCAACAACCCACTACACTCCAACTAGCCCCCACACTCCAACAACCCCCCAACCTGAACTATCCCCCACCTCAACTACCCTCCACACTACAACTACCCCCCCACGCTCCAACTACCCCCAACCCAACTATCTTCCAAACTCCAACTACACCCACACTCCAACAAACCCCAACATCAACTATCCCCACACTCCAACTACTCCCCACACTCCCACTATACCCCCCACCTCAACTACTCCCCACACTCCAACAACCACCCAACATCAAATATCCCCATCACCTCAACTACCCCCCACACTCCAACAACCCCCCACACTCAAATTACACCACACACTCCAACTCCCCCCAACTTCAACTACCCCCACACTCCAACAACCCCCCACACTCCAACTACTGCCCACACTCCAACTACTCCCCACACTCCAACAATCCCCCCACCTCAACTACTCCCCATTCTCCAACAACCCCCCAACCTCAACTATCCCCCCACCTCAACTACTGCCCGCACTCCAACAACCCCCCAACCTCAACTATCCCCTCACCTCAACAACCCCCCACACTCCTACTAGTCCCCACATTCCAACAAACCCCAACCTCAACTATCCCCCCACCTCAACTACCCCACACACTCCAACCCCCCACACTCCAACTACACCCCACACTGCAACTACCCCCACACTCCAACTACCCCCCACACTCCAACTAACCCCAACCTCAACTATCCCCCAAACTCCAACTACCCCCACACTCCAACAACACTCCAACATCAACTACCCCCCACACTCCAATCCCCCAACCTCAACTATCCCCCCACACTCCAACTACCCCCCACACTCCAACTACCCCCATACTCCAACTGCCCCACAACCTCAACTATCCCCCCACCTCAACTACCCCCCACACTCCAAAAACACCCCAACCTCAACTATGCCCCACTTCACCTACCTCCTACACTCCAACAACCCCCAACCTCAACTATCCCCCACTTCAACTACCCCCCACACTCCAACAACTCCCCAACCTCAACTATCTCCCCACCTCAACTACCACCCACACTCCAACAGCCCCCCAACCTCAACTATTCTCCCACCTCAACAACCCCCCACACTCCAACTAGCTCCCACATTCCACCAAACCCCAACCTCAAATATCCCCCCACCTCAACTACCCCACACACTCCAACAACACCCCACACTCCAACTACATCACACACTCCAACTCCCCCCAACCTCAACTACCCCCTACACTCCAACAACGCCCCACACTCCAACTACTGTCCACACTCCAACTACTCCCCACAATCCAACAATCCTCCCACCTCAACTATCCACACACTCCAACAAACCCCCCACCTCAACTACCCCCCACACTCCAACAACCCCCCACACTCCAACTACTCCCCACACTCCAACTACTCCCCACACTCCAACAACCCCCCACACTCCAACTACTCCCCACACTCCAACTACTCCCCACACTCCCACTATCCCCCCACCTCAACTACCCCCCACACTCCAACAACCCCCCAACCTCAAATATCCCCCACCTCAACTACCCCACACACTCCAACAACCCCCCACACTCCAACTACACCACACACTCCAACTACCCCCATACTCCAACTACCCCACAAACTCAACTACCCCCCACACTCCAACAACACCCCGCACTCCAACAACCCCCCACACTCCAACAACCCTCCACACTCCAACAACCCTCCACAGTCCAACTGCCCCCCACACTCCAACTACCCCCCACACTCCTACAATCCCCAACCTCAACTAACCCCCACATGCCAACTAACCCAAACCTCAACTATCCCCCAAACTCCAACTACCCCCAAACTCCAACAATCCCCCAACTTCAACTATCCCCCCCCTCAACAACCCACTACACTACAACTAGCCCCCACACTCCAACTACCCCCCAGCCTGAACTATCCCCCACCTCAACTACCCCCCACACTCCAACTTCCCCCCCCCCCACGCTCCAACTACCCCCAACCCAACTATCTTCCAAACTCCAACTACCCCCACACTCCAACAAACCCCAACATCAACTACCCCCACACCTCAACTACCCCCCACACTCCAACTAGCCCCCACACTACAACTACACCCCAACCTCGACTATCCCCCCACCTCAACTATCCCCCAACATCAACACACTCCAACAACCCCCCAAACTTAACTATCCCCCCACACTCCAACTACCCCCCACACTCCAACAACACCCCACACTCCAAAACCCCCCCACACTCCAACTACCCCTCACACTCCAACTACCCCCAACCTCAACTATCCCCCAAACTCCAAATAACCCTACACTCCAACTACCCCCAACATCAACTACCCCCACACTCCAACAACCCCCCAACCTCAGCTATCCCCCCGCCTCAACTACCCCCCAGACTCCAACTACCCCCACACTCCAACAACCCCCACACTCCAACTACCCCCTAACCTCAACTATCCCCCACCTCAACTACCCCCCATACTCCAACTATCCCCACACTCCAACTACCCCCCACACTCCAACTACCCCCCACACTCCAACTACCCCCAACCTCAACTACCCCCCACACTCCAACTACACCCAACCTCAACTATCCCCCATACTCCAACTACCCACACACTCCAACAACCCCCCAACATCTACTACCCCCACACTCCAACAATCCCCCAACCTCAACTATCCCCCCACCTCAACTATCCCCCACACTCCAACTACCCCCTACACTCCAACAACCCGCCAACCTCAACTATCCCCCACACTCCATCTACCCCCAACCTCAACTATCCCCCAAATTCCAACTACCCCCAACATCAACGACCCCCACACTCCAACAACACCCCAAACTCAGCTGTCCCCCGCCTCAACTACCTCCCACACTCCAACTACTCCACAACCTCAACTATCCCCCCACCTCAACTGCCCCCCACACTCCAACTACCCCCTAACCTCAACTATCCCCCACCTCAACTACCCCCACACTCCAACTACCCCCCACACTCCAACTACCCCCCACACTCCAACTATTCCCACACTCTAACAACCCCCACAATCCAACTACCCCCAACCTCAACTACCCACCACAATCCATCTACACCCAACCTCAACTATCCGTCATACTCCAACTACCCCCACACTCCAACAACCCCGCAACATCGACTACCCCCACACTCCAACAATCCCCCAACCTCAACTATCCCCCAACATCAACTACCACCACACGCCAACAACCCCCCAACCTCAACTATCCCCCCACACTCCAACTACCCTCCACACTCCAACAACCCTCCACATTCCAAAAACCCCCCACATTCCAACTACCCCCCACACTCCAACTACCCCCAACCTCAACTCTCCCCCAAACTCCAACTAACCCTACACTCCAACTACCCCCAATCTCAACTATCCACCAAACTCCAACTAACCCTACACTCCAACTACCCCCAACATCAACTACCCCACACTCCAACAACCCCCCAACCTCAGCTATCCCCCGCCTCAACTACCCCCCACACTCCAACTACCCACAACCTCAACTATCCCCCACCTCAACTACCCCCCAGACTCCAACTACCCCCACACTCCAACAACCCCCCACACTCCAACTACCCCCTAACCTCAACTATCCCCCACCTCAACTACCCCCCACACTCCAACTATCCCCACACTCCAACTACCCCCACACTCCAACTACCCCCCACACTCCAACTACCCCCCACACTCCAACTACCCCCAACCTCAACTACCCCCCACACTCCAACTACACCCAACCTCAACTATCCCCCATACTCCAACTACCCCCACACTCCAACAACCCTCCAACATCTACTACCCCCACACTCCAACAATCCCCCAACCTCAACTATCCCCCCACCTCAACTATCCCCCACACTCCAACTACCCCCAACCTCAATTATCCCCCAAACGCCAACTAACCCCAACCTTTACTATCCCCCCATCTCAACTATCCCCCATCTCCAATTACACTCCCACCCTCCGACTAGCCCACCAACCTCTACCCCACCAAACACCCAACTACACCCCTACCCTCCAACTACACCCCTACCACCGACTAACCCAGTGCCTGACTACCCAACCTCTTGACGATCCTCCCACCCACCCCGGCTACCCCAGCCCCCAACAAAGCCCAGCCCCCTGACATACCCCACACCTCTACCTCACCGACCCACAACTAGCCCTACTCTCCAGGTTACCCACCATCCTGTCCCACAACATCAACTACCCCCACATTCCAACTATCCCCCAACCTCGAATACCCCCCCACAGTCAACTACCTCCCCAAACTCCAACTACCCCCTCAACCTCGACTACCCCCTCAACCTCCATTTCGAATTACACTCCCACCCTCCAACTAGCCCACCAACCTCTACCCCACTAGACACTCAACTAACCCCCCCCCCCCCCGCACACTTTGGATACCCACCCAACCCTGGCTATCTCACCAAACCCCCAACTGCCCCACCCCTCGACTACCCACCCAACCTTACTACCCCTCAAACACTCAACTACCCCTCAAACACTCAACTACCCCCCAAACCCTCAACTACCACCCAAATCCTCAACTGCCACCCCACTCTCTGAGTACCCCCCCACCCTCCGACTACCCCCACCCTCTGAGTACCCCCCACCCTCTGACTACCCCCACATCCCCGACAACCCCCCAACATCCAACAGCCCCACCCAACCCTGACTACCCCGCCATCTGCACCCCACCTGACTAATCTCCCAACACCCCCCACTAGACCCCCCAACTCCCCACTGGCCACCCTCCCAATTCTGCAACTAAGCTCCCATCCTGTGACTACTCACCCAAACACACAGCTAACCCCCACTCTCCTAGCCCTTCACTACCCCACCCCTCCGACAAACCCCAGTCCCTGAATAAGCCCTCACTGCTCTCCAGCTCGCCCCACCGAGTATCCCCCACCCCCTGACTACCCTCCACCGCCCGACTATCCTCTACCACCCTGACTACGCCCCACCATTGACCAACCTCCACCCCTCTGACAATACCTCAACCCCCCAATTAGCCCCTTCCCCCTGACTATCCCCTGACCCACCGACTGCCACAATTAACCGGCCAACAATCCCACTGACCACCAAATGACCATGACACATCTGAACTCCTCCCATTGACCACCAACTCCACTTCACACACCGCACCCACCACCACCCCTCCCACCACCAACCCCCCTCCCCAGACCTCCACCCCATCCTACACTCTTTCCCTCAACCCGGTTTCTCAAAGTATCTGGAGGATTAGACTGAACCGCTCCACAGCTGCTGTGTTGGGAAGCCGGGGGTGAAAGATGCAACGGCGTTTCAGTGTAAGTAAAAGGAAAGGGCAGGAAGCAAAAACTGATCCACTCTCCATGGAAGGTTCCTGTTTCCCTGATCCATTCTCCCCTCAGTAACTTGGTGTAACTGGTCTGCAAAAACAGCAGAGGTCGCTGCTCCCTGGCAAATGAGCACAGATTATCCCCACCGACAGGCTGTCCACTGTGCAGCCTGTCCATAGTGCAGACTGTCAAGAGTGTAGCCTAACCACAGAGCAGCTTGACCCCAGTGCAGTCAGTCCACAGTGCAGTCCATCCACGGTGCATTTCTTACACATTGCAGTATGTCCACAGTGCAATCAGTGCAGATGCAGACTGTCCACAGTTCAGTCTTTCCACAGTGCAGTCTGTCTAAAGTGCAGACTGTCCACAATGCAGTTTTTCCACAATGCAGTCCATCCCCAGTGCAGACAGTCCACAGTGCAGACTGTCCACAGAGCAGACTGTCCACAGTGCAGTCTGTCCACAGAGCAGACTGACCACAGTGCAGACTGTCCACATTGCAGTCTGTCCACAATACAGTCTGTCACAGAGCAGTCTGTCCTCAGTGCAGCCTGACCACAATGCAGTCAATCCACAAAGCAGTCTATCCCCAGTGCAGACAGTCAACAGTGCAGACTGTCCACAGTGCAGTCTGTACAAAGTGCAGTCTGTCCACAGGGCAGTCTGTCCAAACTGCAGTCTGTCCACAGAGCAGTCTGTCCACAGTGTAGTCTGTCCACAGAGCAGTCTGCCAAAGTGCAGTCTGTCCACAGTGCAGTCTGTCCACAGAGCAGACTGTCCACAGTGCAGTCTGTCCACAGTGCAGTCTGTCCACAGTGCAGTCTGTCCACAGAGCAGACTGTCCACAGTGCAGTCTGACCACAGTGCAGTCTGTCCACCCTTCTGTCTGTCCACAGTGCAGTCTGTCCACAGTGCAGTCTGACCACAGTGCAGTCTGTCCACCCTTCTGTCTGTCCACAGTGCAGTCAGTCCACAGTACAGTTTTTCCACAGTGCACTCTGTCCACAGTGCAGTCAGTCCACAGTACAGTTTTTCCACAGTGCACTATGTCCACAGTGCAGTCTGTCCACAGTGCAGTCTGTCCACAGTGCAGTCTGACCACAGTGCAGTCTGTCCAGAGTGCAGTCTGTCCACCCATCTGTCTGTCCACAGTGCAGCACGTTCACAGTGCAGTCTGTATACAGTGCAGTCTGTCCACATTGCAGTCTGTCCACATTGCAGACTATCCACAGTGCAGTCAGTCCACAGTACAGTTTTTCCACAGTGCAGTCTGTCCACTGTGCAGTCTGTCCACAGTGCAGTCTGTCCAAATTGCAGACTGTCCAAAGTGCAGTCTGTCCACAAAGCAGTCAATGCACAGTGCAGTGTATACACAGAGCAGACTGTCCACAATGCAGTCTGTCCAAAGTGCAGTCTGTCCCAATTGCAGACCTTCCACCATGCAGTCTGTCCAAATTGCAGTCTGTCTACAGTGCAGTCTGTCCACAGTGCATTCTGTCCACAGTGCTGTATGTCCACAGAGCAGCCTGTGTGCAGTGCATGTGTCCAAAGTGCAGCCTGTTGACAGTGCAGTCAATCCAGAGTGCAGTATGTCCACAGTGCAGCCATTCTGCAGTGGCATCTAACCCAGTGTAGATGGTCCACAGTGCAGGCTGTTCACAGTGCAGCCTGTCCACAGAGCAGTCTGTCCACAGTGCAGTCTATCCACAGTGCTGTCTGTCCACAGTGCAGTCTGTCCACAGTGCAGTCTGTCCACAGTGCAGTCTATCCACAGTGCTGTCTGTCCACAGTGCAGTCTGTCCACAGTGCAGTCTGTCCACAGTGCGGTCTGTCCAAAGTGCAGTCTGTCCACAGTGCAGTCTATCCACAGTGCGGTCTGTCCACAGTGCAGTCTGTCCACAGTGCAGTCTATCCACAGTGCAGTCTGTCCACAGTGCGGTCTGTCCAAATTGCAGTCTATCCACAGTGCAGTCTGTCCACAGTGCAGTCTGTCCACAGTGCAGTCTGTCCACAGTGCAGTCTGTCCACAGTGCATTCATTCCACAGTGCAGCCAGTCTGCAGTGGCATCTAACCCAGTGTAGACGGTCCACAGTGCAGTCTATCCATAGTGCTGTCTGTCCACAGTGCGGTCTGTCCACAGTGCAGTCTGTCCACAGTGCAGTCTATCCACAGTGCGGTCTGTCCACAATGCAGTATGTCCACAGTGCAGTCTATCCACAGTGCAGTCTGTCCACAGTGCGGTCTGTCCAAATTGCAGTCTATCCACAGTGCAGTCTGTCCACAGTGCAGTCTGTCCACAGTGCATTCATTCCACAGTGCAGCCTGTCTGCAGTGGCATCTAACCCAGTGTAGACGGTCCACAGTGCAGTCTGCCACGTTTCAGCCTGTCCACAGTGCAGTCTGTCCACAGTGCTGTCTGTCCACAGTGCAGTCTGTCCACAGTGCAGTCTGTCCACAGTGCATTCATTCCACAGTGCAGCCTGTCTGCAGAGGCATCTAACCCAGTGTAGACGGTCCACAGTGCAATCTGCCACGTTTCAGTCTGTCCACAGTGCAGTCTGTCCACAGTGCAGATTTTCCACAGTGCAGACTGTCCACATTGCAGCCTGACCACAGTGCAGTCTATCCACAATGCAGTCTATCTCCAGTGCAGACAGTACACAGTGCAGACTGTCCACAGAGCAGTCTGCCAAAGTGCAGTCTGTCTACAGTGCAGTCTGTCCACAGAGCAGACTGTCCACAGTGCAGTCTGTACATAGAGCAGACTGTCCACAGTGCAGACTGTCCACAGTGCAGTCTGTCCACAGTGCAGACTGTCCACATTGCAAACTGTCCACAGTGCAGTCTGTCCACAGTGCAGTCTGTCCACAGTGCAGTCTGTCCACAGTGCAGTCTGTCCACAATACAGTCTGTCTAAAGTGCAGTCTGTCACACAGCAGTCTGTCCACAGTGCAGACTGACCACAGTGCAGTCAATCCACAAAGCAGTCTATCCCGAGTGCAGACAGTCCACAGTGCAGACTGTCCACAGTGCAGTCTGTACAAAGTGCAGTCTGTCTACAGGGCAGTCTGTCCAAAGTGCAGTCTGTCCACAGAGCAGACTGTCCACAATGCAGTCTGTCCACAGAGCAGTCAGCCAAAGTGCAGACTGTCCACAGTGCAGTCTGTCCACAGAGCAGACTGTCCACAGTGCAGTCTGTCCACAGTGCAGACTGTCCACAGTGCAGTGTGTCCACAGTGCAGTCTGACCACAGTGCAGTCTGTCCACAGTGCAGTCTGTCCACAGTGCAGTCAGTCCAAAGTACAGTCTGTCCACAGTGCATTCAATCCACAGTGCAGTGTATCCACAGAGCAGTCTGTCCACAGTGCAGTCTGTCCAAATTGCAGTCAGTCCACTGTGCAGTCTGTCCACTGTGCAGTCTGTCCACGGTGCAGTCTGTCCACAGTGCAGTCTGTCCACAGAGCAGTCTGTCCACAGAGCAGTCTGTCCACAATGCAGTCTGTCCACCCTTCTGTCTGTCCACATTGCAGTCCGTTCACAGTGCAGTCTGTCCACAGTGCAGTCTGTCCACAGTGCAGTCTGACCACAGTGCAGTCTGTCCAGAGTGCAGTCTGTCCACCCTTCTGTCTGTCCACAGTGCAGTCCGTTCACAGTGCAGACTGTCCACAGTGCAGTCTGTCCACAGTGCAGGCAATGCACAGTGCAGTGTACACACAGACCAGACTGTCCACAATGCAGTCTGTCCACAGTGCAGACTGTCCCAATTGCAGACTTTCCACCATGCAGACTGTCCAAATTGCAGCCGGTCCAGAGTGCAGTCTGTCCACAGTGCAGTCTGTCCACAGTGCAGTCTGTCCAAATTGCAGTCTGTCCACAGTGCAGTCTGTCCACAGTGCAGTCTGTCCAAATGGCAGTCTGTCCGCAGTGCAGTCTGTCCACAGAGCAGTCTGTCCAGAGATCAGTCTGTCCACAGTGCAGTCTGTCCACAGTGCAGTCTGTCCACAGTGCAGTCTGTCCACAGTGCAGTCTGTCCACAGTGCAGTCTGTCCACAGTACAGTCTATCCACAGTATAGTCTGTCCACAGAGCAGTCTGTCCAGAGATCAGTCTGTCCACAGTGCAGTCTGTCCACAGTGCAGTCTGTCCAGAGATCAGTCTGCCAAAGTACAGTCTGTCCACAGTGCAGTTTGACCACAGTGCAGTCTGTCCACAGTGCAGTCTGTCCAGAGATCAGTCTGTCCACAGTGCAGTCTGTCGACAGTGCAGTCTGACCACAGTGCAGTCTGTCCAAAGTGCAGTATATCCACAGGGCAGTCTGCCCACAGTGCAGTCTGTCCATAGTGCAGTCTGTCCACATTGCAGTCTGTCCACAGTGCAGTCTGTCCACATTGCAGTCTGTCCACATTGCAGTCTGTCCACAGTGCAGTCTGTCCACAGTGCAGTCTGTCTATGGTGGAGTCTGTCCACAGTGGCACCTATCCCCAGTGCAGACAGGCCACAGTGCAGTCTGTACAAAGTGCAGTCTGTCCACAGAGCAGTCTGTCCACAATGCAGTCTGTCCACCCTTCTGTCTGTCCACACTGCAGTCTGTTCACAGTGCAGACTGTCCACAGTGCAGACTGTCCACAGTGCAGACTGTCCACAGTGCAGTCTGTTCACACAGCAGTCCATCCACAGTGCATTCTGTCATCAGTGCAGTCTGACAACAGTGGCATCAATCCCCGGTGCAGATGGACAGCAGTGCAGTCTGTCCAAATTGCAGTCTGTCCACAGAGCAGTCTCTCCACAGTGCAGTCTGTCCAGATATCAGTCTGTCCACAGTGCAGTCTGTCCACAGTGCAGTCTGTCCAGAGATCAGTCTGCCAAAGTACAGTCTGTCCACAGTGCAGTTTGACCACAGTGCAGTCTGTCCACAGTGCAGTCTGTCCACAGTGCAGTCTGTACAGAGATCAGTCTGTCCACAGTGCAGTCAGTCGACATTGCAGTCTGACCACAGTGCAGTCTGTCCAAAGTGCATTATATCCACAGGGCAGTCTGTCCACAGTGCAGTCTGTCCAAAGTGCAGTCTGTCCACAGTGCAGTCTGTCCACAGTGCAGTCTGTCCAAAGTGCAGTCTGTCCACAGTGCACTCTGTCCAAAGTGCAGTCTGTCCACAGTGCACTCTGTCCACAGTGCAGTCTGTCCACAGTGCAGTCCATCCACAGAGCAGTCTGTCCACAGTGCAGTCTGTCCACAGTGCAGTCTGTCCACAGTGCAGTCTGTCCACAGTGCATTCTGTCCACAGTGCACTCTGTCCACAGTGCAGTCTGTCCACAGTGCAGTCTATCCACAGAGCAGACTTTACACAGGGCAATCTGTCCACAGTGCAGTCTGTCCACAGTGCAGTCTGTCCACAGTGCAGTCTATCCACAGAGCAGACTTTACACAGTGCAATCTGTCCACAGTGCAGTCTGTCCACAGTGTAGTCTGACAACAGTGCAGCCTGTTGACAGTGCAGCCTGCTCTCAGTGCAGTCTGTCCCATGTGCCGTCTATCCACAGTGCTGTATGTCCGCAGTGCAGACTGTCTGCAGTGGCATCTAACCCTGTGTAGACGGTCCACAGTGCAGGCTGTTCACAGTGCTGTCTGTTCAAACTGCAGTCTATCCACAGTGCAATCTGTCCACAATGTAGTCTGTCAACAGTGCAGACTTTCCACAATGCAGTTTGTCCACAGTGCAGCCTGACCACAGTGCAGTCTATCCACAATGTAGTCTATCCCCAGTGCAGACAGTCCACAGTGCAGACTGTCCACAGTGTAGTCTGTACAAAGTGCAGTCTGTCCACAGAGCAGTCTGTCCACAATGCAGACTGTCCACCCTTCTGTCTGTCCACAGTGCAGTCTGTCAACCCTTCTGTCCATTCACAGTGCAGTCTGTCCACAGTGCAGTCTGTCCACAGTGCAGTCTGACCACAGTGCAGTCTGTCCAGAGTGCAGTCTGTCCACAGAGCAGACTGTCCACAATGCAGTCTGTCCACAGAGCAGTCAGCCAAAGTGCAGACTGTCCACAGTGCAGTCTGTCCACAGAGCAGACTGTCCACAGTGCAGTCTGTCCACAGTGCAGACTGTCCACAGTGCAGTGTGTCCACAGTGCAGTCTGACCACAGTGCAGTCTGTCCACAGTGCAGTCTGTCCACAGTGCAGTCAGTCCAAAGTACAGTCTGTCCACAGTGCATTCAATCCACAGTGCAGTGTATCCACAGAGCAGTCTGTCCACAGTGCAGTCTGTCCAAATTGCAGTCAGTCCACTGTGCAGTCTGTCCACTGTGCAGTCTGTCCACGGTGCAGTCTGTCCACAGTGCAGTCTGTCCACAGAGCAGTCTGTCCACAGAGCAGTCTGTCCACAATGCAGTCTGTCCACCCTTCTGTCTGTCCACATTGCAGTCCGTTCACAGTGCAGTCTGTCCACAGTGCAGTCTGTCCACAGTGCAGTCTGACCACAGTGCAGTCTGTCCAGAGTGCAGTCTGTCCACCCTTCTGTCTGTCCACAGTGCAGTCCGTTCACAGTGCAGACTGTCCACAGTGCAGTCTCTCCACAGTGCAGGCAATGCACAGTGCAGTGTATACACAGACCAGACTGTCCACAATGCAGTCTGTCCACAGTGCAGACTGTCCCAATTGCAGACTTTCCACCATGCAGACTGTCCAAATTGCAGCCGGTCCAGAGTGCAGTCTGTCCACAGTGCAGTCTGTCCACAGTGCAGTCTGTCCAAATTGCAGTCTGTCCACAGTGCAGTCTGTCCACAGTGCAGTCTGTCCAAATGGCAGTCTGTCCGCAGTGCAGTCTGTCCACAGAGCAGTCTGTCCAGAGATCAGTCTGTCCACAGTGCAGTCTGTCCACAGTGCAGTCTGTCCACAGTGCAGTCTGTCCACAGTGCAGTCTGTCCACAGTGCAGTCTGTCCACAGTACAGTCTATCCACAGTATAGTCTGTCCACAGAGCAGTCTGTCCAGAGATCAGTCTGTCCACAGTGCAGTCTGTCCACAGTGCAGTCTGTCCAGAGATCAGTCTGCCAAAGTACAGTCTGTCCACAGTGCAGTTTGACCACAGTGCAGTCTGTCCACAGTGCAGTCTGTCCAGTGATCAGTCTGTCCACAGTGCAGTCTGTCGACAGTGCAGTCTGACCACAGTGCAGTCTGTCCAAAGTGCAGTATATCCACAGGGCAGTCTGCCCACAGTGCAGTCTGTCCATAGTGCAGTCTGTCCACATTGCAGTCTGTCCACAGTGCAGTCTGTCCACATTGCAGTCTGTCCACATTGCAGTCTGTCCACAGTGCAGTCTGTCCACAGTGCAGTCTGTCTATGGTGGAGACTGTCCACAGTGGCACCTATCCCCAGTGCAGACAGGCCACAGTGCAGTCTGTACAAAGTGCAGTCTGTCCACAGAGCAGTCTGTCCACAATGCAGTCTGTCCACCCTTCTGTCTGTCCACACTGCAGTCTGTTCACAGTGCAGACTGTCCACAGTGCAGACTGTCCACAGTGCAGACTGTCCTCAGTGCAGTCTGTTCACACAGCAGTCCATCCACAGTGCATTCTGTCATCAGTGCAGTCTGACAACAGTGGCATCAATCCCCGGTGCAGATGGACAGCAGTGCAGTCTGTCCAAATTGCAGTCTCTCCACAGTGCAGTCTGTCCAGATATCAGTCTGTCCACAGTGCAGTCTGTCCACAGTGCAGTCTGTCCAGAGATCAGTCTGCCAAAGTACAGTCTGTCCACAGTGCAGTTTGACCACAGTGCAGTCTGTCCACAGTGCAGTCTGTCCACAGTGCAGTCTGTACAGAGATCAGTCTGTCCACAGTGCAGTCAGTCGACATTGCAGTCTGACCACAGTGCAGTCTGTCCAAAGTGCATTATATCCACAGGGCAGTCTGTCCACAGTGCAGTCTGTCCAAAGTGCAGTCTGTCCACAGTGCAGTCTGTCCACAGTGCAGTCTGTCCAAAGTGCAGTCTGTCCACAGTGCACTCTGTCCAAAGTGCAGTCTGTCCACAGTGCACTCTGTCCACAGTGCAGTCTGTCCACAGTGCAGTCCATCCACAGAGCAGTCTGTCCACAGTGCAGTCTGTCCACAGTGCAGTCTGTCCACAGTGCAGTCTGTCCACAGTGCATTCTGTCCACAGTGCACTCTGTCCACAGTGCAGTCTGTCCACAGTGCAGTCTATCCACAGAGCAGACTTTACACAGGGCAATCTGTCCACAGTGCAGTCTGTCCACAGTGCAGTCTGTCCACAGTGCAGTCTATCCACAGAGCAGACTTTACACAGTGCAATCTGTCCACAGTGCAGTCTGTCCACAGTGTAGTCTGACAACAGTGCAGCCTGTTGACAGTGCAGCCTGCTCTCAGTGCAGTCTGTCCCATGTGCCGTCTATCCACAGTGCTGTATGTCCGCAGTGCAGACTGTCTGCAGTGGCATCTAACCCTGTGTAGACGGTCCACAGTGCAGGCTGTTCACAGTGCTGTCTGTTCAAACTGCAGTCTATCCACAGTGCAATCTGTCCACAATGTAGTCTGTCAACAGTGCAGACTTTCCACAATGCAGTTTGTCCACAGTGCAGCCTGACCACAGTGCAGTCTATCCACAATGTAGTCTATCCCCAGTGCAGACAGTCCACAGTGCAGACTGTCCACAGTGTAGTCTGTACAAAGTGCAGTCTGTCCACAGAGCAGTCTGTCCACAATGCAGACTGTCCACCCTTCTGTCTGTCCACAGTGCAGTCTGTCAACCCTTCTGTCCATTCACAGTGCAGTCTGTCCACAGTGCAGTCTGTCCACAGTGCAGTCTGACCACAGTGCAGTCTGTCCAGAGTGCAGTCTGTCCACAGAGCAGACTGTCCACAATGCAGTCTGTCCACAGAGCAGTCAGCCAAAGTGCAGACTGTCCACAGTGCAGTCTGTCCACAGAGCAGACTGTCCACAGTGCAGTCTGTCCACAGTGCAGACTGTCCACAGTGCAGTGTGTCCACAGTGCAGTCTGACCACAGTGCAGTCTGTCCACAGTGCAGTCTGTCCACAGTGCAGTCAGTCCAAAGTACAGTCTGTCCACAGTGCATTCAATCCACAGTGCAGTGTATCCACAGAGCAGTCTGTCCACAGTGCAGTCTGTCCAAATTGCAGTCAGTCCACTGTGCAGTCTGTCCACTGTGCAGTCTGTCCACGGTGCAGTCTGTCCACAGTGCAGTCTGTCCACAGAGCAGTCTGTCCACAGAGCAGTCTGTCCACAATGCAGTCTGTCCACCCTTCTGTCTGTCCACATTGCAGTCCGTTCACAGTGCAGTCTGTCCACAGTGCAGTCTGTCCACAGTGCAGTCTGACCACAGTGCAGTCTGTCCAGAGTGCAGTCTGTCCACCCTTCTGTCTGTCCACAGTGCAGTCCGTTCACAGTGCAGACTGTCCACAGTGCAGTCTGTCCACAGTGCAGGCAATGCACAGTGCAGTGTATACACAGACCAGACTGTCCACAATGCAGTCTGTCCACAGTGCAGACTGTCCCAATTGCAGACTTTCCACCATGCAGACTGTCCAAATTGCAGCCGGTCCACAGTGCAGTCTGTCCACAGTGCAGTCTGTCCACAGTGCAGTCTGTCCAAATTGCAGTCTGTCCACAGTGCAGTCTGTCCACAGTGCAGTCTGTCCAAATGGCAGTCTGTCCGCAGTGCAGTCTGTCCACAGAGCAGTCTGTCCAGAGATCAGTCTGTCCACAGTGCAGTCTGTCCACAGTGCAGTCTGTCCACAGTGCAGTCTGTCCACAGTGCAGTCTGTCCACAGTGCAGTCTGTCCACAGTACAGTCTATCCACAGTATAGTCTGTCCACAGAGCAGTCTGTCCAGAGATCAGTCTGTCCACAGTGCAGTCTGTCCACAGTGCAGTCTGTCCAGAGATCAGTCTGCCAAAGTACAGTCTGTCCACAGTGCAGTTTGACCACAGTGCAGTCTGTCCACAGTGCAGTCTGTCCAGAGATCAGTCTGTCCACAGTGCAGTCTGTCGACAGTGCAGTCTGACCACAGTGCAGTCTGTCCAAAGTGCAGTATATCCACAGGGCAGTCTGCCCACAGTGCAGTCTGTCCATAGTGCAGTCTGTCCACATTGCAGTCTGTCCACAGTGCAGTCTGTCCACATTGCAGTCTGTCCACATTGCAGTCTGTCCACAGTGCAGTCTGTCCACAGTGCAGTCTGTCTATGGTGGAGACTGTCCACAGTGGCACCTATCCCCAGTGCAGACAGGCCACAGTGCAGTCTGTACAAAGTGCAGTCTGTCCACAGAGCAGTCTGTCCACAATGCAGTCTGTCCACCCTTCTGTCTGTCCACACTGCAGTCTGTTCACAGTGCAGACTGTCCACAGTGCAGACTGTCCACAGTGCAGACTGTCCTCAGTGCAGTCTGTTCACACAGCAGTCCATCCACAGTGCATTCTGTCATCAGTGCAGTCTGACAACAGTGGCATCAATCCCCGGTGCAGATGGACAGCAGTGCAGTCTGTCCAAATTGCAGTCTCTCCACAGTGCAGTCTGTCCAGATATCAGTCTGTCCACAGTGCAGTCTGTCCACAGTGCAGTCTGTCCAGAGATCAGTCTGCCAAAGTACAGTCTGTCCACAGTGCAGTTTGACCACAGTGCAGTCTGTCCACAGTGCAGTCTGTCCACAGTGCAGTCTGTACAGAGATCAGTCTGTCCACAGTGCAGTCAGTCGACATTGCAGTCTGACCACAGTGCAGTCTGTCCAAAGTGCATTATATCCACAGGGCAGTCTGTCCACAGTGCAGTCTGTCCAAAGTGCAGTCTGTCCACAGTGCAGTCTGTCCACAGTGCAGTCTGTCCAAAGTGCAGTCTGTCCACAGTGCACTCTGTCCAAAGTGCAGTCTGTCCACAGTGCACTCTGTCCACAGTGCAGTCTGTCCACAGTGCAGTCCATCCACAGAGCAGTCTGTCCACAGTGCAGTCTGTCCACAGTGCAGTCTGTCCACAGTGCAGTCTGTCCACAGTGCATTCTGTCCACAGTGCACTCTGTCCACAGTGCAGTCTGTCCACAGTGCAGTCTATCCACAGAGCAGACTTTACACAGGGCAATCTGTCCACAGTGCAGTCTGTCCACAGTGCAGTCTGTCCACAGTGCAGTCTATCCACAGAGCAGACTTTACACAGTGCAATCTGTCCACAGTGCAGTCTGTCCACAGTGTAGTCTGACAACAGTGCAGCCTGTTGACAGTGCAGCCTGCTCTCAGTGCAGTCTGTCCCATGTGCCGTCTATCCACAGTGCTGTATGTCCGCAGTGCAGACTGTCTGCAGTGGCATCTAACCCTGTGTAGACGGTCCACAGTGCAGGCTGTTCACAGTGCTGTCTGTTCAAACTGCAGTCTATCCACAGTGCAATCTGTCCACAATGTAGTCTGTCAACAGTGCAGACTTTCCACAATGCAGTTTGTCCACAGTGCAGCCTGACCACAGTGCAGTCTATCCACAATGTAGTCTATCCCCAGTGCAGACAGTCCACAGTGCAGACTGTCCACAGTGTAGTCTGTACAAAGTGCAGTCTGTCCACAGAGCAGTCTGTCCACAATGCAGACTGTCCACCCTTCTGTCTGTCCACAGTGCAGTCTGTCCACCCTTCTGTCCGTTCACAGTGCAGTCTGTCCACAGTGCAGTCTGTCCACAGTGCAGTCTGACCACAGTGCAGTCTGTCCAGAGTGCAGTCTGTCCACAGAGCAGACTGTCCACAATGCAGTCTGTCCACAGAGCAGTCAGCCAAAGTGCAGACTGTCCACAGTGCAGTCTGTCCACAGAGCAGACTGTCCACAGTGCAGTCTGTCCACAGTGCAGACTGTCCACAGTGCAGTGTGTCCACAGTGCAGTCTGACCACAGTGCAGTCTGTCCACAGTGCAGTCTGTCCACAGTGCAGTCAGTCCAAAGTACAGTCTGTCCACAGTGCATTCAATCCACAGTGCAGTGTATCCACAGAGCAGTCTGTCCACAGTGCAGTCTGTCCAAATTGCAGTCAGTCCACTGTGCAGTCTGTCCACTGTGCAGTCTGTCCACGGTGCAGTCTGTCCACAGTGCAGTCTGTCCACAGAGCAGTCTGTCCACAGAGCAGTCTGTCCACAATGCAGTCTGTCCACCCTTCTGTCTGTCCACATTGCAGTCCGTTCACAGTGCAGTCTGTCCACAGTGCAGTCTGTTAACAGTGCAGTCTGACCACAGTGCAGTCTGTCCAGAGTGCAGTCTGTCCACCCTTCTGTCTGTCCACAGTGCAGTCCGTTCACAGTGCAGACTGTCCACAGTGCAGTCTGTCCACAGTGCAGGCAATGCACAGTGCAGTGTATACACAGACCAGACTGTCCACAATGCAGTCTGTCCACAGTGCAGACTGTCCCAATTGCAGACTTTCCACCATGCAGACTGTCCAAATTGCAGCCGGTCCAGAGTGCAGTCTGTCCACAGTGCAGTCTGTCCACAGTGCAGTCTGTCCAAATTGCAGTCTGTCCACAGTGCAGTCTGTCCACAGTGCAGTCTGTCCAAATGGCAGTCTGTCCGCAGTGAAGTCTGTCCACAGAGCAGTCTGTCCAGAGATCAGTCTGTCCACAGTGCAGTCTGTCCACAGTGCAGTCTGTCCACAGTGCAGTCTGTCCACAGTGCAGTCTGTCCACAGTGCAGTCTGTCCACAGTACAGTCTATCCACAGTATAGTCTGTCCACAGAGCAGTCTGTCCAGAGATCAGTCTGTCCACAGTGCAGTCTGTCCACAGTGCAGTCTGTCCAGAGATCAGTCTGCCAAAGTACAGTCTGTCCACAGTGCAGTTTGACCACAGTGCAGTCTGTCCACAGTGCAGTCTGTCCAGAGATCAGTCTGTCCACAGTGCAGTCTGTCGACAGTGCAGTCTGACCACAGTGCAGTCTGTCCAAAGTGCAGTATATCCACAGGGCAGTCTGCCCACAGTGCAGTCTGTCCATAGTGCAGTCTGTCCACATTGCAGTCTGTCCACAGTGCAGTCTGTCCACATTGCAGTCTGTCCACATTGCAGTCTGTCCACAGTGCAGTCTGTCTATGGTGGAGACTGTCCACAGTGGCACCTATCCCCAGTGCAGACAGGCCACAGTGCAGTCTGTACAAAGTGCAGTCTGTCCACAGAGCAGTCTGTCCACAATGCAGTCTGTCCACCCTTCTGTCTGTCCACACTGCAGTCTGTTCACAGTGCAGACTGTCCACAGTGCAGACTGTCCACAGTGCAGACTGTCCTCAGTGCAGTCTGTTCACACAGCAGTCCATCCACAGTGCATTCTGTCATCAGTGCAGTCTGACAACAGTGGCATCAATCCCCGGTGCAGATGGACAGCAGTGCAGTCTGTCCAAATTGCAGTCTGTCCACAGGGCAGTCTCTCCACAGTGCAGTCTGTCCAGAGATCAGTCTGCCAAAGTACAGTCTGTCCACAGTGCAGTTTGACCACAGTGCAGTCTGTCCACAGTGCAGTCTGTCCACAGTGCAGTCTGTACAGAGATCAGTCTGTCCACAGTGCAGTCAGTCGACATTGCAGTCTGACCACAGTGCAGTCTGTCCAAAGTGCATTATATCCACAGGGCAGTCTGTCCACAGTGCAGTCTGTCCAAAGTGCAGTCTGTCCACAGTGCAGTCTGTCCACAGTGCAGTCTGTCCAAAGTGCAGTCTGTCCACAGTGCACTCTGTCCAAAGTGCAGTCTGTCCACAGTGCACTCTGTCCACAGTGCAGTCTGTCCACAGTGCAGTCCATCCACAGAGCAGTCTGTCCACAGTGCAGTCTGTCCACAGTGCAGTCTGTCCACAGTGCAGTCTGTCCACAGTGCATTCTGTCCACAGTGCACTCTGTCCACAGTGCAGTCTGTCCACAGTGCAGTCTATCCACAGAGCAGACTTTACACAGTGCAGTCTGTCCACAGTGCAGTCTGTCCATAGTGCAGTCTGTCCACAGTGCAGTCTATCCACAGAGCAGACTTTACACAGTGCAATCTGTCCACAGTGCAGTCTGTCCACAGTGTAGTCTGACAACAGTGCAGCCTGTTGACAGTGCAGCCTGCTCTCAGTGCAGTCTGTCCCATGTGCCGTCTATCCACAGTGCTGTATGTCCGCAGTGCAGACTGTCTGCAGTGGCATCTAACCCTGTGTAGACGGTCCACAGTGCAGGCTGTTCACAGTGCTGTCTGTTCAAACTGCAGTCTATCCACAGTGCAATCTGTCCACAATGTAGTCTGTCAACAGTGCAGACTTTCCACAATGCAGTTTGTCCACAGTGCAGCCTGACCACAGTGCAGTCTATCCACAATGTAGTCTATCCCCAGTGCAGACAGTCCACAGTGCAGACTGTCCACAGTGTAGTCTGTACAAAGTGCAGTCTGTCCACAGAGCAGTCTGTCCACAATGCAGACTGTCCACCCTTCTGTCTGTCCACAGTGCAGTCTGTCCACCCTTCTGTCCGTTCACAGTGCAGTCTGTCCACAGTGCAGTCTGTCCACAGTGCAGTCTGACCACAGTGCAGTCTGTCCAGAGTGCAGTCTGTCCACCCTTCTGTCTGTCCACAGTGCAGTGTGTCGACAGTGCAGTCCGTTCACAGTGCAGACTGTCCACAGTGCAGTCTGTTCACAGTGCAGTCCATCCACAGTGCATTCTGTCATCAGTGCAGTCTGACAACAGTGGCATCAATCCCCGATGCAGATGGACAACAGTGCAGTCTGTCCACAGTGCAGTCAATGCACAGTGCAGTGTATACACAGACCAGACTGTCCACAATGCAGTCTGTCCACAGTGCAGTCTGTCCAGAGTGCAGTCTGTGCACAGTGCAGTCTGCCCATAGTGCAGTCTGCGCACAGTGCAGTCTGTCCAAATTGCAGTCTGTCCAAATTGCATTCTGTCCAAATTGCAGTCTGTCCACAGTGCAGTCTGTCCACAGAGCAGTCTGTCCACAGTGCAGTCTGTCCATCCATCTGTCTGTCCACAGTGCAGTCTCTCCACAATGCAGCCTGTCCACAGTGCAGTCTCTCCACAGTGCAGTCTGTCCACAGTGCAGTCTGTCCATAGTGCAGTCTGTCCACAGTGCAGACTGTCCACAGTGCAGTCTGCCCACAAAGCAGTCTATACACAGTGCAGTCTATCCTCAGTGCAGCCTGTCCACAGTGCAGACAGTCCACAGTGCAATCTGTCCATAGTGCAGTCTGTCCACAGTGCAGTCTGTCCATAGTGCAGTCTGTCCACAGTGCAGTCTGTCCATAGTGCAGTCTGTCCACAGTGCAGTCTGTCCACAGAGCAGCCTGTCCACAGTGTAGCCTGTCCGCAGTGCAGACCGTCCACAGTTCAGTCTGTCCACAGTGTAGCCTGTCCACAGAGCAATCTGTCCACAATGCAGTCTGTCCACAGTGCAGTCTGTCCACAGTGCAGTCTGTCCACACAGCAGTCTATCCTCAGTGCAGTATATCCACAGTGCAGTCTGTCTATAGTGCAGATTGTAAACAGTGAACAATAACAAAAGTGTAGCCTGTCCAAAAAGCAGTGTGTCTACAGAGCAGTCTGTCCACAGTGTAGCCAATCCACAGAGCAGCCTGACCACAGTGCAGGCAGTCCACAGTGCAGTCTATCCACAGTGCAGTCCAAATACAGTGCAGTCTGACCACAGTGCAGTCTGTCCACAGTGCAGACTGTCCACAGTGCAGTCTGACCACAGTGCAGTCTGTCCACAGTGCAGTCTATCCATAGTGCAGTCTGTCCATAGTGCAGTCTGTCCACAGTGCAGTCTGTCCACAGTGCAGTCTGTCCGCAATGCAGTCAGTCCACAGTGCAATCTGTCCATAGTGCAGTCTGTCCACAGTGCAGTACATCCAAAGTGCAGTCTGTCCACAGTGCAGCCTGTCCACAGTGCAGTCTGTCCACAGTGCAGTCAGTCCACAGTGCAGTCTGTCCACAGTGCAGTACATCCAAAGTGCAGTCTGTCCACAGTGCAGCCTGTCCACAGTGCAGTCTGTCCACAGTGCAGTCTGTCCACAGTGCAGTCTGTCCACAGTGCAGTCTGTCCACAGTGCATTCTGTCCACAGTGCACTCTGTCCACAGTGCAGTCTGTCCACAGTGCAGTCTATCCACAGAGCAGACTTTACACAGTGCAGTCTGTCCACAGTGCAGTCTGTCCATAGTGCAGTCTGTCCACAGTGCAGTCTATCCACAGAGCAGACTTTACACAGTGCAATCTGTCCACAGTGCAGTCTGTCCACAGTGTAGTCTGACAACAGTGCAGCCTGTTGACAGTGCAGCCTGCTCTCAGTGCAGTCTGTCCCATGTGCCGTCTATCCACAGTGCTGTATGTCCGCAGTGCAGACTGTCTGCAGTGGCATCTAACCCTGTGTAGACGGTCCACAGTGCAGGCTGTTCACAGTGCTGTCTGTTCAAACTGCAGTCTATCCACAGTGCAATCTGTCCACAATGTAGTCTGTCAACAGTGCAGACTTTCCACAATGCAGTTTGTCCACAGTGCAGCCTGACCACAGTGCAGTCTATCCACAATGTAGTCTATCCCCAGTGCAGACAGTCCACAGTGCAGACTGTCCACAGTGTAGTCTGTACAAAGTGCAGTCTGTCCACAGAGCAGTCTGTCCACAATGCAGACTGTCCACCCTTCTGTCTGTCCACAGTGCAGTCTGTCCACCCTTCTGTCCGTTCACAGTGCAGTCTGTCCACAGTGCAGTCTGTCCACAGTGCAGTCTGTCCAGAGTGCAGTCTGTCCACCCTTCTGTCTGTCCACAGTGCAGTGTGTCGACAGTGCAGTCCGTTCACAGTGCAGACTGTCCACAGTGCAGTCTGTTCACAGTGCAGTCCATCCACAGTGCATTCTGTCATCAGTGCAGTCTGACAACAGTGGCATCAATCCCCGATGCAGATGGACAACAGTGCAGTCTGTCCACAGTGCAGTCAATGCACAGTGCAGTGTATACACAGACCAGACTGTCCACAATGCAGTCTGTCCACAGTGCAGTCTGTCCAGAGTGCAGTCTGTGCACAGTGCAGTCTGTCCATAGTGCAGTCTGCGCACAGTGCAGTCTGTCCAAATTGCAGTCTGTCCAAATTGCATTCTGTCCAAATTGCAGTCTGTCCACAGTGCAGTCTGTCCACAGAGCAGTCTGTCCACAGTGCAGTCTGTCCATCCATCTGTCTGTCCACAGTGCAGTCTCTCCACAATGCAGCCTGTCCACAGTGCAGTCTCTCCACAGTGCAGTCTGTCCACAGTGCAGTCTGTCCATAGTGCAGTCTGTCCACAGTGCAGACTGTCCACAGTGCAGTCTGCCCACAAAGCAGTCTATACACAGTGCAGTCTATCCTCAGTGCAGCCTGTCCACAGTGCAGACAGTCCACAGTGCAATCTGTCCATAGTGCAGTCTGTCCACAGTGCAGTCTGTCCATAGTGCAGTCTGTCCACAGTGCAGTCTGTCCATAGTGCAGTCTGTCCACAGTGCAGACTGTCCACAGAGCAGTCTGTCCACAGTGTAGCCTGTCCGCAGTGCAGACCGTCCACAGTTCAGTCTGTCCACAGTGTAGCCTGTCCACAGAGCAATCTGTCCACAATGCAGTCTGTCCACAGTGCAGTCTGTCCACAGTGCAGTCTGTCCACACAGCAGTCTATCCTCAGTGCAGTATATCCACAGTGCAGTCTGTCTATAGTGCAGATTGTAAACAGTGAACAATAACAAAAGTGTAGCCTGTCCAAAAAGCAGTGTGTCTACAGAGCAGTCTGTCCACAGTGTAGCCAATCCACAGAGCAGCCTGACCACAGTGCAGGCAGTCCACAGTGCAGTCTATCCACAGTGCAGTCCAAACACAGTGCAGTCTGACCACAGTGCAGTCTGTCCACAGTGCAGACTGTCCACAGTGCAGTCTGACCACAGTGCAGTCTGTCCACAGTGCAGTCTATCCATAGTGCAGTCTGTCCATAGTGCAGTCTGTCCACAGTGCAGTCTGTCCACAGTGCAGTCTGTCCGCAATGCAGTCAGTCCACAGTGCAATCTGTCCATAGTGCAGTCTGTCCACAGTGCAGTACATCCAAAGTGCAGTCTGTCCACAGTGCAGCCTGTCCACAGTGCAGTCTGTCCACAGTGCAGTCAGTCCACAGTGCAGTCTGTCCACAGTGCAGCCTGTCCACAGTGCAGTCTGTCCAAAGTGCAGTCTGTCCACAGTGCATTCTGTCCACAGTGCATTCTGTCCACAGTGCAGTCAGTCCGCAGTGCAGTCTGTCCACAGTGCTGTCTGTCCATAGTGCAGACTGTCCACAGAGCAGTACATCCAAAGTGCTGTCTGTCCACAGTTCAGCCTGTCCACAGTGCAGTCTGTCCAAAGTGCAGTCTGTCCACAGAACAGTCTGTCCACAGTGCAGTCTGTCCACAGTGTAGTCAGTCCACAGTGCAGTCTGTCCACAGTGCAGCCTGTCCACAGAGCAGTCTGTCCAAAGTGCAGTCTGTCCACAGAACAGTCTGTCCACAGTGCAGTCTGTCCACAGTGCAGTCAGTCCACAGTGCAGTCTGTCCACAGTGCAGTCTGTCCACAGTGCAGTCTGTGCACAGAGCAGTCAGTCCACAGTGCAGTCTGCTCATAGTGCAGTCTGTCCACAGTGCAGACTGTCCACAGCGCAGTCTGTAAACAGTGCAGACTGTCCACAGCGCAGTCTGTCCACAGTGCAGTCTGTCCACAGTGCAGTCTGTCCACAGTGCAGCCTGTCCACAGTGCAGTCTGTCCATAGTGCAGTCTTTCCACAGTGCAGTCTGTCCACAGTGCAGTCTGTCCATAGTGCAGTCTGTCCACAATGCAGTCTGTCCACAGTGCAATCTGTCCACAATGCAGACTCTCCACAGCACTGTCTGTCCACAGTGCAGTCTGTCCACAGTACTGTCTATCCACAGTGCAGTCCGAACACAGTGCAGTCTATCCACAGTGCAGTCCGAACACAGTGCAGTCTGACCACAGTGCAGTCTGTCCACAGTGCAGACTGTCCACAGTGCAGTCTGACCACAGTGCAGTCTGTCCACAGTGCAGTCTGTCCATAGTGCAGTCTGTCCATAGAGCCGTCTGTCCACAGTGCAGTCTGTCCGCACTGCAGTCAGTCCACAGTACAGTCTGTCCACAGTGCAGTCTGTCCACAGTGCAGTCTGTCCACAGTGCAGTCTGTCCACAGTGCAGTCATTCCACAGTGCAGTCAGTCCACAGTGCAGTCAGTCCACAGTGCAGTCTGTCCATAGTGCAGTCTGTCCACATTGCAGTACATCCAAAGTGCAGTCTGTCCACAGTGCAGTCTGTCCACAGTGTAGTCAATCCAGAGTGAAGTGTATCCACAGTGCAGTCTGTCCACAAGGTAGTCTGTCCAAATTGCAGACCTTCCACTGTGCAGTCTGTCCAAATTGCAGTCTGTCCACAGTGCAGTTTGTCCACAGTGCAGTCTGTCCAAAGTGCAGTCTATCCTCAGTGCAGTCTGTCCACAGTGCAGTCTGACCACAGTGTAGTCAATCCAGAGTGCAGTGTATCCACAGTGCAGTGTAACCACAGGGCAGTCTGTCCACAATGCAGTCTGTCCAAATTGCAGACCTTCCACTGTGCAGTCTGTCCAAATTGCAGTCTGTCCACAGTGCAGTCTGTCCACTGCGCAGTCTGTCCAAATTGCAGTCTGTCCACAGTGCAGTCTGTCCACAGTGCAGTTTGTCCACAGTGCAGTCTGTCCAAAGTGCAGTCTATCCACAGTGCAGTCCAAACACAGTGCAGTCTGACCACAGTGCAGTCTGTCCACAGTGCAGACTGTCCACAGTGCAGTCTGACCACAGTGCAGTCTGTCCACAGTGCAGTCTATCCATAGTGCAGTCTGTCCATAGTGCAGTCTGTCCACAGTGCAGTCTGTCCACAGTGCAGTCTGTCCGCAATGCAGTCAGTCCACAGTGCAATCTGTCCATAGTGCAGTCTGTCCACAGTGCAGTACATCCAAAGTGCAGTCTGTCCACAGTGCAGCCTGTCCACAGTGCAGTCTGTCCAAAGTGCAGTCTGTCCACAGTGCATTCTGTCCACAGTGCATTCTGTCCACAGTGCAGTCAGTCCGCAGTGCAGTCTGTCCACAGTGCTGTCTGTCCATAGTGCAGACTGTCCACAGAGCAGTACATCCAAAGTGCTGTCTGTCCACAGTGCAGCCTGTCCACAGTGCAGTCTGTCCAAAGTGCAGTCTGTCCACAGAACAGTCTGTCCACAGTGCAGTCTGTCCACAGTGTAGTCAGTCCACAGTGCAGTCTGTCCACAGTGCAGTCTGTCCACAGTGCAGACTGTCCACAGCGCAGTCTATCCACAGTGCAGTCTGTCCATAGTGCAGTCTGTCCACAGTGCAGTCTGTCCACAGTGCAGTCTGTCCACAGTGCAGACTGTCCACAGTGCAGTCATCCACAGTGCAGTCTGTACACAGTGTACCCTATCCACAGAGCAGCCGGACCACAGTGCTGTCTGACCACATAGCAGTGTTTTCACAGTGCAGTCTGTCCACAGTGCAGTCTGACCACATTGTAGTCTGTCCACAGTGCAGTCTGTCCAAAGTGCAGAGAGTCCACAGAGCAGTCTGTCCACAGTGCAGACTGTCCACACCGCAGTCTATCCACAATGCAGGCTGTCCATAGTGCAGATTGTCCAGAGTGCAGTCTGTCCACAGTGCCGTCTGTCCACTGTGCAGTCTGTCCACAGTGCAGTCTGTCCACAGTGCAGTCTTTCCAAAATGCAGTCTGTCTACAGTGCAGTCTGTCCACAGAGCAGTCTGTCCAAAGTGCAGTCTGTCCAAAGTGCAGTCTGTCCATAGTGCACTTTGTCCACAGTGCAGACTGTCCACAGTGCAGTCTAACCACAGTGTAGTCTGTCCATAGTGCAGTCTGTCCATAGTGCAGTCTGTCCACAGTGCAGACTGACCACAGTGCAGTCTGTCCACAGTGCAGTCTATCCATAGTGCAGTCTGTCCATAGTGCAGTCTGTCCACAGTGCAGTCTGTCCACAGTGCAGTCTGTCCGCAATGCAGTCAGTCCACAGTGCAGTCTGTCCATAGTGCAGTCTGTCCACAGTGCAGTACATCCAAAGTGCAGTCTGTCCACAGTGCAGCCTGTCCACAGTGCAGTCTGTCCAAAGTGCAGTCTGTCCACAGTGCATTCTGTCCACAGTGCATTCTGTCCACAGTGCAGTCAGTCCGCAGTGCAGTCTGTCCACAGTGCTGTCTGTCCATAGTGCAGACTGTCCACAGAGCAGTACATCCAAAGTGCTGTCTGTCCACAGTTCAGCCTGTCCACAGTGCAGTCTGTCCAAAGTGCAGTCTGTCCACAGAACAGTCTGTCCACAGTGCAGTCTGTCCACAGTGTAGTCAGTCCACAGTGCAGTCTGTCCACAGTGCAGCCTGTCCACAGAGCAGTCTGTCCAAAGTGCAGACTGTCCACAGAACAGTCTGTCCACAGTGCAGTCTGTCCACAGTGCAGTCAGTCCACAGTGCAGTCTGTCCACAGTGCAGTCTGTCCACAGTGCAGTCTGTGCACAGAGCAGTCAGTCCACAGTGCAGTCTGCTCATAGTGCAGTCTGTCCACAGTGCAGACTGTCCACAGCGCAGTCTGTAAACAGTGCAGACTGTCCACAGCGCAGTCTGTCCACAGTGCAGCCTGTCCACAGTGCAGTCTGTCCATAGTGCAGTCTTTCCACAGTACAGTCTGTCCACAGTGCAGTCTGTCCATAGTGCAGTCTGTCCACAATGCAGTCTGTCCACAGTGCAGTCTGTCCACAGTGCAGTCTGTCCATAGTGCAGCCTGTCCACAGTGCAGTCTGTCCATAGTGCAGTCTGTCCACAGTGCAGTCTGTCCACAGTGCAGTCTGTCCATAGTGCAGTCTGTCCACAATGCAGTCTGTCCACAGTGCAGTCTGTCCACAATGCAGACTGTCCACAGCACTGTCTGTCCACAGTGCAGTCTGTCCACAGTACAGTCTATCCACAGTGCCTTCCGAACACAGTGCAGTCTATCCACAGTGCAGTCCGAACACAGTGCAGTCTGACCACAGTGCAGTCTGTCCACAGTGCAGACTGTCCACAGTGCAGTCTGACCACAGTGCAGTCTGTCCACAGTGCAGTCTGTCCATAGAGCAGTCTGTCCATAGAGCAGTCTGTCCACAGTGCAGTCTGTCCGCACTGCAGTCAGTCCACAGTACAGTCTGTCCACAGTGCAGTCTGTCCACAGTGCAGTCTGTCCACAGTGCAGTCTGTCCACAGTGCAGTCTGTCCACAGTGCAGTCAGTCCACAGTGCAGTCAGTCCACAGTGCAGTCAGTCCACAGTGCAGTCTGTCCATAGTGCAGTCTGTCCACATTGCAGTACATCCAAAGTGCAGTCTGTCCACAGTGCAGCCTGTCCACAGTGCAGTCTGTCCAAAGTGCAGTCTGTCCACAGAACAGTCTGTCCACAGTGCAGTCTGTCCACAGTGTAGTCAGTCCACAGTGCAGTCTGTCCACAGTGCAGACTGTCCACAGCGCAGTCTATCCACAGTGCAGTCTGTCCATAGTGCAGTCTGTCCACAGTGCAGTCTGTCCACAGTGCAGACTGTCCACAGTGCAGTCTTCCACAGTGCAGTCTGTACACAGTGTACCCTATCCACAGCGCAGCCGGACCACAGTGTTGTCTGACCACATAGCAGTGTTTTCACAGTGCAGTCTGTCCACAGTGCAGTCTGACCACATTGTAGTCTGTCCACAGTGCAGTCTGTCCAAAGTGCAGGAGTCCACAGAGCAGTCTGTCCACAGTGCAGACTGTCCACACCGCAGTTTATCCACAATGCAGTCTGTCCATAGTGCAGATTGTCCAGAGTGCAGTCTGCCACAGTGCAGTCTGTCCACAGTGCCGTCTGTCCACTGTGCAGTCTGTCCACAGTGCAGTCTGACATACAGAGCAGTCTGTCCAAAGTGCAGTCTGTCCAAAGTGCAGTCTGTCCATAGTGCACTTTGTCCACAGTGCAGACTGTCCACAGTGCAGTCTAACCACAGTGTAGTCTCTCCATAGTGCAGTCTGTCCATAGTGCAGTCTGTCCACAGTGTAGCCTGTCCACAGTGCAGTCTGTCCACAGTGCAGCCTCTCCACAATGCAATCGGTACACAGTGCCGTCTGTCTACAGTGCAGACTGTCCACAGTGCAGACTGTCCACAGTGTCATCTATCCCCTGTGCAGATGGTCCACAGTGCAGGCTGTTCACCTTTCTGTCTGTCCACAGTGCAGTCTGTCCACAGTGCAGTCTGTCCACAGTGCAGACTGTCTGCTGTGCAGACTGTCCAAAGTGCAGTCTGTCCAAAGTGCAGACTGTCTACTGTGCAGACTGTCCAAAGTGCATTCTGTCCACAGTGCAGACTGTCTACTGTGCAGACTGTCCAAAGTGCAGTCTGTCCACAGTGCTGTCTGTCCACAGTGCAGACTGTCTACTGTGCAGACTGTCCAAAGTGCAGTCTGTCCACAGTGCAGTCTGTCCACAGTGCAGACTGTCTACTGTGCAGACTCTCCAAAGTGCAGTCTGTCCACAGTGCAGTCTGTCCATAGTGCAGTCTGTCCACAGTGCAGTCTGTCCACAGTGCAGTCTGTCCACAGTGCAGTCTGTGCACAGTGCAGTCTGTCCACAGTGCAGTCTGTGCACAGTGCAGTCTGTCCAAATTGCAGTCTATCCAAATTGCAGTCTGTACAAATTGCAGACTGTCCACTGTGCAGTCTGTCCACAGTTCAGTCTGTCCACAGTGCAGTCTGTCCACTCATCTGTCTGTCCACATTGCAGTCTCTCCACAGTGCAGTCTGTCCACAGTGCAGTCTGTCCACAGTGCAGTTTGTCCACAGTGCAGTGTGTCCACAGTGCAGACTGTCCACAGTGCAGTCTGTCCACAGTGCAGACAGTCCACAGTGCAATCTGTCCACAGTGCAGTCTGTCCACAATGCAGTCTGTCCACAGAGCAGTCAGTCCACAGTGCAGTCTGCCCATAGAGCAGTCTGTCCACAGTGCAGTCTGTCCAGTGCGCAGTCTGTCCAGAGTGCAGACTGTCCACAGTGCAGTCTGTCCACAGTGCAGTCTGTCCACAGTGCAGTCTCTCCAAAGTGCAGTCTGTCCACAGTGCAGCCTGTCCACAGAGCAGTCTGTCCAAAGTGCAGTCTATCCACAGAACAGTCTGTCCTCAGTGCAGTCTGTCCACAGTGCAGTCAGACCACAGTGCAGTCTGTCCTCAGTGCAGTCAGTCCACAGTGCAGTCTGCCCGTAGTGCAGTCTGTCCACAGTGCAGACTGTAAACAGCGCAGTCTGTCCACAGTGCAGACTGTCCACAGCGCAGTCTGTCCACAGTGCAGTCTGTCCAAATTGCAGTCTCTCCACAATGTAGTCTGTCAACAGTGCAGACTTTCCACAATGCAGTTTGTCCACAGTGCAGCCTAACCACAGTGCAGTCTATCCACAATGCAGTCTATCCCCAGTGCAGACAGTCCACAGTGCAGACTTTCCACAGTGTAGTCTGTCCACCCTTCTGTCTGTCCACAGTGCAGTCTGTCCACCCTTCTGTCCGTTCACAGTGCAGTCTGTCCACAGTGCAGTCTGTCCACAGTGCAGTCTGACAACAGTGCAGTCTGTCCAGAGTGCAGTCTGTCCACCCTTCTGTCTGTCCACAGTGCAGTCTGTCCACAGTGCAGTCCGTTCACAGTGCAGACTGTCCACAGTGCAGACTGTCCACAGTGCAGTCTGTTCACAGTGCAGTCCATCCACAGTGCATTCTGTTTTCAGTGCAGTCTGACAACAGTGGCATCAATCCCCGATGCAGATGGACAACAGTGCAGTCTGTCCACAGTGCAGTCAATGCACAGTGCAGGGTATACACAGACCAGACTGTCCACAAAGCAGTCTGTCCACAGTGCAGTCTGTCCACAGTGCAGTCTGTGCACAGTGCAGTCTGTCCATAGTGCAGTCTGTGCACAGTGCAGTCTGTCCAAATTGCAGTCTGTCCAAATTGCATTCTGTCCAAATTGCAGTCTGTCCACAGTGCAGTCTGTCCACAGTGCAGTATGTCCACAGTGCAGTCTGTCCACCCATCTGCCTGTCCACAGTGCAGTCTCCCAACAATGCAGCCTGTCCACAGTGCAGTCTCTCCACAGTGCAGTCTGTCCACAGTGCAGTCTGTCCATAGTGCAGTCTGTCCACAGTGCAGACTGTCCACAGTGCAGTCTGCCCACAAAGCAGTCTATACACAGTGCAGTCTATCCTCGGTGCAGCCTGTCCACAGTGCAGACAGTCCACAGTGCAGTCTGTCCATAGTGCAGTCTGTCCACAGTGCAGCCTGTCCATAATGCAGTCTTTCCACAGTGCAGTCTGTCCACAGAGCAGTCTATCCACAGTGTAGCCTGTCCGCAGTGCAGACCGTCCACAGTTCAGTCTGTCCAAAGTGTAGCCTGTCCACAGGGCAGTCTGTCCACAATGCAGTCTGTCCACAGTGCAGTCTCTCCACAATGCCGACTTTCCACAGTGCATTCTCTCCACAGTGCAGTCTGTCCACAGTGCAGTCTGTCCACAGTGCAGTCTGTCCGCACAGCAGTCTATCCTCAGTGCAGTATATCCACAGAGCAGTCTGTCTATAGTGCAGATTGTAAACAGTGAACAATAACAAAAGTGCAGCCTGTCCAAAAAGCAGTGTGTCTACAGAGCAGTCTGTCCATTGTGTAGCCAATCCACAGAGCAGCCTGACCACAGTGCAGGCAGTCCACACTGCAGTCTGTCCAAAGTGCAGTCTGTCCACAGTGCAGTCTGTCCAAAGTGCAGTCTATCCACAGTGCAGTCAATCCTCAGTGCAGTCTGTCCACAGTGCAGTACATCCAAAGTGCAGTCTGTCCACAGTGCAGCCTGTCCACAGAGCAGTCTGTCCAAAGTGCAGTCTGTCCACAGAACAGTCTGTCCTCAGTGCAGTCTGTCCACAGTGCAGTCAGTCCACAGTGCAGTCTGCCCTCAGTGCAGTCTGTCCACAGTGCAGTCTGTGCACAGAGCAGTCAGTCCACAGTGCAGTCTGCCCATAGTGCAGTCTGTCCAACAGTGCAGACTGTCCACAGCGCAGTCTGTAAACAGTGCAGACTGTCCACAGCGCAGTCTGTCCACAGTGCAGTCTGTCCACAGTGCAGACTGTCCATAGTGCAGCCTGTCCACAGTGCAGTCTGTCCATAGTGCAGTCTGTCCACAGTGCAGTCTGTCCACAGTGCAGTCTGTCCATAGTGCAGTCTGTCTACAATGCAGTCTGTCCACAGTGCAGTCTGTCCACAATGCAGACTGTCCACAGCACTGTCTGTCCACAGTGCAGTCTGTCCACAGTACAGTCTATCCACAGTGCAGTCCGAACACAGTGCAGTCTATCCACAGTGCAGTCCGAACACAGTGCAGTCTGACCACAGTGCAGTCTGTCCACAGTGCAGACTGTCCACAGTGCAGTCTGACCACAGTGCAGTCTGTCCACAGTGCAGTCTGTCCATAGTGCAGACTGTCCATAGAGCCGTCTGTCCACAGTGCAGTCTGTCCGCACTGCAGTCAGTCCACAATACAGTCTGTCCACAGTGCAGTCTGTCCACAGTGCAGTCTGTCCACAGTGCAGTCTGTCCACAGTGCAGTCAGTCCACAGTGCAGTCAGTCCACAGTGCAGTCTGTCCACAGTGCAGTCTGTCCATAATGCAGTCTGTCCACATTGCAGTACTTCCAAAGTGCAGTCTGTCCACAGTGCTGTCTGTCCATAGTGCAGACTGTCCACAGAGCAGTACATCCAAAGTGCTGTCTGTCCACAGTGCAGCCTGTCCACAGTGCAGTCTGTCCAAAGTGCAGTCTGTCCACAGAACAGTCTGTCCACAGTGCAGTCTGTCCACAGTGTAGTCAGTCCACAGTGCAGTCTGTCCACAGTGCAGCCTGTCCACAGAGCAGTCTGTCCAAAGTGCAGCCTGTCCACAGTGCAGTCTGTCCATAGTGCAGTCTGTCCACAGTGCAGTCTGTCCACAGTGCAGTCTGTCCATAGTGCAGTCTGTCCACAATGCAGTCTGTCCACAGTGCAGTCTGTCCACAATGCAGACTGTCCACAGCACTGTCTGTCCACAGTGCAGTCTGTCCACAGTACAGTCTATCCACAGTGCAGTCCGAACACAGTGCAGTCTATCCACAGTGCAGTCCGAACACAGTGCAGTCTGACCACAGTGCAGTCTGTCCAAAGTGCAGACTGTCCACAGTGCAGTCTGACCACAGTGCAGTCTGTCCACAGTGCAGTCTGTCCATAGTGCACTCAGTCCATAGAGCCGTCTATCCACAGTGAAGTCTGTACACACTGCAGTCAGTCCACAGTACAGTCTGTCCACAGTGCAGTCTGTCCACAGTGCAGTCTGTCCACAGTGCAGTCTGTCCACAGTGCAGTCAGTCCACAGTGCAGTCAGTCCACAGTGCAGTCTGTCCATAGTGCAGTCTGTCCACATTGCAGTACATCCAAAGTGCAGTCTGTCCACAGTGCAGTCTGTCCACAGTGTAGTCAATCCAGAGTGAAGTGTATCCACAGTGCAGTCTGTCCACAATGTAGCCTGTCCACAGTGCAGTCTGTCCACAGTGCAGCCTCTCCACAATGCAATCGGTACACAGTGCCGTCTGTCTACAGTGCAGACTGTCCACAGTGCAGACTGTCCACAGTGTCATCTATCCCCAGTGCAGATGTTCCACAGTGCAGGCTGTTCACCTTTCTGTCTGTCCACAGTGCAGTCTGTCCACAGTGCAGTCTGTCCACAGTGCAGACTGTCTGCTGTGCAGACTGTCCAAAGTGCAGTCTGTCCAAAGTGCAGACTGTCTACTGTGCAGACTGTCCAAAGTGCATTCTGTCCACAGTGCAGACTGTCTACTGTGCAGACTGTCCAAAGTGCAGTCTGTCCACAGTGCAGTCTGTCCACAGTGCAGACTGTCTACTGTGCAGACTGTCCAAAGTGCAGTCTGTCCACAGTGCAGTCTGTCCACAGTGCAGACTGTCTACTGTGCAGACTCTCCAAAGTGCAGTCTGTCCACAGTGCAGTCTGTCCATAGTGCAGTCTGTCCACAGTGCAGTCTGTCCACAGTGCAGTCTGTCCATAGTGCAGTCTGTGCACAGTGCAGTCTGTCCACAGTGCAGTCTGTGCACAGTGCAGTCTGTCCAAATTGCAGTCTATCCAAATTGCACTCTGTACAAATTGCAGACTGTCCACTGTGCAGTCTGTCCACAGTTCAGTCTGTCCACAGTGCAGTCTGTCCACTCATCTGTCTGTCCACAGTGAAGTCTCTCCACAGTGCAGTCTGTCCACAGTGCAGTCTGTCCACAGTGCAGTTTGTCCACAGTGCAGTGTGTCCACAGTGCAGACTGTCCACAGTGCAGTCTGTCCACAATGCAGTCTGTCCACAGAGCAGTCAGTCCACAGTGCAGTCTGCCCATAGAGCAGTCTGTCCACAGTGCAGTCTGTCCAGAGCGCAGTCTGTCCACAGTGCAGACTGTCCACAGCGCAGTCTGTCCACAGTGCAGTCTGTCCACAGTGCAGTCTGTCCACAGTGCAGTCTCTCCAAAGTGCAGTCTGTCCACAGTGCAGGCTGTCCACAGAGCAGTCTGTCCAAAGTGCAGTCTATCCACAGAACAGTCTGTCCACAGTGCATTCTGTCCACAGTGCAGTCAGTCCACAGTGCAGTCTGTCCTCAGTGCAGTCTGTCCACAGTGCAGTCTGTGCACAGAGCAGTCAGTCCACAGTGCAGTCTGCCCGTAGTGCAGTCTGTCCACAGTGCAGACTGTAAACAGCGCAGTCTGTCCACAGTGCAGTCTGTCCACAGCGCAGTCTGTCCACAGTGCAGTCTGTCCAAATTGCAGTCTGTCCACAATGTAGTCTGTCAACAGTGCAGACTTTCCACAATGCAGTTTGTCCACAGTGCAGCCTGACCACAGTGCAGTCTATCCACAATGCAGTCTATCCCCAGTGCAGACAGTCCACAGTGCAGACTGTCCACAGTGTAGTCTGTACAAAGTGCAGTCTGTCCACAGAGCAGTCTGTACACAATGCAGTCTGTCCACCCTTCTGTCTGTCCACAGTGCAGTCTGTCCACCCTTCTGTCCGTTCACAGTGCAGTCTGTCCACAGTGCAGTCTGTCCACAGTGCAGTCTGACAACAGTGCAGTCTGTCCAGAGTGCAGTCTGTCCACCCTTCTGTCTGTCCACAGTGCAGCCTGTCCACAGTGCAGTCAATGCACAGTGCAGGGTATACACAGACCAGACTGTCCACAAAGCAGTCTGTCCACAGTGCAGTCTGTCCACAGTGCAGTCTGTGCACAGTGCAGTCTGTCCATAGTGCAGTCTGTGCACAGTGCAGTCTGTCCAAATTGCAGTCTGTCCAAATTGCATTCTGTCCAAATTGCAGTCTGTCCACAGTGCAGTCTGTCCACAGTGCAGTCTGTCCACAGTGCAGTCTGTCCACCCATCTGCCTGTCCACATTGCAGTCTCCCAACAATGCAGCCTGTCCACAGTGCAGTCTCTCCACAGTGCAGTCTTTCCACAGTGCAGTCTGTCCATAGTGCAGTCTGTCCACAGTGCAGTCTGTCCACAATGCAGACTGTCCACAGCACTGTCTGTCCACAGTGCAGTCTGTCCACAGTACAGTCTATCCACAGTGCAGTCCGAACACAGTGCAGTCTATCCACAGTGCAGTCCGAACACAGTGCAGTCTGACCACAGTGCAGTCTGTCCAAAGTGCAGACTGTCCACAGTGCAGTCTGACCACAGTGCAGTCTGTCCACAGTGCAGTCTGTCCATAGTGCACTCAGTCCATAGAGCCGTCTATCCACAGTGAAGTCTGTACACACTGCAGTCAGTCCACAGTACAGTCTGTCCACAGTGCAGTCTGTCCACAGTGCAGTCTGTCCACAGTGCAGTCTGTCCACAGTGCAGTCAGTCCACAGTGCAGTCAGTCCACAGTGCAGTCTGTCCATAGTGCAGTCTGTCCACATTGCAGTACATCCAAAGTGCAGTCTGTCCACAGTGCAGTCTGTCCACAGTGTAGTCAATCCAGAGTGAAGTGTATCCACAGTGCAGTCTGTCCACAATGTAGCCTGTCCACAGTGCAGTCTGTCCACAGTGCAGCCTCTCCACAATGCAATCGGTACACAGTGCCGTCTGTCTACAGTGCAGACTGTCCACAGTGCAGACTGTCCACAGTGTCATCTATCCCCAGTGCAGATGTTCCACAGTGCAGGCTGTTCACCTTTCTGTCTGTCCACAGTGCAGTCTGTCCACAGTGCAGTCTGTCCACAGTGCAGACTGTCTGCTGTGCAGACTGTCCAAAGTGCAGTCTGTCCAAAGTGCAGACTGTCTACTGTGCAGACTGTCCAAAGTGCATTCTGTCCACAGTGCAGACTGTCTACTGTGCAGACTGTCCAAAGTGCAGTCTGTCCACAGTGCAGTCTGTCCACAGTGCAGACTGTCTACTGTGCAGACTGTCCAAAGTGCAGTCTGTCCACAGTGCAGTCTGTCCACAGTGCAGACTGTCTACTGTGCAGACTCTCCAAAGTGCAGTCTGTCCACAGTGCAGTCTGTCCATAGTGCAGTCTGTCCACAGTGCAGTCTGTCCACAGTGCAGTCTGTCCATAGTGCAGTCTGTGCACAGTGCAGTCTGTCCACAGTGCAGTCTGTGCACAGTGCAGTCTGTCCAAATTGCAGTCTATCCAAATTGCACTCTGTACAAATTGCAGACTGTCCACTGTGCAGTCTGTCCACAGTTCAGTCTGTCCACAGTGCAGTCTGTCCACTCATCTGTCTGTCCACAGTGAAGTCTCTCCACAGTGCAGTCTGTCCACAGTGCAGTCTGTCCACAGTGCAGTTTGTCCACAGTGCAGTGTGTCCACAGTGCAGACTGTCCACAGTGCAGTCTGTCCACAATGCAGTCTGTCCACAGAGCAGTCAGTCCACAGTGCAGTCTGCCCATAGAGCAGTCTGTCCACAGTGCAGTCTGTCCAGAGCGCAGTCTGTCCACAGTGCAGACTGTCCACAGCGCAGTCTGTCCACAGTGCAGTCTGTCCACAGTGCAGTCTGTCCACAGTGCAGTCTCTCCAAAGTGCAGTCTGTCCACAGTGCAGGCTGTCCACAGAGCAGTCTGTCCAAAGTGCAGTCTATCCACAGAACAGTCTGTCCACAGTGCATTCTGTCCACAGTGCAGTCAGTCCACAGTGCAGTCTGTCCTCAGTGCAGTCTGTCCACAGTGCAGTCTGTGCACAGAGCAGTCAGTCCACAGTGCAGTCTGCCCGTAGTGCAGTCTGTCCACAGTGCAGACTGTAAACAGCGCAGTCTGTCCACAGTGCAGTCTGTCCACAGCGCAGTCTGTCCACAGTGCAGTCTGTCCAAATTGCAGTCTGTCCACAATGTAGTCTGTCAACAGTGCAGACTTTCCACAATGCAGTTTGTCCACAGTGCAGCCTGACCACAGTGCAGTCTATCCACAATGCAGTCTATCCCCAGTGCAGACAGTCCACAGTGCAGACTGTCCACAGTGTAGTCTGTACAAAGTGCAGTCTGTCCACAGAGCAGTCTGTACACAATGCAGTCTGTCCACCCTTCTGTCTGTCCACAGTGCAGTCTGTCCACCCTTCTGTCCGTTCACAGTGCAGTCTGTCCACAGTGCAGTCTGTCCACAGTGCAGTCTGACAACAGTGCAGTCTGTCCAGAGTGCAGTCTGTCCACCCTTCTGTCTGTCCACAGTGCAGCCTGTCCACAGTGCAGTCAATGCACAGTGCAGGGTATACACAGACCAGACTGTCCACAAAGCAGTCTGTCCACAGTGCAGTCTGTCCACAGTGCAGTCTGTGCACAGTGCAGTCTGTCCATAGTGCAGTCTGTGCACAGTGCAGTCTGTCCAAATTGCAGTCTGTCCAAATTGCATTCTGTCCAAATTGCAGTCTGTCCACAGTGCAGTCTGTCCACAGTGCAGTCTGTCCACAGTGCAGTCTGTCCACCCATCTGCCTGTCCACAGTGCAGTCTCCCAACAATGCAGCCTGTCCACAGTGCAGTCTCTCCACAGTGCAGTCTTTCCACAGTGCAGTCTGTCCATAGTGCAGTCTGTCCACAGTGCAGACTGTCCACAGTGCAGTCTGCCCACAAAGCAGTCTATACACAGTGCAGTCTATCCTCAGTGCAGCCTGTCCACAGTGCAGACAGTCCACAGTGCAGTCTGTCCATAGTGCAGTCTGTCCACAGTGCAGCCTGTCCATAATGCAGTCTTTCCACAGTGCAGTCTGTCCACAGAGCAGTCTATCCACAGTGTAGCCTGTCCGCAGTGCAGACCGTCCACAGTTCAGTCTGTCCAAAGTGTAGCCTGTCCACAGGGCAGTCTGTCCACAATGCAGTCTGTCCACAGTGCAGTCTCTCCACAATGCCGACTTTCCACAGTGCATTCTCTCCACAGTGCAGTCTGTCCACAGTGCAGTCTGTCCACAGTGCAGTCTGTCCGCACAGCAGTCTATCCTCAGTGCAGTATATCCACAGAGCAGTCTGTCTATAGTGCAGATTGTAAACAGTGAACAATAACAAAAGTGCAGCCTGTCCAAAAAGCAGTGTGTCTACAGAGCAGTCTGTCCATTGTGTAGCCAATCCACAGAGCAGCCTGACCACAGTGCAGGCAGTCCACACTGCAGTCTGTCCAAAGTGCAGTCTGTCCACAGTGCAGTCTGTCCAAAGTGCAGTCTATCCACAGTGCAGTCAATCCTCAGTGCAGTCTGTCCACAGTGCAGTACATCCAAAGTGCAGTCTGTCCACAGTGCAGCCTGTCCACAGAGCAGTCTGTCCAAAGTGCAGTCTGTCCACAGAACAGTCTGTCCTCAGTGCAGTCTGTCCACAGTGCAGTCAGTCCACAGTGCAGTCTGTCCTCAGTGCAGTCTGTCCACAGTGCAGTCTGTGCACAGAGCAGTCAGTCCACAGTGCAGTCTGCCCATAGTGCAGTCTGTCCAACAGTGCAGACTGTCCACAGCGCAGTCTGTAAACAGTGCAGACTGTCCACAGCGCAGTCTGTCCACAGTGCAGTCTGTCCACAGTGCAGACTGTCCATAGTGCAGCCTGTCCACAGTGCAGTCTGTCCATAGTGCAGTCTGTCCACAGTGCAGACTGTCCACAGTGCAGTCTGTCCATAGTGCAGTCTGTCTACAATGCAGTCTGTCCACAGTGCAGTCTGTCCACAATGCAGACTGTCCACAGCACTGTCTGTCCACAGTGCAGTCTGTCCACAGTACAGTCTATCCACAGTGCAGTCCGAACACAGTGCAGTCTATCCACAGTGCAGTCCGAACACAGTGCAGTCTGACCACAGTGCAGTCTGTCCACAGTGCAGACTGTCCACAGTGCAGTCTGACCACAGTGCAGTCTGTCCACAGTGCAGTCTGTCCATAGTGCAGACTGTCCATAGAGCCGTCTGTCCACAGTGCAGTCTGTCCGCACTGCAGTCAGTCCACAGTACAGTCTGTCCACAGTGCAGTCTGTCCACAGTGCAGTCTGTCCACAGTGCAGTCTGTCCACAGTGCAGTCAGTCCACAGTGCAGTCAGTCCACAGTGCAGTCTGTCCACAGTGCAGTCTGTCCATAGTGCAGTCTGTCCACATTGCAGTACATCCAAAGTGCAGTCTGTCCACAGTGCTGTCTGTCCATAGTGCAGACTGTCCACAGAGCAGTACATCCAAAGTGCTGTCTGTCCACAGTGCAGCCTGTCCACAGTGCAGTCTGTCCAAAGTGCAGTCTGTCCACAGAACAGTCTGTCCACAGTGCAGTCTGTCCACAGTGTAGTCAGTCCACAGTGCAGTCTGTCCACAGTGCAGCCTGTCCACAGAGCAGTCTGTCCAAAGTGCAGCCTGTCCACAGTGCAGTCTGTCCATAGTGCAGTCTGTCCACAGTGCAGTCTGTCCACAGTGCAGTCTGTCCATAGTGCAGTCTGTCCACAATGCAGTCTGTCCACAGTGCAGTCTGTCCACAATGCAGACTGTCCACAGCACTGTCTGTCCACAGTGCAGTCTGTCCACAGTACAGTCTATCCACAGTGCAGTCCGAACACAGTGCAGTCTATCCACAGTGCAGTCCGAACACAGTGCAGTCTGACCACAGTGCAGTCTGTCCAAAGTGCAGACTGTCCACAGTGCAGTCTGACCACAGTGCAGTCTGTCCACAGTGCAGTCTGTCCATAGTGCACTCAGTCCATAGAGCCGTCTATCCACAGTGAAGTCTGTACACACTGCAGTCAGTCCACAGTACAGTCTGTCCACAGTGCAGTCTGTCCACAGTGCAGTCTGTCCACAGTGCAGTCTGTCCACAGTGCAGTCAGTCCACAGTGCAGTCAGTCCACAGTGCAGTCTGTCCATAGTGCAGTCTGTCCACATTGCAGTACATCCAAAGTGCAGTCTGTCCACAGTGCAGTCTGTCCACAGTGTAGTCAATCCAGAGTGAAGTGTATCCACAGTGCAGTCTGTCCACAATGTAGCCTGTCCACAGTGCAGTCTGTCCACAGTGCAGCCTCTCCACAATGCAATCAGTACACAGTGCCGTCTGTCTACAGTGCAGACTGTCCACAGTGCAGACTGTCCACAGTGTCATCTATCCCCAGTGCAGATGGTCCACAGTGCAGGCTGTTCACCTTTCTGTCTGTCCACAGTGCAGTCTGTCCACAGTGCAGTCTGTCCACAGTGCAGACTGTCTGCTGTGCAGACTGTCCAAAGTGCAGTCTGTCCAAAGTGCAGACTGCCTACTGTGCAGACTGTCCAAAGTGCATTCTGTCCACAGTGCAGACTGTCTACTGTGCAGACTGTCCAAAGTGCAGTCTGTCCACAGTGCAGTCTGTCCAAAGTGCAGACTGTCTACTGTGCAGACTGTCCAAAGTGCAGTCTGTCCACAGTGCAGTCTGTCCACAGTGCAGACTGTCTACTGTGCAGACTCTCCAAAGTGCAGTCTGTCCACAGTGCAGTCTGTCCATAGTGCAGTCTGTCCACAGTGCAGTCTGTCCACAGTGCAGTCTGTCCATAGTGCAGTCTGTGCACAGTGCAGTCTGTCCACAGTGCAGTCTGTGCACAGTGCAGTCTGTCCAAATTGCAGTCTATCCAAATTGCACTCTGTACAAATTGCAGACTGTCCACTGTGCAGTCTGTCCACAGTTCAGTCTGTCCACAGTGCAGTCTGTCCACTCATCTGTCTGTCCACAGTGCAGTCTCTCCACAGTGCAGTCTGTCCACAGTGCAGTCTGTCCACAGTGCAGTTTGTCCACAGTGCAGTGTGTCCACAGTGCAGACTGTCCACAGTGCAGTCTGTCCACAGAGCAGACAATCCACAGTGCAATCTGTCCACAGTGCAGTCTGTCCACAATGCAGTCTGTCCACAGAGCAGTCAGTCCACAGTGCAGTCTGCCCATAGAGCAGTCTGTCCACAGTGCAGTCTGTCCAGAGCGCAGTCTGTCCACAGTGCAGACTGTCCACAGCGCAGTCTGTCCACAGTGCAGTCTGTCCACAGTGCAGTCTGTCCACAGTGCAGTCTCTCCAAAGTGCAGTCTGTCCACAGTGCAGGCTGTCCACAGAGCAGTCTGTCCAAAGTGCAGTCTATCCACAGAACAGTCTGTCCACAGTGCAGTCTGTCCACAGTGCAGTCTGTCCACAGTGCAGTCTGTCCACAGTGCAGTCTGTCCACAGTGCAGTCAGTCCACAGTGCAGTCAGTCCACAGTGCAGTCTGTCCATAGTGCAGTCTGTCCACATTGCAGTACATCCAAAGTGCAGTCTGTCCACAGTGCAGTCTGTCCACAGTGTAGTCAATCCAGAGTGAAGTGTATCCACAGTGCAGTCTGTCCACAATGTAGCCTGCCCACAGTGCAGTCTGTCCACAGTGCAGCCTCTCCACAATGCAATCGGTACACAGTGCCGTCTGTCTACAGTGCAGACTGTCCACAGTGCAGACTGTCCACAGTGTCATCTATCCCCAGTGCAGATGTTCCACAGTGCAGGCTGTTCACCTTTCTGTCTGTCCACAGTGCAGTCTGTCCACAGTGCAGTCTGTCCACAGTGCAGACTGTCTGCTGTGCAGACTGTCCAAAGTGCAGTCTGTCCAAAGTGCAGACTGTCTACTGTGCAGACTGTCCAAAGTGCATTCTGTCCACAGTGCAGACTGTCTACTGTGCAGACTGTCCAAAGTGCAGTCTGTCCACAGTGCAGTCTGTCCACAGTGCAGACTGTCTACTGTGCAGACTGTCCAAAGTGCAGTCTGTCCACAGTGCAGTCTGTCCACAGTGCAGACTGTCTACTGTGCAGACTCTCCAAAGTGCAGTCTGTCCACAGTGCAGTCTGTCCATAGTGCAGTCTGTCCACAGTGCAGTCTGTCCACAGTGCAGTCTGTCCATAGTGCAGTCTGTGCACAGTGCAGTCTGTCCACAGTGCAGTCTGTGCACAGTGCAGTCTGTCCAAATTGCAGTCTATCCAAATTGCACTCTGTACAAATTGCAGACTGTCCACTGTGCAGTCTGTCCACAGTTCAGTCTGTCCACAGTGCAGTCTGTCCACTCATCTGTCTGTCCACAGTGAAGTCTCTCCACAGTGCAGTCTGTCCACAGTGCAGTCTGTCCACAGTGCAGTTTGTCCACAGTGCAGTGTGTCCACAGTGCAGACTGTCCACAGTGCAGTCTGTCCACAATGCAGTCTGTCCACAGAGCAGTCAGTCCACAGTGCAGTCTGCCCATAGAGCAGTCTGTCCACAGTGCAGTCTGTCCAGAGCGCAGTCTGTCCACAGTGCAGACTGTCCACAGCGCAGTCTGTCCACAGTGCAGTCTGTCCACAGTGCAGTCTGTCCACAGTGCAGTCTCTCCAAAGTGCAGTCTGTCCACAGTGCAGGCTGTCCACAGAGCAGTCTGTCCAAAGTGCAGTCTATCCACAGAACAGTCTGTCCACAGTGCATTCTGTCCACAGTGCAGTCAGTCCACAGTGCAGTCTGTCCTCAGTGCAGTCTGTCCACAGTGCAGTCTGTGCACAGAGCAGTCAGTCCACAGTGCAGTCTGCCCGTAGTGCAGTCTGTCCACAGTGCAGACTGTAAACAGCGCAGTCTGTCCACAGTGCAGTCTGTCCACAGCGCAGTCTGTCCACAGTGCAGTCTGTCCAAATTGCAGTCTGTCCACAATGTAGTCTGTCAACAGTGCAGACTTTCCACAATGCAGTTTGTCCACAGTGCAGCCTGACCACAGTGCAGTCTATCCACAATGCAGTCTATCCCCAGTGCAGACAGTCCACAGTGCAGACTGTCCACAGTGTAGTCTGTACAAAGTGCAGTCTGTCCACAGAGCAGTCTGTACACAATGCAGTCTGTCCACCCTTCTGTCTGTCCACAGTGCAGTCTGTCCACCCTTCTGTCCGTTCACAGTGCAGTCTGTCCACAGTGCAGTCTGTCCACAGTGCAGTCTGACAACAGTGCAGTCTGTCCAGAGTGCAGTCTGTCCACCCTTCTGTCTGTCCACAGTGCAGCCTGTCCACAGTGCAGTCAATGCACAGTGCAGGGTATACACAGACCAGACTGTCCACAAAGCAGTCTGTCCACAGTGCAGTCTGTCCACAGTGCAGTCTGTGCACAGTGCAGTCTGTCCATAGTGCAGTCTGTGCACAGTGCAGTCTGTCCAAATTGCAGTCTGTCCAAATTGCATTCTGTCCAAATTGCAGTCTGTCCACAGTGCAGTCTGTCCACAGTGCAGTCTGTCCACAGTGCAGTCTGTCCACCCATCTGCCTGTCCACAGTGCAGTCTCCCAACAATGCAGCCTGTCCACAGTGCAGTCTCTCCACAGTGCAGTCTTTCCACAGTGCAGTCTGTCCATAGTGCAGTCTGTCCACAGTGCAGACTGTCCACAGTGCAGTCTGCCCACAAAGCAGTCTATACACAGTGCAGTCTATCCTCAGTGCAGCCTGTCCACAGTGCAGACAGTCCACAGTGCAGTCTGTCCATAGTGCAGTCTGTCCACAGTGCAGCCTGTCCATAATGCAGTCTTTCCACAGTGCAGTCTGTCCACAGAGCAGTCTATCCACAGTGTAGCCTGTCCGCAGTGCAGACCGTCCACAGTTCAGTCTGTCCAAAGTGTAGCCTGTCCACAGGGCAGTCTGTCCACAATGCAGTCTGTCCACAGTGCAGTCTCTCCACAATGCCGACTTTCCACAGTGCATTCTCTCCACAGTGCAGTCTGTCCACAGTGCAGTCTGTCCACAGTGCAGTCTGTCCGCACAGCAGTCTATCCTCAGTGCAGTATATCCACAGAGCAGTCTGTCTATAGTGCAGATTGTAAACAGTGAACAATAACAAAAGTGCAGCCTGTCCAAAAAGCAGTGTGTCTACAGAGCAGTCTGTCCATTGTGTAGCCAATCCACAGAGCAGCCTGACCACAGTGCAGGCAGTCCACACTGCAGTCTGTCCAAAGTGCAGTCTGTCCACAGTGCAGTCTGTCCAAAGTGCAGTCTATCCACAGTGCAGTCAATCCTCAGTGCAGTCTGTCCACAGTGCAGTACATCCAAAGTGCAGTCTGTCCACAGTGCAGCCTGTCCACAGAGCAGTCTGTCCAAAGTGCAGTCTGTCCACAGAACAGTCTGTCCTCAGTGCAGTCTGTCCACAGTGCAGTCAGTCCACAGTGCAGTCTGTCCTCAGTGCAGTCTGTCCACAGTGCAGTCTGTGCACAGAGCAGTCAGTCCACAGTGCAGTCTGCCCATAGTGCAGTCTGTCCAACAGTGCAGACTGTCCACAGCGCAGTCTGTAAACAGTGCAGACTGTCCACAGCGCAGTCTGTCCACAGTGCAGTCTGTCCACAGTGCAGACTGTCCATAGTGCAGCCTGTCCACAGTGCAGTCTGTCCATAGTGCAGTCTGTCCACAGTGCAGACTGTCCACAGTGCAGTCTGTCCATAGTGCAGTCTGTCTACAATGCAGTCTGTCCACAGTGCAGTCTGTCCACAATGCAGACTGTCCACAGCACTGTCTGTCCACAGTGCAGTCTGTCCACAGTACAGTCTATCCACAGTGCAGTCCGAACACAGTGCAGTCTATCCACAGTGCAGTCCGAACACAGTGCAGTCTGACCACAGTGCAGTCTGTCCACAGTGCAGACTGTCCACAGTGCAGTCTGACCACAGTGCAGTCTGTCCACAGTGCAGTCTGTCCATAGTGCAGACTGTCCATAGAGCCGTCTGTCCACAGTGCAGTCTGTCCGCACTGCAGTCAGTCCACAGTACAGTCTGTCCACAGTGCAGTCTGTCCACAGTGCAGTCTGTCCACAGTGCAGTCTGTCCACAGTGCAGTCAGTCCACAGTGCAGTCAGTCCACAGTGCAGTCTGTCCACAGTGCAGTCTGTCCATAGTGCAGTCTGTCCACATTGCAGTACATCCAAAGTGCAGTCTGTCCACAGTGCTGTCTGTCCATAGTGCAGACTGTCCACAGAGCAGTACATCCAAAGTGCTGTCTGTCCACAGTGCAGCCTGTCCACAGTGCAGTCTGTCCAAAGTGCAGTCTGTCCACAGAACAGTCTGTCCACAGTGCAGTCTGTCCACAGTGTAGTCAGTCCACAGTGCAGTCTGTCCACAGTGCAGCCTGTCCACAGAGCAGTCTGTCCAAAGTGCAGCCTGTCCACAGTGCAGTCTGTCCATAGTGCAGTCTGTCCACAGTGCAGTCTGTCCACAGTGCAGTCTGTCCATAGTGCAGTCTGTCCACAATGCAGTCTGTCCACAGTGCAGTCTGTCCACAATGCAGACTGTCCACAGCACTGTCTGTCCACAGTGCAGTCTGTCCACAGTACAGTCTATCCACAGTGCAGTCCGAACACAGTGCAGTCTATCCACAGTGCAGTCCGAACACAGTGCAGTCTGACCACAGTGCAGTCTGTCCAAAGTGCAGACTGTCCACAGTGCAGTCTGACCACAGTGCAGTCTGTCCACAGTGCAGTCTGTCCATAGTGCACTCAGTCCATAGAGCCGTCTATCCACAGTGAAGTCTGTACACACTGCAGTCAGTCCACAGTACAGTCTGTCCACAGTGCAGTCTGTCCACAGTGCAGTCTGTCCACAGTGCAGTCTGTCCACAGTGCAGTCAGTCCACAGTGCAGTCAGTCCACAGTGCAGTCTGTCCATAGTGCAGTCTGTCCACATTGCAGTACATCCAAAGTGCAGTCTGTCCACAGTGCAGTCTGTCCACAGTGTAGTCAATCCAGAGTGAAGTGTATCCACAGTGCAGTCTGTCCACAATGTAGCCTGTCCACAGTGCAGTCTGTCCACAGTGCAGCCTCTCCACAATGCAATCAGTACACAGTGCCGTCTGTCTACAGTGCAGACTGTCCACAGTGCAGACTGTCCACAGTGTCATCTATCCCCAGTGCAGATGGTCCACAGTGCAGGCTGTTCACCTTTCTGTCTGTCCACAGTGCAGTCTGTCCACAGTGCAGTCTGTCCACAGTGCAGACTGTCTGCTGTGCAGACTGTCCAAAGTGCAGTCTGTCCAAAGTGCAGACTGCCTACTGTGCAGACTGTCCAAAGTGCATTCTGTCCACAGTGCAGACTGTCTACTGTGCAGACTGTCCAAAGTGCAGTCTGTCCACAGTGCAGTCTGTCCAAAGTGCAGACTGTCTACTGTGCAGACTGTCCAAAGTGCAGTCTGTCCACAGTGCAGTCTGTCCACAGTGCAGACTGTCTACTGTGCAGACTCTCCAAAGTGCAGTCTGTCCACAGTGCAGTCTGTCCATAGTGCAGTCTGTCCACAGTGCAGTCTGTCCACAGTGCAGTCTGTCCATAGTGCAGTCTGTGCACAGTGCAGTCTGTCCACAGTGCAGTCTGTGCACAGTGCAGTCTGTCCAAATTGCAGTCTATCCAAATTGCACTCTGTACAAATTGCAGACTGTCCACTGTGCAGTCTGTCCACAGTTCAGTCTGTCCACAGTGCAGTCTGTCCACTCATCTGTCTGTCCACAGTGCAGTCTCTCCACAGTGCAGTCTGTCCACAGTGCAGTCTGTCCACAGTGCAGTTTGTCCACAGTGCAGTGTGTCCACAGTGCAGACTGTCCACAGTGCAGTCTGTCCACAGAGCAGACAATCCACAGTGCAATCTGTCCACAGTGCAGTCTGTCCACAATGCAGTCTGTCCACAGAGCAGTCAGTCCACAGTGCAGTCTGCCCATAGAGCAGTCTGTCCACAGTGCAGTCTGTCCAGAGCGCAGTCTGTCCACAGTGCAGACTGTCCACAGCGCAGTCTGTCCACAGTGCAGTCTGTCCACAGTGCAGTCTGTCCACAGTGCAGTCTCTCCAAAGTGCAGTCTGTCCACAGTGCAGGCTGTCCACAGAGCAGTCTGTCCAAAGTGCAGTCTATCCACAGAACAGTCTGTCCACAGTGCAGTCTGTCCACAGTGCAGTCAGTCCACAGTGCAGTCTGTCCTCAGTGCAGTCTGTCCACAGTGCAGTCTGTGCACAGAGCAGTCAGTCCACAGTGCAGTCTGCCCGTAGTGCAGTCTGTCCACAGTGCAGACTGTAAACAGCGCAGTCTGTCCACAGTGCAGTCTGTCCACAGCGCAGTCTGTCCACAGTGCAGTCTGTCCAAATTGCAGTCTGTCCACAATGTAGTCTGTCAACAGTGCAGACTTTCCACAATGCAGTTTGTCCACAGTGCAGCCTGACCACAGTGCAGTCTATCCACAATGCAGTCTATCCCCAGTGCAGACAGTCCACAGTGCAGACTGTCCACAGTGTAGTCTGTACAAAGTGCAGTCTGTCCACAGAGCAGTCTGTCCACAATGCAGTCTGTCCACCCTTCTGTCTGTCCACAGTGCAGTCTGTCCACCCTTCTGTCCGTTCACAGTGCAGTCTGTCCACAGTGCAGTCTGTCCACAGTGCAGTCTGACAACAGTGCAGTCTGTCCAGAGTGCAGTCTGTCCACCCTTCTGTCTGTCCACAGTGCAGCCTGTCCACAGTGCAGTCTGTCCATAGTGCAGTCTGTCCACAGTGCAGTCTGTCCACAGTGCAGTCTGTCCATAGTGCAGTCTGTCCACAATGCAGTCTGTCCACAGTGCAGTCTGTCCACAATGCAGACTGTCCACAGCACTGTCTGTCCACAGTGCAGTCTGTCCACAGTACAGTCTATCCACAGTGCAGTCCGAACACAGTGCAGTCTATCCACAGTGCAGTCCGAACACAGTGCAGTCTGACCACAGTGCAGTCTGTCCAAAGTGAAGACTGTCCACAGTGCAGTCTGACTACAGTGCAGTCTGTCCACAGTGCAGTCTGTCCATAGTGCAGTCAGTCCATAGAGCCGTCTATCCACAGTGAAGTCTGTCCACACTGCAGTCAGTCCACAGTACAGTCTGTCCAGAGTGCAGTCTGTCCACAGTGCAGTCTGTCCACAGTGCAGTCTGTCCACAGTGCAGTCAGTCCACAGTGCAGTCAGTCCACAGTGCAGTCTGTCCATAGTGCAGTCTGTCCACATTGCAGTACATCCAAAGTGCAGTCTGTCCACAGTGCAGTCTGTCCACAGTGTAGTCAATCCAGAGTGAAGTGTATCCACAGTGCAGTCTGTCCACAATGTAGCCTGTCCACAGTGCAGTCTGTCCACAGTGCAGCCTCTCCACAATGCAATCGGTACACAGTGCCGTCTGTCTACAGTGCAGACTGTCCACAGTGCAGACTGTCCACAGTCTCATCTATCCCCAGTGCAGATGGTCCACAGTGCAGGCTGTTCACCTTTCTGTCTGTCCACAGTGCAGTCTGTCCACAGTGCAGACTGTCTGCTGTGCAGACTGTCCAAAGTGCAGTCTGTCCAAAGTGCAGACTGTCTACTGTGCAGACTGTCCAAAGTGCATTCTGTCCACAGTGCAGACTGCCTACTGTGCAGACTGTCCAAAGTGCAGTCTGTCCACAGTGCAGTCTGTCCACAGTGCAGACTGTCTACTGTGCAGACTGTCCAAAGTGCAGTCTGTCCACAGTGCAGTCTGTCCACAGTGCAGACTGTCTACTGTGCAGACTCTCCAAAGTGCAGTCTGTCCACAGTGCAGTCTGTCCATAGTGCAGTCTGTCCACAGTGCAGTCTGTCCACAGTGCAGTCTGTCCATAGTGCAGTCTGTGCACAGTGCAGTCTGTCCACAGTGCAGTCTGTGCACAGTGCAGTCTGTCCAAATTGCAGTCTATCCAAATTGCACTCTGTACAAATTGCAGACTGTCCACTGTGCAGTCTGTCCACAGTTCAGTCTGTCCACAGTGCAGTCTGTCCACTCATCTGTCTGTCCACAGTGCAGTCTCTCCACAGTGCAGTCTGTCCACAGTGCAGTCTGTCCACAGTGCAGTTTGTCCACAGTGCAGTGTGTCCACAGTGCAGACTGTCCACAGTGCAGTCTGTCCACAGAGCAGACAATCCACAGTGCAATCTGTCCACAGTGCAGTCTGACCACAGTGCAGTCTGTCCAAAGTGAAGACTGTCCACAGTGCAGTCTGACTACAGTGCAGTCTGTCCACAGTGCAGTCTGTCCATAGTGCAGTCAGTCCATAGAGCCGTCTATCCACAGTGAAGTCTGTCCACACTGCAGTCAGTCCACAGTACAGTCTGTCCAGAGTGCAGTCTGTCCACAGTGCAGTCTGTCCACAGTGCAGTCTGTCCACAGTGCAGTCAGTCCACAGTGCAGTCAGTCCACAGTGCAGTCTGTCCATAGTGCAGTCTGTCCACATTGCAGTACATCCAAAGTGCAGTCTGTCCACAGTGCAGTCTGTCCACAGTGTAGTCAATCCAGAGTGAAGTGTATCCACAGTGCAGTCTGTCCACAATGTAGCCTGTCCACAGTGCAGTCTGTCCACAGTGCAGCCTCTCCACAATGCAATCGGTACACAGTGCCGTCTGTCTACAGTGCAGACTGTCCACAGTGCAGACTGTCCACAGTCTCATCTATCCCCAGTGCAGATGGTCCACAGTGCAGGCTGTTCACCTTTCTGTCTGTCCACAGTGCAGTCTGTCCACAGTGCAGACTGTCTGCTGTGCAGACTGTCCAAAGTGCAGTCTGTCCAAAGTGCAGACTGTCTACTGTGCAGACTGTCCAAAGTGCATTCTGTCCACAGTGCAGACTGTCTACTGTGCAGACTGTCCAAAGTGCAGTCTGTCCACAGTGCAGTCTGTCCACAGTGCAGACTGTCTACTGTGCAGACTGTCCAAAGTGCAGTCTGTCCACAGTGCAGTCTGTCCACAGTGCAGACTGTCTACTGTGCAGACTCTCCAAAGTGCAGTCTGTCCACAGTGCAGTCTGTCCATAGTGCAGTCTGTCCACAGTGCAGTCTGTCCACTGTGCAGTCTGTCCATAGTGCAGTCTGTGCACAGTGCAGTCTGTCCACAGTGCAGTCTGTGCACAGTGCAGTCTGTCCAAATTGCAGTCTATCCAAATTGCAGTCTGTACAAATTGCAGACTGTCCACTGTGCAGTCTGTCCACAGTTCAGTCTGTCCACAGTGCAGTCTGTCCACTCATCTGTCTGTCCACAGTGCAGTCTCTCCACAGTGCAGTCTGTCCACATTGCAGTCTGTCCACAGTGCAGTTTGTCCACAGTGCAGTCTGTCCAAATTGCAGTCTATCCAAATTGCACTCTGTACAAATTGCAGACTGTCCACTGTGCAGTCTGTCCACAGTTCAGTCTGTCCACAGTGCAGTCTGTCCACTCATCTGTCTGTCCACAGTGCAGTCTCTCCACAGTGCAGTCTGTCCACAGTGCAGTCTGTCCACAGTGCAGTTTGTCCACAGTGCAGTGTGTCCACAGTGCAGACTGTCCACAGTGCAGTCTGTCCACAGAGCAGACAATCCACAGTGCAATCTGTCCACAGTGCAGTCTGTCCACAATGCAGTCTGTCCACAGAGCAGTCAGTCCACAGTGCAGTCTGCCCATAGAGCAGTCTGTCCACAGTGCAGTCTGTCCAGAGCGCAGTCTGTCCACAGTGCAGACTGTCCACAGCGCAGTCTGTCCACAGTGCAGTCTGTCCACAGTGCAGTCTGTCCACAGTGCAGTCTCTCCAAAGTGCAGTCTGTCCACAGTGCAGGCTGTCCACAGAGCAGTCTGTCCAAAGTGCAGTCTATCCACAGAACAGTCTGTCCACAGTGCATTCTGTCCACAGTGCAGTCAGTCCACAGTGCAGTCTGTCCTCAGTGCAGTCTGTCCACAGTGCAGTCTGTGCACAGAGCAGTCAGTCCACAGTGCAGTCTGCCCGTAGTGCAGTCTGTCCACAGTGCAGACTGTAAACAGCGCAGTCTGTCCACAGTGCAGTCTGTCCACAGCGCAGTCTGTCCACAGTGCAGTCTGTCCAAATTGCAGTCTGTCCACAATGTAGTCTGTCAACAGTGCAGACTTTCCACAATGCAGTTTGTCCACAGTGCAGCCTGACCACAGTGCAGTCTATCCACAATGCAGTCTATCCCCAGTGCAGACAGTCCACAGTGCAGACTGTCCACAGTGTAGTCTGTACAAAGTGCAGTCTGTCCACAGAGCAGTCTGTCCACAATGCAGTCTGTCCACCCTTCTGTCTGTCCACAGTGCAGTCTGTCCACCCTTCTGTCCGTTCACAGTGCAGTCTGTCCACAGTGCAGTCTGTCCACAGTGCAGTCTGACAACAGTGCAGTCTGTCCAGAGTGCAGTCTGTCCACCCTTCTGTCTGTCCACAGTGCAGCCTGTCCACAGTGCAGTCTGTCCATAGTGCAGTCTGTCCACAGTGCAGTCTGTCCACAGTGCAGTCTGTCCATAGTGCAGTCTGTCCACAATGCAGTCTGTCCACAGTGCAGTCTGTCCACAATGCAGACTGTCCACAGCACTGTCTGTCCACAGTGCAGTCTGTCCACAGTACAGTCTATCCACAGTGCAGTCCGAACACAGTGCAGTCTATCCACAGTGCAGTCCGAACACAGTGCAGTCTGACCACAGTGCAGTCTGTCCAAAGTGAAGACTGTCCACAGTGCAGTCTGACTACAGTGCAGTCTGTCCACAGTGCAGTCTGTCCATAGTGCAGTCAGTCCATAGAGCCGTCTATCCACAGTGAAGTCTGTCCACACTGCAGTCAGTCCACAGTACAGTCTGTCCAGAGTGCAGTCTGTCCACAGTGCAGTCTGTCCACAGTGCAGTCTGTCCACAGTGCAGTCAGTCCACAGTGCAGTCAGTCCACAGTGCAGTCTGTCCATAGTGCAGTCTGTCCACATTGCAGTACATCCAAAGTGCAGTCTGTCCACAGTGCAGTCTGTCCACAGTGTAGTCAATCCAGAGTGAAGTGTATCCACAGTGCAGTCTGTCCACAATGTAGCCTGTCCACAGTGCAGTCTGTCCACAGTGCAGCCTCTCCACAATGCAATCGGTACACAGTGCCGTCTGTCTACAGTGCAGACTGTCCACAGTGCAGACTGTCCACAGTCTCATCTATCCCCAGTGCAGATGGTCCACAGTGCAGGCTGTTCACCTTTCTGTCTGTCCACAGTGCAGTCTGTCCACAGTGCAGACTGTCTGCTGTGCAGACTGTCCAAAGTGCAGTCTGTCCAAAGTGCAGACTGTCTACTGTGCAGACTGTCCAAAGTGCATTCTGTCCACAGTGCAGACTGTCTACTGTGCAGACTGTCCAAAGTGCAGTCTGTCCACAGTGCAGTCTGTCCACAGTGCAGACTGTCTACTGTGCAGACTGTCCAAAGTGCAGTCTGTCCACAGTGCAGTCTGTCCACAGTGCAGACTGTCTACTGTGCAGACTCTCCAAAGTGCAGTCTGTCCACAGTGCAGTCTGTCCATAGTGCAGTCTTTCCACAGTGCAGTCTGTCCACTGTGCAGTCTGTCCATAGTGCAGTCTGTGCACAGTGCAGTCTGTCCACAGTGCAGTCTGTGCACAGTGCAGTCTGTCCAAATTGCAGTCTATCCAAATTGCAGTCTGTACAAATTGCAGACTGTCCACTGTGCAGTCTGTCCACAGTTCAGTCTGTCCACAGTGCAGTCTGTCCACTCATCTGTCTGTCCACAGTGCAGTCTCTCCACAGTGCAGTCTGTCCACAGTGCAGTCTGTCCACAGTGCAGTTTGTCCACAGTGCAGTGTGTCCACAGTGCAGACTGTCCACAGTGCAGTCTGTCCACAGTGCAGACAGTCCACAGTGCAATCTGTCCACAGTGCAGTGTGTCCACAATGCAGTCTGTCCACAGAGCAGTCAGTCCACAGTGCAGTCTGCCCATAGAGCAGTCTGTCCACAGTGCAGTCTGTCCAGAGCGCAGTCTGTCCACAGTGCAGACTGTCCACAGCGCAGTCTGTCCACAGTGCAGTCTGTCCACAGTGCAGTCTGTCCACAGTGCAGTCTCTCCAAAGTGCAGTCTGTCCACAGTGCAGGCTGTCCACAGAGCAGTCTGTCCAAAGTGCAGTCTATCCACAGAACAGTCTGTCCACAGTGCAGTCTGTCCACAGTGCAGTCTCTCCACAGTGCAGTCTGTCCACAGTGCAGTCTGTCCACAGTGCAGTTTGTCCACAGTGCAGTGTGTCCACAGTGCAGACTGTCCACAGTGCAGTCTGTCCACAGAGCAGACAATCCACAGTGCAATCTGTCCACAGTGCAGTCTGTCCACAATGCAGTCTGTCCACAGAGCAGTCAGTCCACAGTGCAGTCTGCCCATAGAGCAGTCTGTCCACAGTGCAGTCTGTCCAGAGCGCAGTCTGTCCACAGTGCAGACTGTCCACAGCGCAGTCTGTCCACAGTGCAGTCTGTCCACAGTGCAGTCTGTCCACAGTGCAGTCTCTCCAAAGTGCAGTCTGTCCACAGTGCAGGCTGTCCACAGAGCAGTCTGTCCAAAGTGCAGTCTATCCACAGAACAGTCTGTCCACAGTGCATTCTGTCCACAGTGCAGTCAGTCCACAGTGCAGTCTGTCCTCAGTGCAGTCTGTCCACAGTGCAGTCTGTGCACAGAGCAGTCAGTCCACAGTGCAGTCTGCCCGTAGTGCAGTCTGTCCACAGTGCAGACTGTAAACAGCGCAGTCTGTCCACAGTGCAGTCTGTCCACAGCGCAGTCTGTCCACAGTGCAGTCTGTCCAAATTGCAGTCTGTCCACAATGTAGTCTGTCAACAGTGCAGACTTTCCACAATGCAGTTTGTCCACAGTGCAGCCTGACCACAGTGCAGTCTATCCACAATGCAGTCTATCCCCAGTGCAGACAGTCCACAGTGCAGACTGTCCACAGTGTAGTCTGTACAAAGTGCAGTCTGTCCACAGAGCAGTCTGTCCACAATGCAGTCTGTCCACCCTTCTGTCTGTCCACAGTGCAGTCTGTCCACCCTTCTGTCCGTTCACAGTGCAGTCTGTCCACAGTGCAGTCTGTCCACAGTGCAGTCTGACAACAGTGCAGTCTGTCCAGAGTGCAGTCTGTCCACCCTTCTGTCTGTCCACAGTGCAGCCTGTCCACAGTGCAGTCTGTCCATAGTGCAGTCTGTCCACAGTGCAGTCTGTCCACAGTGCAGTCTGTCCATAGTGCAGTCTGTCCACAATGCAGTCTGTCCACAGTGCAGTCTGTCCACAATGCAGACTGTCCACAGCACTGTCTGTCCACAGTGCAGTCTGTCCACAGTACAGTCTATCCACAGTGCAGTCCGAACACAGTGCAGTCTATCCACAGTGCAGTCCGAACACAGTGCAGTCTGACCACAGTGCAGTCTGTCCAAAGTGAAGACTGTCCACAGTGCAGTCTGACTACAGTGCAGTCTGTCCACAGTGCAGTCTGTCCATAGTGCAGTCAGTCCATAGAGCCGTCTATCCACAGTGAAGTCTGTCCACACTGCAGTCAGTCCACAGTACAGTCTGTCCAGAGTGCAGTCTGTCCACAGTGCAGTCTGTCCACAGTGCAGTCTGTCCACAGTGCAGTCAGTCCACAGTGCAGTCAGTCCACAGTGCAGTCTGTCCATAGTGCAGTCTGTCCACATTGCAGTACATCCAAAGTGCAGTCTGTCCACAGTGCAGTCTGTCCACAGTGTAGTCAATCCAGAGTGAAGTGTATCCACAGTGCAGTCTGTCCACAATGTAGCCTGTCCACAGTGCAGTCTGTCCACAGTGCAGCCTCTCCACAATGCAATCGGTACACAGTGCCGTCTGTCTACAGTGCAGACTGTCCACAGTGCAGACTGTCCACAGTCTCATCTATCCCCAGTGCAGATGGTCCACAGTGCAGGCTGTTCACCTTTCTGTCTGTCCACAGTGCAGTCTGTCCACAGTGCAGACTGTCTGCTGTGCAGACTGTCCAAAGTGCAGTCTGTCCAAAGTGCAGACTGTCTACTGTGCAGACTGTCCAAAGTGCATTCTGTCCACAGTGCAGACTGTCTACTGTGCAGACTGTCCAAAGTGCAGTCTGTCCACAGTGCAGTCTGTCCACAGTGCAGACTGTCTACTGTGCAGACTGTCCAAAGTGCAGTCTGTCCACAGTGCAGTCTGTCCACAGTGCAGACTGTCTACTGTGCAGACTCTCCAAAGTGCAGTCTGTCCACAGTGCAGTCTGTCCATAGTGCAGTCTTTCCACAGTGCAGTCTGTCCACTGTGCAGTCTGTCCATAGTGCAGTCTGTGCACAGTGCAGTCTGTCCACAGTGCAGTCTGTGCACAGTGCAGTCTGTCCAAATTGCAGTCTATCCAAATTGCAGTCTGTACAAATTGCAGACTGTCCACTGTGCAGTCTGTCCACAGTTCAGTCTGTCCACAGTGCAGTCTGTCCACTCATCTGTCTGTCCACAGTGCAGTCTCTCCACAGTGCAGTCTGTCCACAGTGCAGTCTGTCCACAGTGCAGTTTGTCCACAGTGCAGTGTGTCCACAGTGCAGACTGTCCACAGTGCAGTCTGTCCACAGTGCAGACAGTCCACAGTGCAATCTGTCCACAGTGCAGTCTGTCCACAATGCAGTCTGTCCACAGAGCAGTCAGTCCACAGTGCAGTCTGCCCATAGAGCAGTCTGTCCACAGTGCAGTCTGTCCAGAGCGCAGTCTGTCCACAGTGCAGACTGTCCACAGCGCAGTCTGTCCACAGTGCAGTCTGTCCACAGTGCAGTCTGTCCACAGTGCAGTCTCTCCAAAGTGCAGTCTGTCCACAGTGCAGGCTGTCCACAGAGCAGTCTGTCCAAAGTGCAGTCTATCCACAGAACAGTCTGTCCACAGTGCAGTCTGTCCACAGTGCAGTCAGTCCACAGTGCAGTCTGTCCTCAGTGCAGTCTGTCCACAGTGCAGTCTGTGCACAGAGCAGTCAGTCCACAGTGCAGTCTGCCCGTAGTGCAGTCTGTCCACAGTGCAGACTGTAAACAGCGCAGTCTGTCCACAGTGCAGTCTGTCCACAGCGCAGTCTGTCCACAGTGCAGTCTGTCCAAATTGCAGTCTGTCCACAATGCAGTCTATCCCCAGTGCAGACAGTCCACAGTGCAGACTGTCCACAGTGTAGTCTGCACAAAGTGCAGTCTGTCCACAGAGCAGTCTGTCCACAATGCAGTCTGTCCACCCTTCTGTCTGTCCACAGTGCAGTCTGTCCACCCTTCTGTCCGTTCACAGTGCAGTCTGTCCACAGTGCAGTCTGTCCACAGTGCAGTCTGACAACAGTGCAGTCTGTCCAGAGTGCAGTCTGTCCACCCTTCTGTCTGTCCACAGTGCAGTCTGTCCACAGTGCAGTCCGTTCACAGTGCAGACTGTCCACAGTGCAGACTGTCCACAGTGCAGTCTGTTCACAGTGCAGTACATCCACAGTGCATTCTGTCATCAGTGCAGTCTGACAACAGTGGCATCAATCCCCGATGCAGATGGACAACAGTGCAGTCTGTCCACAGTGCAGTCAATGCACAGTGCAGGGTATACACAGACCAGACTGTCCACAATGCAGTCTGTCCACAGTGCAGTCTGTCCACAGTGCAGTCTGTGCACAGTGCAGTCTGTCCATAGTGCAGTCTGTGCACAGTGCAGTCTGTCCAAATTGTAGTCTGTCCAAATTGCATTCTGTCCAAATTGCAGTCTGTCCACAGTGCAGTCTGTCCACAGTGCAGTCTGTCCACAGTGCAGTCTGTCCACCCATCTGCCTGTCCACAGTGCAGTCTCCCAACAATGCAGCCTGTCCACAGTGCAGTCTCTCCACAGTGCAGTCTGTCCACAGTGCAGTCTGTCCATAGTGCACTCTGTCCACAGTGCAGACTGTCCACAGTGCAGTCTGCCCACAAAGCAGTCTATCCTCAGTGCAGTCTATCCTCACTGCAGCCTGTCCACAGTGCAGACAGTCCACAGTGCAGTCTGTCCATAGTGCAGGCTGTCCACAGTGCAGCCTCTCCATAATGCAGTCTTTCCACAGTGCAGTCTTTCCACAGAGCAGTCTATCCACAGTGTAGCCTGTCCGCAGTGCAGACCGTCCACAGTTCAGTCTGTCCAAAGTGTAGCCTGTCCACAGGGCAGTTCTCCACAATGCAGTCTGTCCACAGTGCAGTCTCTCCACAATGCCGACTTTCCACAGTGCATTCTCTCCACAGTGCAGTCTCTCCACAGTGCAGTCTGTCCACAGTGCAGTCTGTCCACAGTGCAGTCTGTCCACACAGCAGTCTATCCTCAGTGCAGTATATCCACAGTGCAGTCTGTCTATAGTGCAGATTGTAAACAGTGAACAATAACAAAAGTGTAGCCTGTCCAAAAATCAGTGTGTCTACAGAGCAGTCTGTCCATTGTGTAGCCAATCCACAGAGCAGCCTGACCACAGTGCAGGCAGTCCACAGTGCAGTCTGTCCAAAGTGCAGTCTGTCCACAGTGCAGTCTGTCCAAAGTGCAGTCTATCCACAGTGCAGTCAATCCTCAGTGCAGTCTGTCCACAGTGCAGTACATCCAAAGTGCAGTCTGTCCACAGTGCAGCCTGTCCACAGAGCAGTCTGTCCAAAGAGCAGTCTGTCCACAGAACAGTCTGTCCTCAGTGCAGTCTGTCCACAGTGCAGTCAGTCCACAGTGCAGTCTGTCCTCAGTGCAGTCTGTCCACAGTGCAGTCTGGGCACAGAGCAGTCAGTCCACAGTGCAGTCTGCCCATAGTGCAGTCTGTCCACAGTGCAGACTGTCCACAGCGCAGTCTGTAAACAGTGCAGACTGTCCACAGCGCAGTCTGTCCACAGTGCAGTCTGTCCACAGTGCAGTCTGTCCATAGTGCAGCCTGTCAACAGTGCAGTCTGTCCATAGTGCAGTCTGTCCACAGTGCAGTCTGTCCACAGTGCAGTCTGTCCACAGTGCAGTCTGTCCACAATGCAGACTGTCCACAGCACTGTCTGTCCACAGTGCAGTCTGTCCACAGTACTGTCTATCCACAGTGCAGTCCGAACACAGTGCAGTCTATCCACAGTGCAGTCCGATCACAGTGCAGTCTGACCACAGTGCAGTCTGTCCACAGTGCAGACTGTCCACAGTGCAGTCTGACCACAGTGCAGTCTGTCCACAGTGCAGTCTGTCCATAGTGCAGTCTGTCCATAGAGCAGTCTGTCCACAGTGCAGTCTGTCCGCACTGCAGTCAGTCCACAGTACAGTCTGTCCACAGTGCAGTCTGTCCACAGTGCAGTCTGTCCACAGTGCAGTCTGTCCACAGTGCAGTCAGTCCACAGTGCAGTCAGTCCACAGTGCAGTCAGTCCACAGTGCAGTCTGTCCATAGTGCAGTCTGTCCACATTGCAGTACATCCAAAGTGTTGTCTGTCCACAGTGCAGTCTGTCCACAGTGTAGTCAATCCAGAGTGAAGTGTATCCACAGTGCAGTCTGTCCACAATGTAGTCTGTCCAAATTGCAGACCTTCCACTGTGCAGTCTGTCCAAATTGCAGTCTGTCCACAGTGCAGTTTGTCCACAGTGCAGTCTGTCCAAAGTGCAGTCTATCCACAGTGCAGTCTGTCCACAGTGCAGTTTGTCCACAGTGCAGTCTGTCCAAATTGCAGTCTGTCCACAGTGCAGTTTGTCCTCAGTGCAGTCTGTCCAAAGTGCAGTCTATCCACAGTGCAGTCCGAACACAGTGCAGTCTGACCACAGTGCAGTCTGTCCACAGTGCAGACTGTCCACAGTGCAGTCTGACCACAGTGCAGTCTGTCCACAGTGCAGTCTGTCCATAGTGCAGTCTGTCCATAGTGCAGTCTGTCCTCAGTGCAGTCTGTCCACAGTGCAGTCTGTCCGCAATGCAGTCAGTCCACAGTGCAGTCTGTCCATAGTGCAGTCTGTCCACAGTGCAGTACATCCAAAGTGCAGTCTGTCCACAGTGCAGCCTGTCCACAGTGCAGTCTGTCCAAAGTGCAGTCTGTCCACAGTGCATTTTGTCCACAGTGCAGACAGTCCGCAGTGCAGTCTGTCCACAGTGCTGTCTGTCCATAGTGCAGACTGTCCACAGTGCAGTACATCCAAAGTGCTGTCTGTCCACAGTGCAGCCTGTCCACAGTGCAGTCTGTCCAAAGTGCAGTCTGTCCACAGAACAGTCTGTCCACAGTGCAGTCTGACCACAGTGTAGTCAGTCCACAGTGCAGTCTGTCCACAGTGCAGTCTGTCCACAGTGCAGACTGTCCGCAGCGCAGACTATCCACAGTGCAGTCTGTCCATAGTGCAGTCTGTCCACAGTGCAGTCTGTCCACAGTGCAGTCTGTCCACAGTGCAGACTGTCCACAGTGCAGTCTTCCACAGTGCAGTCTGTACACAGTGTACCCTATCCACAGCGCAGCCGGACCACAGTGCAGTCTGACCACATAGCAGTGTTTTCACAGTGCAGTCTGTCCACAGTGCAGTCTGACCACATTGTAGTCTGTCCACAGTGCAGTCTGTCCAAAGTGCAGAGAGTCCACAGAGCAGTCTGTCCACAGTGCAGACTGTCCACAACGCAGTCTATCCACAATGCAGTCTGTCCATAGTGCAGATTGTCCAGAGTGCAGTCTGTCCACAGTGCAGTCTGTCCACAGTGCCGTCTGTCCACTGTGCAGTCTGTCCACAGTGCAGTCTGTCCACAGTGCAGTCTTTCCAAAATGCAGTCTGTCTACAGTGCAGTCTGTCCACAGAGCAGTCTGTCCAAAGTGCAGTCTGTCCAAAGTGCAGTCTGTCCATAGTGCACTTTGTCCACAGTGCGAATGTCCACAGTGCAGTCTAACCACAGTGTAGTCTGTCCATAGTGCAGTCTGTCCATAGTGCAGTCTGTCCACAGTGTAGCCTGTCCACAGTGCAGTCTGTCCACAGTGCAGACTCTCCACTATGCAATCGGTACACAGTGCCGTCTGTCTACAGTGCAGTCTGTCCACAGTGCAGACTGTCCACAGTGTCATCTATCCCCAGTGCAGATGGTCCACAGTGCAGGCTGTTCACCTTTCTGTCTGTCCACAGTGCAGTCTGTCCACAGTGCAGTCTGTCCACAGTGCAGACTGTCTGCTGTGCAGACTGTCCAAAGTGCAGTCTGTCCAAAGTGCAGACTGTCTACTGTGCAGACTGTCCAAAGTGCATTCTGTCCACAGTGCAGACTGTCTACTGTGCAGACTGTCCAAAGTGCAGTCTGTCCACAGTGCAGTCTGTCCACAGTGCAGACTGTCTACTGTGCAGACTGTCCAAAGTGCAGTCTGTCCACAGTGCATTCTGTCCATAGTGCAGTCTGTCCACAGTGCAGTCTGTCCACAGTGCAGTCTGTCCATAGTGCAGTCTATCCAAATTGCAGTCTGTACAAATTGCAGACTGTCCACTGTGCAGTCTGTCCACAGTTCAGTCTGTCCACAGTGCAGTCTGACCACCCATCTGTCTTTCCACAGTGCAGTCTCTCCACAGTGCAGTGTGTCCACAGTGCAGACTGTCCACAGTGCAGTCTGTCCACAGTGCAGACAGTCCACAGTGCAATCTGTCCACAGTGCAGTCTGTCCACAATGCAGTCTGTCCACAGAGCAGTCAGTCCACAGTGCAGTCTGCCCATAGAGCAGTCTGTCCACAGTGCAGTCTGTCCAGAGCGCAGTCTGTCCACAGTGCAGACTGTCCACAGCGCAGTCTGTCCACAGTGCAGTCTGTCCACAGTGCAGACTGTCCACACCGCAGTCTATCCACAATGCAGTCTGTCCATAGTGCAGATTGTCCAGAGTGCAGTCTGTCCACAGTGCAGTCTGTCCACAGTGCCGTCTGTCAACTGTGCAGTCTGTCCACAGTGCAGTCTGTCCACAGTGCAGTCTTTCCAAAATGCAGTCTGTCTACAGTGCAGTCTGTCCACAGAGCAGTCTGTCCAAAGTGCAGTCTGTCCAAAGTGCAGTCTGTCCATAGTGCACTTTGTCCACAGTGCAGACTGTCCACAGTGCAGTCTAACCACAGTGTAGTCTGTCCATAGTGCAGTCTGTCCATAGTGCAGTCTGTCCACAGTGTAGCCTGTCCACAGTGCAGTCTGTCCACAGTGCAGCCTCTCCACAATGCAATCGGTACACAGTGCCGTCTGTCTACAGTGCAGACTGTCCACAGTGCAGACTGTCCACAGTGTCATCTATCCCCAGTGCAGATGGTCCACAGTGCAGGCTGTTCACCTTTCTGTCTGTCCACAGTGCAGTCTGTCCACAGTGCAGTCTGTCCACAGTGTAGACTGTCTGCTGTGCAGACTGTCCAAAGTGCAGTCTGTCCAAAGTGCAGACTGTCTACTGTGCAGACTGTCCAAAGTGCATTCTGTCCACAGTGCAGTCTGTCCACAGTGCAGACTGTCTACTGTGCAGACTGTCCAAAGTGCAGTCTGTCCACAGTGCAGTCTGTCCACAGTGCAGACTGTCTACTATGCAGACTCTCCAAAGTGCAGTCTGTCCACAGTGCAGTCTGTCCATAGTGCAGTCTGTCCACAGTGCAGTCTGTCCACAGTGCAGTCTGTCCATAGTGCAGTCTGTGCACAGTGCAGTCTGTCCACAGTGCAGTCTGTGCACAGTGCAGTCTGTCCAAATTGCAGTCTATCCAAATTGCACTCTGTACAAATTGCAGACTGTCCACTGTGCAGTCTGTCCACAGTTCAGTCTGTCCACAGTGCAGTCTGTCCACCCATCTGTCTGTCCACAGTGCAGTCTCTCCACAGTGCAGTCTGTCCACAGTGCAGTCTGTCCACAGTGCATTTTGTCCACAGTGCAGTGTGTCCACAGTGCAGACTGTCCACAGTGCAGTCTGTCCACAGTGCAGACAGTCCACAGTGCAATCTGTCCACAGTGCAGTCTGTCCACAATGCAGTCTGTCCACAGAGCAGTCAGTCCACAGTGCAGTCTGCCCATAGAGCAGTCTGTCCACAGTGCAGTCTGTCCAGAGCGCAGTCTGTCCACAGTGCAGACTGTCCACAGCGCAGTCTGTCCACAGTGCAGTCTGTCCACAGTGCAGTCTGTCCAAAGTGCAGTCTATCCACAGAACAGTCTGTCCACAGTGCAGTCTGTCCACAGTGCAGTCAGTCCACAGTGCAGTCTGTCCTCAGTGCAGTCTGTCCACAGTGCAGTCTGTCCACAGAGCAGTCAGTCCACAGTGCAGTCTGCCCGTAGTGCAGTCTGTCCACAGTGCAGACTGTAAACAGCGCAGTCTGTCCACAGTGCAGACTGTCCACAGCGCAGTCTGTCCACAGTGCAGTCTTTCCAAATTGCAGTCTGTCCACAATGTAGTCTGTCAACAGTGCAGACTTTCCACAATGCAGTTTGTCCACAGTGCAGCCTGACCACAGTGCAGTCTATCCACAATGCAGTCTATCCCAAGTGCAGACAGTCCACAGTGCAGACTGTCCACAGTGTAGTCTGTACAAAGTGCAGTCTGTCCACAGAGCAGTCTGTCCACAATGCAGTCTGTCCACCCTTCTGTCTGTCCACAGTGCAGTCTGTCCACCCTTCTGTCCGTTCACAGTGCAGTCTGTCCACAGTGCAGTCTGTCCACAGTGCAGTCTGACAACAGTGCAGTCTGTCCAGAGTGCAGTCTGTCCACCCTTCTGTCTGTCCACAGTGCAGACTGTCCACAGTGCAGTCCGTTCACAGTGCAGACTGTCCACAGTGCAGACTGTCCACAGTGCAGTCTGTTCACAGTGCAGTCCATCCACAGTGCATTCTGTCATCAGTGCAGTCTGACAACAGTGGCATCAATCTCCGATGCAGATGGACAACAGTGCAGTCTGTCCACAGTGCAGTCAATGCACAGTGCAGGGTATACACAGACCAGACTGTCCACAATGCAGTCTGTCCACAGTGCAGTCTGTCCATAGTGCAGTCTGTGCACAGTGCAGTCTGTCCAAATTGCAGTCTGTCCAAATTGCATTCTGTCCAAATTGCAGTCTGTCCACAGTGCAGTCTGTCCACAGTGCAGTCTGTCCACAGTGCAGACTGTCCACCCATCTGTCTGTCCACAGTGCAGTCTCCCAACAATGCAGCCTGTCCACAGTGCAGTCTCTCCACAGTGCAGTCTGTCCACAGTGCAGTCTGTCCATAGTGCAGTCTGTCCACAGTGCAGACAGTCCACAGTGCAGTCTGTCCATAGTGCAGTCTGTCCTCAGTGCAGCCTGTCCATACTGCAGTCTGTCCACAGTGCAGTCTGTCCACAGAGCAGTCTATCCACAGTGTAGCCTGTCCGCAGTGCAGACCGTCCACAGTTCAGTCTGTCCAAAGTGTAGCCTGTCCACAGGGCAGTTCTCCACAATGCAGTCTGTCCACAGTGCAGTCTCTCCACATTGCCGACTTCCCACAGTGCATTCTCTCCACAGTGCAGTCTGTCCACAGTGCAGTCTGTCCACAGTGCAGTCTGTCCACAGTGCAGTCTGTCCACACAGCAGTCTATCCTCAGTGCAGTATATCCACAGTGCAGTCTGTGTATAGTGCAGATTGTAAACAGTGAACAATAACAAAAGTGTAGCCTGTCCAAAAAGCAGTGTGTCTACAGAGCAGTCTGTCCATAGTGTAGCCAATCCACAGAGCAGCCTGACCACAGTGCAGGCAGTCCACAGTGCAGTCTGTCCAAAGTGCAGTCTGTCCACAGTGCGGTCTGTCCAATGTGCAGTCTATCCACAGTGCAGTCAATCCTCAGTGCAGTCTGTCCACAGTGCAGTACATCCAAAGTGCAGTCTGTCCACAGTGCAGCCTGTCCACAGAGCAGTCTGTCCAAAGTGCAGTCTGTCCACAGAACAGTCTGTCTACAGTGCAGTCTGTCCACAGTGCAGTCAGTCCAGAGTGCAGTCTGCCCATAGTGCAGTCTGTCCACAGTGCAGACTGTCCACAGCGCAGTCTGTAAACAGTGCAGACTGTCCACAGCGCAGTCTGTCCACAGTGCAGTCTGTCCACAGTGCAGTCTGTCCACAGTGCAGTCTGTCCATAGTGCAGATGTCCACAGTGCAGTCTGTCCATAGTGCAGTCTGTCCACGGTGCAGTCTGTCCACAGTGCAGTCTGTCCATAGTGCAGTCTGTCCATAGTGCAGTCTGTCCACAGTGCAGTCTGTCCACAGTGCAGTCTGTCCATAGTGCAGACTGTCCACAGCGCTGTCTGGCCACAGTGCAGTCTGTCCACAGAACAGTCTGTCCACAGTGCAGTCTGTCCACAGTGCAGTCAGTCCACAGTGCAGTCTGTCCTCAGTGCAGTGTGTCCACAGTGCAGTCTGTGCACAGAGCAGTCAGTCCAGAGTGCAGTCTGCCCATAGTGCAGTCTGTCCACAGTGCAGACTGTCCACTGCGCAGTCTGTAAACAGTGCAGACTGTCCACAGCGCAGTCTGTCCACAGTGCAGTCTGTCCACAGTGCAGTCTGTCCATAGTGCAGATGTCCACAGTGCAGTCTGTCCATAGTGCAGTCTGTCCACGGTGCAGTCAGTCCACAGTGCAGTCTGTCCATAGTGCAGTCTGTCCATAGTGCAGTCTGTCCACAGTGCAGTCTGTCCACAGTGCAGTCTGTCCACAGTGCAGACTGTCCACAGCGCTGTCTGGCCACAGTGCTGTCTGTCCACAGTGCAGTCTATCCACAGTGCAGTCCGAACACAGTGTAGTCAATCCACAGTGCAGTCCGAACACAGTGCAGTCTGACCACAGTGCAGTCTGTCCACAGTGCAGACTGTCCACAGTGCAGTCTGACCACAGTGCAGTCTGTCCTCATGTGCAGTCTTTCCACAGTGCAGTCTGTCCGCAGGGCAGTCAGTCCACAATGCAGTCTGTCCACAGTGCAGTCTGTCCACAGTGCAGTCTGTGCACAGTGCAGTCTGTCCATAGTGCCGTCTGTGCATAGTGCAGTCTGTCCACAGTGTAGTCTGTACAAAGTGCAGTCTGTCCACAGAGCAGTCTGTCCACAATGCAGTCTGTCCACCCTTCTGTCTGTCCACAGTGCAGTCTGTCCACCCTTCTGTCCGTTCACAGTGCAGTCTGTCCACAGTGCAGTCTGTCCACAGTGCAGTCTGACAACATTGCAGTCTGTCCAGAGTGCAGTCTGTCCACCCTTCTGTCTGTCCACAGTGCAGTCTGTCCACAGTGCAGTCCGTTCACAGTGCAGACTGTCCACAGTGCAGACTGTCCACAGTGCAGTCTGTTCACAGTGCAGTCCATCCACAATGCATTCTGTCATCAGTGCAGTCTGACAACAGTGGCATCAATCCCCGATGCAGATGGACAATAGTGCAGTCTGTCCACAGTGCAGTCAATGCACAGTGCAGGGTATACACAGACCAGACTGTCCACAATGCAGTCTGTCCACAGTGCAGTCTGTCCACAGTGCAGTCTGTGCACAGTGCAGTCTGTCCATAGTGCAGTCTGTGCACAGTGCAGTCTGTCCAAATTGCAGTCTGTCCAAATTGCATTCTGTCCAAATTGCAGTCTGTCCACAGTGCAGTCTGTCCACAGTGCAGTCTGTCCACAGTGCAGTCTGTCCACCCATCTGTCTGTCCACAGTGCAGTCTCCCAACAATGCAGCCTGTCCACAGTGCAGTCTCTCCACAGTGCAGTCTGTCCACAGTGCAGTCTGTCCATAGTGCAGTCTGTCCACAGTGCAGACTGTCCACAGTGCAGTCTGTCCACAGCGCAGTCAGTCCACAGTGCAGACTGTCCACAGCGCAGTCTGTCCAAAGTGCAGTCTGTCCACAGTGCAGTCTGTCCACAGTGCAGTCTCTCCAAAGTGCAGTCTGTCCACAGTGCAGCCTGTCCACAGAGCAGTCTGTCCAAAGTGCAGTCTATCCACAGAACAGTCTGTCCACAGTGCAGTCTTTCCACAGTGCAGTCAGTCCACAGTGCAGTCTGTCCTCAGTGCAGTCTGTCCACAGTGCAGTCTGTGCACAGAGCAGTCAGTCCACAGTGCAGTCTGCCCGTAGTGCAGTCTGTCCACAGTGCAGACTTTAAACAGCGCAGTCTGTCCACAGTGCAGACTGTCCACAGCGCAGTCTGTCCACAGTGCAGTCTGTCCAAATTGCAGTCTGTCCACAATGTAGTCTGTCAACAGTGCAGACTTTCCACAATGCAGTTTGTCCACAGTGCAGCCTGAACACAGTGCAGTCTATCCACAATGCAGTCTATCCCCAGTGCAGACAGTCCACAGTGCAGACTGTCCACAGTGTAGTCTGTACAAAGTGCAGTCTGTCCACAGACCAGTCTGTCCACAATGCAGTCTGTCCACCCTTCTGTCTGTCCACAGTGCAGTCTGTCCACCCTTCTGTCCGTTCACAGTGCAGTCTGTCCACAGTGCAGTCTGTCCACAGTGCAGTCTGACAACAGTGCAGTCTGTCCAGAGTGCAGTCTGTCCACCCTTCTGTCTGTCCACAGTGCAGTCTGTCCACAGTGCAGACTGTGCACAGTGCAGTCTGTCCATAGTGCAGTCTGTGCACAGAGCAGTCTGTCCAAATTGCAGTCTGTCCAAATTGCATTCTGTCCAAATTGCAGTCTGTCCACAGTGCAGTCTGTTCACAGTGCAGTCTGTCCACAGTGCAGACTGTCCACCCATCTGTCTGTCCACAGTGCAGTCTCCCAACAATGCAGCCTGTCCACAGTGCAGTCTGTCCACAGTGCAGTCTGTCCACAGTGCAGACAGTCCACAGTGCAGTCTGCCCACAAAGCAGTCTATCCTCAGTGCAGTCTATCCTCAGTGCAGCCTGTCCACAGTGCAGACAGTCCACAGTGCAGTCTGTCCATAGTGCAGTCTGTCCACAGTGCAGCCTGTCCATAATGCAGTCTGTCCACAGTGCAGTCTGTCCACAGAGCAGTCTATCCACAGTGTAGCCTGTCCGCAGTGCAGACCGTCCACAGTTCAGTCTGTCCAAAGTGTAGCCTGTCCACAGGGCAGTCTCTCCACAATGGCGACTTTCCACAGTGCAGTCTGTCCACACAGCAGTCTATCCTCAGTGCAGTATATCCACAGTGCAGTCTGTCTATAGTGCAGATTGTAAACAGTGAACAATAACAAAAGTGTAGCCTGTCCAAAAAGCAGTGTGTCAACAGAGCAGTCTGTCCATTGTGTAGCCAATCCACAGAGCAGCCTGACCACAGTGCAGGCAGTCCACAGTGCAGTCTGTCCAAAGGGCAGTCTGTCCACAGTGCGGTCTGCCCAAAGTGCAGTCTATCCACAGTGCAGTCAATCCTCAGTGCAGTCTGTCCACAGTGCAGTACATCCAAAGTGCAGTCTGTCCACAGTGCAGCCTGTCCACAGAGCAGTCTGTCCAAAGTGCAGTCTGTCCACAGAACAGTCTGTCCACAGTGCAGTCTGTCCACAGTGCAGTCAGTCCTCAGTGCAGTCTGTCCTCAGTGCAGTCTGTCCACAGTGCAGTCTGTGCACAGAGCAGTCAGTCCAGAGTGCAGTCTGCCCATAGTGCAGTCTGTCCACAGTGCAGACTGTCCACAGCGCAGTCTGTAAACAGTGCAGACTGTCCACAGCGCAGTCTGTCCACAGTGCAGTCTGTCCACAGTGCAGTCTGTCCATAGTGCAGATGTCCACAGTGCAGTCTGTCCGTAGTGCAGTCTGTCCACGGTGCAGTCTGTCCACAGTCCAGTCTTTCCATAGTGCAGTCTGTCCATAGTGCAGTCTGTCCACAGTGCAGGCTGTCCACAGCGCTGTCTGGCCACAGTGCAGTCTGTCCACAGTGCAGTCTAATCACAGTGCAGTCCGAACACAGTGCAGTCTATCCACAGTGCAGTCCGAACACAGTGCAGTCTGACCACAGTGCAGTCTGTCCACAGTGCAGACTGTCCACAGTGCAGTCTGACCACAGTGCAGTCTGTCCACAGTGCAGTCTGTCCACAGTGCCGTCTGTCCATAGAGCTGTCTGTCCTCAGTGCAGTCTGTCCGCAGTGCAGTTAGTACACAGTGCTCTCTGTCCACAGTGCAGTCTGTCCACAGTGCAGTCTGTCCACAGTGCAGTCTGTCCACAGTGGAGTCAGTCCGCAGTGCAGTCAGTCCACAGTGCAGTCAGTCCACAGTGCAGTCAGTCCACATTGCAGTCTGTCCACAGTGCAGCCTGTCCACAATGCAGCCTTTCCACAGTGCAGTCTGTCCACAGTGTCGTCAATCCAGAGTGCAGTGTATCCTCAGTGCAGTGTAACCACAGGGCAGACTGTCCACAATGCAGTCTGTCCAAATTGCAGACCTTCCACTGTGCAGTCTGTCCAAATTGCAGTCTGTCCAGAGTGCAGTCTGTCCACCCTTCTGTCTGTCCACAGTGCAGTCTGTCCACAGTGCAGTCCGTTCACAGTGCAGACTGTCCACAGTGGAGTCAGTCCGCAGTGCAGTCAGTCCACAGTGCAGTCAGTCCACAGTGCAGTCTGTCCACAGTGCAGTCTGTCCACAGTGCAGTCTGTCCACAGTGGAGTCAGTCCGCAGTGCAGTCAGTCCACAGTGCAGTCAGTCCACAGTGCAGTCTGTCCAAAGTGCAGTCTGTCCACAGTGCAGCCTGTCCACAATGCAGCCTTTCCACAGTGCAGTCTGTCCACAGTGTCGTCAATCCAGAGTGCAGTGTATCCACAGTGCAGTGTAACCACAGGGCAGACTGTCCACAATGCATTCTGTCCAAATTGCAGACCTTCCACTGTGCAGTCTGTCCACAGTGCAGTCTGTCCATAGTGCAGTCTGTCCACAGTGCAGTCTGTCCATAGTGCAGTCTGTCCATAGTGCAGTCTGTCCAAAGTGCAGTCTGTCCACAGTGCAGTCTGTCCACAGTGCAGGCTGTCCACAGCGCTGTCTGGCCACAGTGCAGTCTGTCCACAGTGCAGTCTAATCACAGTGCAGTCCGAACACAGTGCAGTCTATCCACAGTGCAGTCCGAACACAGTGCAGTCTGACCACAGTGCAGTCTGTCCACAGTGCAGACAGTCCACAGTGCAGTCTGCCCACAAAGCAGTCTATCCTCAGTGCAGTCTATCCTCAGTGCAGCCTGTCCACAGTGCAGACAGTCCACAGTGCAGTCTGTCCATAGTGCAGTCTGTCCACAGTGCAGCCTGTCCATAATGCAGTCTGTCCACAGTGCAGTCTGTCCACAGAGCAGTCTATCCACAGTGTAGCCTGTCCGCAGTGCAGACCGTCCACAGTTCAGTCTGTCCAAAGTGTAGCCTGTCCACAGGGCAGTCTCTCCACAATGGCGACTTTCCACAGTGCAGTCTGTCCACACAGCAGTCTATCCTCAGTGCAGTATATCCACAGTGCAGTCTGTCTATAGTGCAGATTGTAAACAGTGAACAATAACAAAAGTGTAGCCTGTCCAAAAAGCAGTGTGTCAACAGAGCAGTCTGTCCATTGTGTAGCCAATCCACAGAGCAGCCTGACCACAGTGCAGGCAGTCCACAGTGCAGTCTGTCCAAAGGGCAGTCTGTCCACAGTGCGGTCTGCCCAAAGTGCAGTCTATCCACAGTGCAGTCAATCCTCAGTGCAGTCTGTCCACAGTGCAGTACATCCAAAGTGCAGTCTGTCCACAGTGCAGCCTGTCCACAGAGCAGTCTGTCCAAAGTGCAGTCTGTCCACAGAACAGTCTGTCCACAGTGCAGTCTGTCCACAGTGCAGTCAGTCCTCAGTGCAGTCTGTCCTCAGTGCAGTCTGTCCACAGTGCAGTCTGTGCACAGAGCAGTCAGTCCAGAGTGCAGTCTGCCCATAGTGCAGTCTGTCCACAGTGCAGACTGTCCACAGCGCAGTCTGTAAACAGTGCAGACTGTCCACAGCGCAGTCTGTCCACAGTGCAGTCTGTCCACAGTGCAGTCTGTCCATAGTGCAGATGTCCACAGTGCAGTCTGTCCGTAGTGCAGTCTGTCCACGGTGCAGTCTGTCCACAGTCCAGTCTTTCCATAGTGCAGTCTGTCCATAGTGCAGTCTGTCCACAGTGCAGTCTGTCCACAGTGCAGTCTGTCCACAGTGCAGACTGTCCACAGCGCTGTCTGGCCACAGTGCAGTCTGTCCACAGTGCAGTCTATCCACAGTGCAGTCCGAACACAGTGCAGTCAATCCACAGTGCAGTCCGAACACAGTGCAGTCTGACCACAGTGCAGTCTGTCCACAGTGCAGACTGTCAAATGTGCAGTCTGACCACAGTGCAGTCTGTCCACAGTGCAGTCTTTCCACAGTGCATTCTGTCCGCAGTGCAGTCAGTCCACAGTGCAGTCTGTCCACAGTGCAGTCTGTCCACAGTGCAGTCTGTCCACAGTGCAGTCTGTCCACAGTGGAGTCAGTCCGCAGTGCAGTCAGTCCACAGTGCAGTCAGTCCACAGTGCAGTCTGTCCAAAGTGCAGTCTGTCCACCGTGCAGCCTGTCCACAATGCAGCCTTTCCACAGTGCAGTCTGTCCACAGTGTCGTCAATCCAGAGTGCAGTGTATCCACAGTGCAGTGTAACCACAGGGCAGACTGTCCACAATGCATTCTGTCCAAATTGCAGACCTTCCACTGTGCAGTCTGTCCACAGTGCAGTCTGTCCATAGTGCAGTCTGTCCACAGTGCAGTCTGTCCATAGTGCAGTCTGTCCACAGTGCAGTCTGTCCACAGTGCAGTCTGTCCACAGTGCAGTCTGTCCACAGTGCAGGCTGTCCACAGCGCTGTCTGGCCACAGTGCAGTCTGTCCACAGTGCAGTCTAATCACAGTGCAGTCCGAACACAGTGCAGTCTATCCACAGTGCAGTCCGAACACAGTGCAGTCTGACCACAGTGCAGTCTGTCCACAGTGCAGACTGTCCACAGTGCAGTCTGACCACAGTGCAGTCTGTCCACAGTGCAGTCTGTCCACAGTGCCGTCTGTCCATAGAGCTGTCTGTCCTCAGTGCAGTCTGTCCGCAGTGCAGTAAGTACACAGTGCTCTCTGTCCACAGTGCAGTCTGTCCACAGTGCAGTCTGTCCACAGTGCAGTCTGTCCACAGTGGAGTCAGTCCGCAGTGCAGTCAGTCCACAGTGCAGTCAGTCCACAGTGCAGTCAGTCCACATTGCAGTCTGTCCACAGTGCAGCCTGTCCACAATGCAGCCTTTCCACAGTGCAGTCTGTCCACAGTGTCGTCAATCCAGAGTGCAGTGTATCCTCAGTGCAGTGTAACCACAGGGCAGACTGTCCACAATGCAGTCTGTCCAAATTGCAGACCTTCCACTGTGCAGTCTGTCCAAATTGCAGTCTGTCCAGAGTGCAGTCTGTCCACCCTTCTGTCTGTCCACAGTGCAGTCTGTCCACAGTGCAGTCCGTTCACAGTGCAGACTGTCCACAGTGGAGTCAGTCGGCAGTGCAGTCAGTCCACAGTGCAGTCAGTCCACAGTGCAGTCTGTCCACAGTGCAGTCTGTCCACAGTGCAGTCTGTCCACAGTGGAGTCAGTCCGCAGTGCAGTCAGTCCACAGTGCAGTCAGTCCACAGTGCAGTCTGTCCAAAGTGCAGTCTGTCCACAGTGCAGCCTGTCCACAATGCAGCCTTTCCACAGTGCAGTCTGTCCACAGTGTCGTCAATCCAGAGTGCAGTGTATCCACAGTGCAGTGTAACCACAGGGCAGACTGTCCACAATGCATTCTGTCCAAATTGCAGACCTTCCACTGTGCAGTCTGTCCACAGTGCAGTCTGTCCATAGTGCAGTCTGTCCACAGTGCAGTCTGTCCATAGTGCAGTCTGTCCATAGTGCAGTCTGTCCAAAGTGCAGTCTGTCCACAGTGCAGTCTGTCCACAGTGCAGGCTGTCCACAGCGCTGTCTGGCCACAGTGCAGTCTGTCCACAGTGCAGTCTAATCACAGTGCAGTCCGAACACAGTGCAGTCTATCCACAGTGCAGTCCGAACACAGTGCAGTCTGACCACAGTGCAGTCTGTCCACAGTGCAGACTGTCCACAGTGCAGTCTGACCACAGTGCAGTCTGTCCACAGTGCAGTCTGTCCATAGTGCCGTCTGTCCATAGAGCTGTCTGTCCACAGTGCAGTCTGTCCGCAGTGCAGTCAGTCCACAGTGCTCTCTGTCCACAGTGCAGTCTGTCCACAGTGCAGTCTGTCCACAGTGCAGTCTGTCCACAGTGGAGTCAGTCCGCAGTGCAGTCAGTCCACAGTGCAGTCAGTCCACAGTGCAGTCTGTCCACAGTGCAGTCTGTCCACAGTGCAGCCTGTCCACAATGCAGCCTTTCCACAGTGCAGTCTGTCCACAGTGTCGTCAATCCAGAGTGCAGTGTATCCACAGTGCAGTGTAACCACAGGGCAGACTGTCCACAATGCAGTCTGTCCAAATTGCAGACCTTCCACTGTGCAGTCTGTCCAAATTGCAGTCTGTCCAGAGTGCAGTCTGTCCACCCTTCTGTCTGTCCACAGTGCAGTCTGTCCACAGTGCAGTCCGTTCACAGTGCAGACTGTCCACAGTGCAGACTGTCCACAGTGCAGTCTGTTCACAGTGCAGTCCATCCACAGTGCATTCTGTCATCAGTGCAGTCTGACAACAGTGGCATCAATCCCCGATGCAGATGGACAACAGTGCAGTCTGTCCACAGTGCAGTCAATGCACAGTGCAGTGTATACACAGATCAGACTGTCCACAATGCAGTCTGTCCACAGTGCAGTCTGTCCACAGTGCAGTCTGTGCACAGTGCAGTCTGTCCATAGTGCAGTCTGTCCACAGAGCAGTCTGTCCACAATGCAGTCTGTCCACCCATCTGTCTGTCCACAGTGCAGTCTGTCCACCCTTCTGTCCGTTCACAGTGCAGTCTGTCCACAGTGCAGTCTGTCCACAGTGCAGTCTGACAACAGTGCAGTCTGTCCAGAGTGCAGTCTGTCCACCCTTCTGTCTGTCCACAGTGCAGTCTGTCCACAGTGCAGTCCGTTCACAGTGCAGACTGTCCACAGTGCAGACTGTCCACAGTGCAGTCTGTCCATAGTGCAGTCTGTCCACAGTGCAGTCTGTCCACAGTGCATTCTGTCATCAGTGCAGTCTGACAACAGTGGCATCAATACCCGATGCAGATGGACAACAGTGCTGACTGTCCACAGTGCAGTCAATGCACAGTGCAGGGTATACACAGACCAGACTGTCCACAATGCATTCTGTCCACAGTGCAGTCTGTCCACAGTGCAGTCTGTGCACAGTGCAGTCTGTCCATAGTGCAGTCTGTGCACAGTGCAGTCTGTCCAAATTGCAGTCTGTCCAAATTGCATTCTGTCCAAATTGCAGTCTGTCCAGAGTGCAGTCTGTCCACAGTGCAGTCTGTCCAACCATCTGTCTGTCCACAGTGCAGTCTCCCAACTATGCAGCCTGTCCACAGTGCAGTCTCTCCACAGTACAGTCTGTCCACAGTGCAGTCTGTCCACAGTGCAGTCTGTCCACTGCGCAGTCAGTCCACAGTGCAGAATGTCCACAGCGCAGTCTGTCCACAATGCAGTCTGTCCACAATGCAGTCTGTCCACAGTGCATTCTCTCCACAGTGCAGTCTGTCCACAGTGCAGTCTGTCCACACAGCAGTCTATCCTCAGTGCAGTATATCCACAGTGCAGTCTGTCTATAGTGCAGAATGTAAACAGTGAACAATAACAAAAGTGCAGCCTGTCCAAAAAGCAGTGTGTCTACAGAGCAGTCTGTCCACAGTGTAGCCAATCCACAGAGAAGCCTGACCACAGTGCAGGCAGTCCACAGTGCAGTCTGTCCAAAGTGCAGTCTGTCCACAGTGCGGTCTGTCCAAAGTGCAGTCTATCCACAGTGCAGTCAATCCTCAGTGCAGTCTGTCCACAGTGCAGTACATCCAAAGTGCAGTCTGTCCACAGTGCAGCCTGTCCACAGAGCAGTCTGTCCAAAGTGCAGTCTGTCCGCAGAACAGTCTGTCCACAGTGCAGTCAGTCCACAGTGCAGTCTGTCCTCAGTGCAGTCTGTCCACAGTGCAGTCTGTGCACAGAGCAGTCAGTCCACAGTGCAGTCTGCCCATAGTGCAGTCAGTCCACAGTGCAGTCTGTCCTCAGTGCAGTCTGTCCACAGTGCAGTCTGTCCACAGTGCAGTCTGTCCACAGTGCAGACTGTCCACAGCGCAGTCTGCCCACAGTGCAGACTGTCCACAGCGCAGTCTGTCCACAGTGCAGTCTGTCCACAGTGCAGTCTCTCCACAGTGCATTCTCTCCACAGTGCAGTCTGTCCACAGTGCAGTCTGTCCACAGTGCAGTCTGTCCACACAGCAGTCTATCCTCAGTGCAGTATATCCACAGTGCAGTCTGACTATAGTGCAGATTGTAAACAGTGAACAATAACAAAAGTGTAGCCTGTCCAAAAAGCAGTGTGTCTACAGAGCAGTCTGTCCACAGTGTAGCAAATCCACAGAGAATCCTGACCACAGTGCAGGCAGTCCACAGTGCAGTCTGTCCAAAGTGCAGTCTGTCCACAGTGCAGTCTGTCCAAAGTGCAGTCTATCCACAGTGCAGTCAATTATCAGTGCAGTCTGTCCACAGTGCAGTACATCCAAAGTGCAGTCTGTCCACAGTGCAGCCTGTCCACAGAGCAGTCTGTCCAAAGTGCAGTCTATCCACAGAACAGTCTGTCCACAGTGCAGTCTGTCCACAGTGCAGTCAGTCCACAGTGCAGACTGTCCTCAGAGCAGTCTGTCCACAGTGCAGTCTGTGCACAGAGCAGTCAGTCCACAGTGCAGTCTGCCCATAGTGCAGTCTGTCAACAGTGCAGACTGTTCACAGCGCAGTCTGTCCACAGTGCAGACTGTCCACAGCGCAGTCTGTCCACAGTGCAGTCTGTCCAAATTGCAGTCTGTCCACTATGTAGTCTGTCAACAGTGCAGACTTTCCGCAATGCAGTTTGTCCACAGTGCAGCCTGACCACAGTGCAGTCTATCCACAATGCAGTCTAACCCAGTGCAGACAGTCCACAGTGCAGACAGTCCACAGGGTAGTCTGCACAAAGTGCAGTCTGTCCACAGAGCAGTCTGTCCACAGAGCAGTCTGTCCACCCTTTTGTCTGTCCACAGTGCAGTCTGTCCACCCTTCTGTCCGTTCACAGTGCAGTCTGTCCACAGTGCAGTCCGTCCACAGTGCAGTCTGACCACAGTGCAGTCTGTCCAGAGTGCAGTCTGTCCAACCTTCTGTCTGTCCACAGTGCAGTCTGTCCACAGTGCAGTCCGTTCACAGTGCAGACTGTCCACAGTGCAGACTGTCCACAGTGCAGTCTGTTCACAGTGCAGTCCATCCACAGTGCATTCTGTCATCAGTGCAGTCTGACAACAGTGTCATCAATCCCCGATGCAGATGGACAACAGTGCAGTCTGTCCACAGTGCAGTCAATGCACAGTGCAGTGTATACACAGACCAGACTGTCCACAATGCAGTCTGACCACAGTGCAGTCTGTCCACAGTGCAGACTGTCCACAGTGCAGTCTGACCACAGTGCAGTCTGTCCACAGTGCAGTCTGTCCATAGTGCCGTCTGTCCATAGAGCTGTTTGTCCACAGTGCAGTCTGTCCGCAGAGCAGTCAGTCCACAGTGCAGTCTGTCCACAGTGCAGTCTGTCCACAGTGCAGTCTGTCCACAGTGCAGTCTGTCCACAGTGGAGTCAGTCCGCAGTGCAGTCAGTCCACAGTGCAGTCAGTCCACAGTGCAGTCTGTCCAAAGTGCAGTCTGTCCACAGTGCAGCCTGTCCACAATGCAGCCTTTCCACAGTGCAGTCTGTCCACAGTGTCGTCAATCCAGAGTGCAGTGTATACACAGTGCAGTGTAACCACAGGGCAGACTGTCCACAATGCAGTCTGTCCAAATTGCAGACCTTCCACTGTGCAGTCTGTCCAAATTGCAGTCTGTCCAGAGTGCAGTCTGTCCACCCTTCTGTCTGTCCACAGTGCAGTCTGTCCACAGTGCAGTCCGTTCACAGTGCAGACTGTCCACAGTGCAGACTGTCCACAGTGCAGTCTGTTCACAGTGCAGTCCATCCACAGTGCATTCTGTCATCAGTGCAGTCTGACAACAGTGGCATCAATCCCCGATGCAGATGGACAACAGTGCAGTCTGTCCACAGTGCAGTCAATGCACAGTGCAGTGTATACACAGACCAGACTGTCCACAATGCAGTCTGTCCACAGTGCAGTCTGTCCACAGTGCAGTCTGTGCACAGTGCAGTCTGTCCATAGTGCAGTCTGTGCACAGTGCAGTCTGTCCACAGTGCAGTCTGTGCACAGTGCAGTCTGTCCATAGTGCAGTCTGTGCACAGTGCAGTCTGTCCACAATGCAGTCTGTCCACCCTTCTGTCTGTCCACAGTGCAGTCTGTCCACCCTTCTGTCCGTTCACAGTGCAGTCTGTCCACAGTGCGGTCTGTCCACAGTGCAGTCTGACAACAGTGCAGTCTGTCCAGAGTGCAGTCTGTCCACCCTTCTGTCTGTCCACAGTGCAGTCTGTCCACAGTGCAGTCCGTTCACAGTGCAGACTGTCCACAGTTCAGACTGTCCACAGTGCAGTCTGTTCACAGTGCAGTCCATCCACAGTGCATTCTGTCATCAGTGCAGTCTGACAACAGTGGCATCAATCCCCGATGCAGATGGACAACAGTGCAGTCTGTCCACAGTGCAGTCAATGCACAGTGCAGGGTATACACAGACCAGACTGTCCACAATGCAGTCTGTCCACAGTGCAGTCTGTCCACAGTGCAGTCTGTGCACAGTGCAGTCTGTCCATAGTGCAGTCTGTGCACAGTGCAGTCTGTCCAAATTGCAGTCTGTCCAAATTGCATTCTGTCCAAATTGCAGTCTGTCCACAGTGCAGTCTGTCCACAGTGCAGTCTGTCCACAGTGCAGTCTGTCCACCCATCTGTCTGTCCACAGTGCAGTCTCCCAACAATGCAGCCTGTCCACAGTGCAGTCTCTCCACAGTGCAGTCTGTCCACAGTGCAGTCTGTCCATAGTGCAGTCTGTCCACAGTGCAGACTGTCCACAGTGCAGTCTGTCCACAGCGCAGTCAGTCCACAGTGCAGACTGTCCACTGCGCAGTCTGTCCACAATGCAGTCTGTCCACAATGCAGTCTTTCCACAGTGCATTCTCTCCACAGTGCAGTCTGTCCACAGTGCAGTCTGTCCACACAGCAGTCTATCCTCAGTGCAGTATATCCACAGTGCAGTCAGTCTATAGTGCAGATTGTAAACAGTGAACAATAACAAAAGTGCAGCCTGTCCAAAAAGCAGTGTGTCTACAGAGCAGTCTGTCCACAGTGTAGCCAATCCACAGAGCAGCCTGACCACAGTGCAGGCAGTCCACAGTGCGGTCTGTCCAAAGTGCAGTCTATCCACAGTGCAGTCAATCCTCAGGGCAGTCTGTCCACAGTGCAGTACATCCAAAGTGCAGTCTGTCCACAGTGCAGCCTGTCCACAGAGCAGTCTGTCCAAAGTGCAGTCTGTCCACAGAACAGTCTGTCCACAGTGCAGTCTGTCCACAGTGCAGTCAGTCCACAGTGCAGTCTGTCCTCAGTGCAGTCTGTCCACAGTGCAGTCTGTGCACAGAGCAGTCAGTCCACAGTGCAGTCTGTCCAAAGTGCAGTCTATACACAGTGCAGTCAATTATCAGTGCAGTCTGTCCACAGTGCAGTCTCTCCAAAGTGCAGTCTGTCCACAGTGCAGCCTGTCCACAGAGCAGTCTGTCCAAAGTGCAGTCTATCCACAGAACTGTCTGTCCACAGTGCAGGCTGTCCACAGTGCAGTCAGTCCACAGTGCAGTCTGTCCTCAGTGCAGTCTGTCCACAGTGCAGTCTGTGCACAGAGCAGTCAGTCCACAGTGCAGTCTGCCCATAGTGCAGTCTGTCAACAGTGCAGACTGTTCACAGCGCAGTCTGTCCACAGTGCAGACTGTCCACAGCGCAGTCTGTCCACAGTGCAGTCTGTCCAAATTGCAGTCTGTCCACAATGTAGTCTGTCAACAGTGCAGACTTTCCGCAATGCAGTTTGTCCACAGTGCAGCCTGACCACAGTGCAGTCTATCCACAATGCAGTCTATCCCCAGTGCAGACAGTCCACAGTGCAGACAGTCCACAGTGTAGTCTGCACAAAGTGCAGTCTGTCCACAGAGCAGTCTGTCCACAATGCAGTCTGTCCACCCTTTTGTCTGCCCACAGTGCAGTCTGTCCACCCTTCTGTCCGTTCACAGTGCAGTCTGTCCACAGTGCAGTCTGTCCACAGTGCAGACTGACCACAGTGCAGTCTTTCCAGAGTGCAGTCTGTCCAACCTTCTGTCTGTCCACAGTGCAGTCTGTCCACAGTGCAGTCCGTTCACAGTGCAAACTGTCCACAGTGCAGAATGTCCACAGTGCAGTCTGTTCACAGTGCAGTCCATCCACAGTGCATTCTGTCATCAGTGCAGTCTGACAACAGTGGCATCAATCCCCGATGCAGATGGACAACAGTGCAGTCTGTCCACAGTGCAGTCAATGCACAGTGCAGTGTATACACAGACCAGACTGTCCACAATGCAGTCTGTCCACAGTGCAGTCTGTCCACAGTGCAGTCCGTGCACAGTGCAGTCTGTCCAAATTGCCGTCTGTCCAAATTGCATTCTGTCCAAATTGCAGTCTGTCCACAGTGCACTCTGTCCACAGTGCAGTCTGTCCACAGTGCAGTCTGTCCATAGTGCAGTATCCCAACAATGCAGCCTGTCCACAGTGCAGTCTCTCCACAGTGCAGCCTGTCCACAGTGCAGACAGTCCACAGTGCAATCTGTCCACAGTGCAGTCTGTCCACAGTGCAGTCTGTCCATAGTGCAGTCTGACCACAGTGCAGTCTGTCCATAGTGCAGTCTGCCCACAGTGCAGTCTGTCCACAGAGCAGTCTGTCCACAGTGTAGCCTGTCCGCAGTGCAGACCGTCCACAGTTCAGTCTGTCCACAGTGTAGCCTGTCCGCAAGGCAGTCTGTCCACAATGCAGTCTGTCCAAAGTGCAGTCTCTCCACAATGCAGTCTGTCCACAGTGCAGTCTGTCCACACAGCAGTCTATCCTCAGTGCAGTATATCCACAGTGCAGTCTGCCTATAGTGCAGATTGTAAACAGTGAACAATAACAAAATTGTAGCCTGTCCAAAAAGCAGTGTGTCTACAGAGCAGTCTGTCCATAGTGTTGCCAACCCACAGAGCAGCCTGACCACAGTGCAGGCAGTCCACAGTGCAGTCTGTCCAAAGTGCAGTCTGTCCACAGTGCGGTCTGTCCAAAGTGCAGTCTATCCACAGTGCAGTCAATCCTCAGTGCAGTCTGTCCACAGTGCAGTACATCCAAAGTGCAGTCTGTCCACAGTGCAGCCTGTCCACAGAGCAGTCTGTCCAAAGTGCAGTCTGTCCACAGAACAGTCTGTCCACAGTGCAGTCTGTCCACAGTGCAGTCAGTCCACAGTGCAGTCTGTCCTCAGTGCAGTCTGTCCACAGTGCAGTCTGTGCACAGAGCAGTCAGTCCACAGTGCAGTCTGCCCATAGTGCAGTCTGTCCACAGTGCAGACTGTCCACAGCGCAGTCTGTAAACAGTGCAGACTGTCCACAGCGCAGTCTGTCGACAGTGCAGTCTGTCCACAGTGCAGTCTGTCCATAGTGCAGCCTGTCCACAGTGCAGTCTGTCCATAGTGCAGTCTGTCCACAGTGCAGTCTGTCCACAGTGCAGTCTGTCCATAGTGCAGTCTGTCCACAATGCAGTCTGTCCACAGTGCAGTCTGTCCACAATGCAGACTGTCCACAGCACTGTCTGTCCACAGTGCAGTCTGACCACAGTGCAGTCTGTCCACAGTGCAGTCTGTCCATAGTGCAGTCTGTCCATAGAGCAGTCTGTCCACTGTGCAGTCTGTCCGCACTGCAGTCAGTCCACAGTACAGTCTGTCCACAGTGCAGTCTGTCCACAGTGCAGTCTGTCCACAGTGCAGTCTGTCCACAGTGCAGTCAGTCCACAGTGCAGTCAGTCCACAGTGCAGTCAGTCCACAGTGCAGTATGTCCATAGTGCAGTCTGTCCACATTGCAGTACATCCAAAGTGCAGTCTGTCCACAGTGCAGTCTGTCCACAGTGTAGTCAATCCAGAGTGAAGTGTATCCACAGTGCAGTCTGTCCACAATGTAGTCTGTCCAAATTGCAGACCTTCCACTGTGCAGTCTGTCAAAATTGCAGTCTGTCCACAGTGCAGTTTGTCCACAGTGCAGTCTGTAAAAAGTGCAGTCTATCCACAGTGCAGTCTGTCCACAGTGCAGTCTGACCACAGTGTAGTCAATCCAGAGTGCAGTGTATCCACAGTGCAGTGTAACCACAGGGCAGTCTGTCCACAATGCAGTCTGTCCAAATTGCAGACCTTCCACTGTGCAGTCTGTCCAAATTGCAGTCTGTCCAGAGTGCAGTCTGTCCACCCTTCTGTCTGTCCACAGTGCTGTCTGTCCACAGTGCAGTCCGTTCACAGTGCAGACTGTCCACAGTGCAGACTGTCCACAGTGCAGTCTGTTCACAGTGCAGTCCATCCACAGTGCATTCTGTCATCAGTGCAGTCTGACAACGGTGGCATCAATCCCCGATGCAGATGGACAACAGTGCAGTCTGTCCACAGTGCAGTCAATGCACAGTGCAGTGTATACACAGACCAGACTGTCCACAATGCAGTCTGTCCACAGTGCAGTCTGTCCACAGTGCAGTCTGTGCACAGTGCAGTCTGTCCATAGTGCAGTCTGTGCACAGTGCAGTCTGTCCACAGTGTAGTCTGTACAAAGTGCATTCTGTCCACAGAGCAGTCTGTCCACAATGCAGTCTGTCCACCCTTCTGTCTGTCCACAGTGCAGTCTGTCCACCCTTCTGTCCGTTCACAGTGCAGTCTGTCCATAGTGCAGCCTGTCCACAGTGCAGTCTGTCCATAGTGCAGTCTGTTCACAGTGCAGTCTGTCCACAGTGCAGTCTGTCGATAGTGCAGTCTGTCCACAATGCAGTCTGTCCACAGTGCAGTCTGTCCACAATGCAGACTGTCCACAGCACTGTCTGTCCACAGTGCAGTCTGTCCACAGTGCAGTGTGTCCACAGTGCAGTCCGAACACAGTGCAGTCTATGCACAGAGCAGTCCGAACACAGTGCAGTCTGACCACAGTGCAGTCTGTCCACAGTGCAGACTGTCCACAGTGCAGTCTGACCACAGTGCAGTCTGTCCACAGTGCAGTCTGTCCATAGAGCAGTCTGTCCACTGTGCAGTCTGTCCGCACTGCAGTCAGTCCACAGTACATTCTGTCCACAGTGCAGTCTGTCCACAGTGCAGTCTGTCCACAGTGCAGTCAGTGCATAGTGCAGTCAGTCCACAGTGCAGTCAGTCCACAGTGCAGTATGTCCATAGTGCAGTCTGTCCACATTGCAGTACATCCAAAGTGCAGTCTGTCCACAGTGCAGTCTGTCCACAGTGTAGTCAATCCAGAGTGAAGTGTATCCACAGTGCAGTCTGTCCACAATGTAGTCTGTCCAAATTGCAGACCTTCCACTGTGCAGTCTGTCCAAATTGCAGTTTGTCCACAGTGCAGTTTGTCCACAGTGCAGACTGTAAAAAGTGCAGTCTATCCACAGTGCAGTCTGTCCACAGTGCAGTCTGACCACAGTGTAGTCAATCCAGAGTGCAGTGTATCCACAGTGCAGTGTAACCACAGGGCAGTCTGTCCACAATGCAGTCTGTCCAAATTGCAGACCTTCCACTGTGCAGTCTGTCCAAATTGCAGTCTGTCTACAGTGCAGTCTGTCCACTGTGCAGTTTGTCCACAGTGCAGTCTGTCCAAAGTGCAGTCTATCCACAGTGCAGTCCGAAAACATGCAGTCTGACCACAGTGCAGTCTGTCCACAGTGCAGACTGTCCACAGTGCAGTCTGACCACAGTGCAGTCTGTCCACAGTGCAGTCTGTCCATAGTGCAGTCTGTCCATAGTGCAGTCTGTCCACAGTGCAGTCTGTCCACAGTGCAGTCTGTCCGCAATGCAGTCAGTCCACAGAGCAGTCTGTCCATAGTGCAGTCTGTCCAAAGTGCAGTCTGTCCACAGTGCATTCTGTCCACAGTGCAGTCAGTCCGCAGTGCAGTCTGTCCACAGTTCTGTCTGTCCATAGTGCAGACTGTCCACAGTGCAGTACATCCAAAGTGCTGTCAGTCCACAGTGCAGCCTGTCCACAGTGCAGTCTGCCCAAAGTGCAGTCTGTCCACAGAACAGTCTGTCCACAGTGCAGTCTGTCAACAGTGTAGTCAGTCCACAGTGCAGTCTGTCCACAGTGCAGTCTGTCCACAGTGCAGACTGTACACAGCGCAGTCTATCCACAGTGCAGTCTGTCCATAGTGCAGTCTGTCCACAGTGCAGTCTGTCCACAGTGCAGTCTGTCCACAGTGCAGACTGTCCACAGTGCAGTCTTCCACAGAGCGGTTTGTACACAGTGTACCCTATCCACAGCGCAGCCGGACCACAGTGCAGTCTGACCACATAGCAGTGTTTTCACAGTGCAGTCTGTACACAGTGCAGTCTGACCACATTGTAGTCTGTCCACAGTGCAGTCTGTCCAAAGTGCAGATTGTCCAGAGTGCAGTCTGTACACAGTGCAGTCTGTCCACAGTGCCGTCTGTCCACTGTGCAGTCTGTCCACAGTGCAGTCTGTCCACAGTGCAGTCTTTCCAAAATGCAGTCTGTCTACAGTGCAGTCTGTCCACAGAGCAGTCTGTCCAAAGTGCAGTCTGTCCAAAGTGCAGTCTGTCCATAGTGCACTTTGTCCACAGTGCAGACTGTCCACAGTGCAGTCTAACCACAGTGTAGTCTGTCCATAGTGCAGTCTGTCCATAGTGCAGTCTGTCCACAGTGTAGCCTGTCCACAGTGCAGTCTGTCCACAGAGCAGCCTCTCCACAATGCAATCGGTACACAGTGCCGTCTGTCTACAGTGCAGACTGTCCACAGTGCAGACTGTCCACAGTGTCATCTATCCCCAGTGCAGATGGTCCACAGTGCAGGCTGTTCACCTTTCTGTCTGTCCACAGTGCAGTCTGTCCACAGTGCAGTCTGTCCACAGTGCAGACTGTCTGCTGTGCAGACTGTCCAAAGTGCAGTCTGTCCAAAGTGCAGACTGTCTACTGTGCAGACTGTCCAAAGTGCATTCTGACCACAGTGCAGACTGTCTACTGTGCAGACTGTCCAAAGTGCAGTCTGTCCACAGTGCAGTCTGTCCACAGTGCAGACTGTCTACTGTGCAGACTGTCCAAAGTGCAGTCTGTCCACAGTGCAGTCTGTCCACAGTGCAGACTGTCTACTGTGCAGACTCTCCAAAGTGCAGTCTGTCCAGAGTGCAGTCTGTCCATAGTGCAGTCTGTCCACAGTGCAGTCTGTCCACAGTGCAGTCTGTCCATAGTGCAGTCTGTGCACAGTGCAGTCTGTCCACAGTGCAGTCTGTGCACAGTGCAGTCTGTCCAAATTGCAGTCTATCCAAATTGCAGTCTGTACAAATTGCAGACTGTCCACTGTGCAGTCTGTCCACAGTTCAGTCTGTCCACAGTGCAGTCTGTCCACCCATCTGTCTGTCCACAGTGCAGTCTCTCCACAGTGCAGTCTGTCCACAGTGCTGTCTGTCCGCAGTGCAGTTTGTCCACAGTGCAGTGTGTCCACAGTGCAGACTGTCCACAGTGCAGTCTGTCCACAGTGCAGACAGTCCACAGTGCAATCTGTCCACAGTGCAGTCTGTCCACAATGCAGTCTGTCCACAGAGCAGTCAGTCCACAGTGCAGTCTGCCCATAGAGCAGTCTGTCCACAGTGCAGTCTGTCCAGAGCGCAGTCTGTCCACAGTGCAGACTGTCCACAGCGCAGTCTGTCCACAGTGCAGTCTGTCCACAGTGCAGTCTGTCCACAGTGCAGTCTCTCCAAAGTGCAGTCTGTCCACAGTGCAGCCTGTCCACAGAGCAGTCTGTCCAAAGTGCAGTCTATCCACAGAACAGTCTGTCCACAGTGCAGTCTGTCCACAGTGCAGTCAGTCCACAGTGCAGTCTGTCCTCAGTGCAGTCTGTCCACAGTGCAGTCTGTGCACAGAGCAGTCAGTCCACAGTGCAGTCTGCCCGTAGTGCAGTCTGTCCACAGTGCAGACTGTAAACAGCGCAGTCTGTCCACAGTGCAGACTGTCCACAGCGCAGTCTGTCCACAGTGCAGTCTGTCCAAATTGCTCTCTGTCCACAATGTAGTCTGTCAACAGTGCAGACTTTCCACAATGCAGTTTGTCCACAGTGCAGCCTGACCACAGTGCAGTCTGTCCACAATGCAGTCTATCCCCAGTGCAGTCTGTGCACAGTGCAGTCTGTCCATAGTGCAGTCTGTGCACAGTGCAGTCAGTCCAAATTGCAGTCTGTCCAAATTGCATTCTGTCCAAATTGCAGTCTGTCCACAGTGCAGTCTGTCCACAGTACAGTCTGTCCACAGTGCAGTCTGTCCACCCATCTGTCTGTCCACAGTGCAGTCTCCCAACAATGCAGCCTGTCCACAGTGCAGTCTCTCCACAGTGCAGTCTGTCCACAGTGCAGTCTGTCCATAGTGCAGTCTGTCCACAGTGCAGACTGTCCACAGTGCAGTCTGCCCACAAAGCAGTCTATCCTCTGTGCAGTCTATCCTCAGTGCAGCCTGTCCACAGTGCAGACAGTCCAGAGTGCAGTCTGTCCATAGTGCAGTCTGTCCACAGTGCAGCCTGTCCATAATGCAGTCTGTCCACAGTGCAGTCTGTCCACAGAGCAGTCTATCCACAGTGTAGCCTGTCCGCAGTGCAGACCGTCCACAGTTCAGTCTGTCCAAAGTGTAGCCTGTCCACAGGGCAGTCTGTCCACAATGCAGTCTGTCCACAGTGCAGTCTCTCCAAAATGCCGACTTTCCACAGTGCATTCTCTCCAAAGTGCAGTCTGTCCACAGTGCAGTCTGTCCACACAGCAGACTATCCTCAGTGCAGTATATCCACAGTGCAGTCTGTCTATAGTGCAGATTGTAAACAGTGAACAATAACAAAAGTGTAGACTGTCCAAAAAGCAGTGTGTCTACAGAGCAGTCTGTCCATAGTGTAGCCAATCCACAGAGCAGCCTGACCACAGTGCAGGCAGTCCACAGTGCAGTCTGTCCAAAGTGCAGTCTGTCCACAGTGCGGTCTGTCCAAAGTGCAGTCTATCCACAGTGCAGTCAATCCTCAGTGCAGTCTGTCCACAGTGCAGTACATCCAAAGTGCAGTCTGTCCACAGTGCAGTCTGTCCACAGAGCAGTCTGTCCAAAGTGCAGTCTGTCCACAGAACAGTCTGTCCACAGTGCAGTCTGTCCACAGTGCAGTCAGTCCACAGTGCAGTCTGTCCTCAGTGCAGTCTGTCCACAGTGCAGTCTGTGCACAGAGCAGTCAGTCCAGAGTGCAGTCTGCCCATAGTTCAGTCTGTCCACAGTGCAGACTGTCCACAGCGCAGTCTGTAAACAGTGCAGACTGTCCACAGCGCAGTCTGTCCACAGTGCAGTCTGTCCACAGTGCAGTCTGTCCACAGTGCAGTCTGTCCATAGTGCAGATGTCCACAGTGCAGTCTGTCCATAGTGCAGTCTGTCCACAGTGCAGTCTGTCCACAGTGCAGTCTGTCCATAGTGCAGTCTGTCCATAGTGCAGTCTGTCCACAGTGCAGTCTGTCCACAGTGCAGTCTGTCCACAGTGCAGACTCTCCACAGCGCTGTCTGGCCACAGTGCAGTCTGTCCACAGTGCAGTCTATCCACAGTGCAGTCCGAACACAGTGCAGTCTATCCAAAGTGCAGTCCGAACACAGTGCAGTCTGACCACAGTGCAGTCTGTCCACAGTGCAGACTGTCCACAGTGCAGTCTGACCACAGTGCAGTCTGTCCACAGTGCAGTCTGTCCATAGTGCCGTCTGTCCATAGAGCTGTCTGTCCACAGTGCAGTCTGTCCACAGTGCAGTCAGTCCACAGTGCTGTCTGTCCACAGTGCAGTCTGTCCACAGTGCAGTCTGTCCACAGTGCAGTCTGTCCACAGAGGAGTCAGTCCGCAGTGCAGTCAGTCCACAGTGCAGTCAGTCCACAGTGCTGTCTGTCCAAAGTGCAGTCTGTCCAAAGTGCAGCCTGTCCACAATGCAGACTTTCCACAGTGCAGTCTGTCCTCAGTGCAGTCTGTCCACAGTGCAGTCTGTGCACAGAGCAGTCGGTCCACAGTGCAGTCTGCCCATAGTGCAGTCTGTCCACAGTGCAGACTGTCCACAGCGCAGTCTGTAAACAGTGCAGACTGTCCACAGTGCAGGATGTCCACAGTGCAGTCTGTCCACAGTGCAGTCTGTCCACAGTGCAGTCTGTCCATAGTGCAGATGTCCACAGTGCAGTCTGTCCATAGTGCAGTCTGTCCACAGTGTAGTCTGTCCACAGTGCAGTCTGTCCATAGTGCAGTCTGTCCATAGTGCAGTCTGTCCACAGTGCAGTCTGTCCACAGTGCAGTCTGTCCACAGTGCAGACTGTCCACAGCGCTGTCTGTCCACAGTGCAGTCTGTCCACAGTGCAGTCTATCCACAGTGCAGTCCGAACACAGTGCAGTCTATCCACAGTGCAGTCCGAACACAGTGCAGTCTGACCACAGTGCAGTCTGTCCACAGTGCAGACTGTCCACAGTGCAGTCTGACCACAGTGCAGTCTGTCCACAGTGCAGTCTGTCCATAGTGCCGTCTGTCCATAGAGCTGTCTGTCCACAGTGCAGTCTGTCCGCAGAGCAGTCAGTCCACATTGCAGTCTGTCCACAGTGCAGTCTGTCCACAGTGCAGTCTGTCCACAGTGCAGTCTGTCCACAGTGGAGTCAGTCCGCAGTGCAGACAGTCCACAGTGCAGTCAGTCCACAGTGCAGTCTGTCCAAAGTGCAGTCTGTCCACAGTGCAGCCTGTCCACAATGCAGCCTTTCCACAGTGCAGTCTGTCCACAGTGCAGTCTGTGCACAGTGCAGTCTGTCCATAGTGCAGTCTGTGCACAGTGCAGTCTGTCCAAATTGCAGTCTGTCCAAATTGCATTCTGTCCAAATTGCAGTCTGTCCACAGTGCAGTCTGTCCACAGTGCAGTCTGTCCACAGTGCAGACTGTCCAAGGCGCTGTCTGTCCACAGTGCAGTCTGTCCACAGTGCAGTCTATCCACAGTGCAGTCCGAACACAGTGCAGTCTGTCCACAGTGCAGTCTGTCCACAGTGCAGACTGTCCACAGTGCAGTCTGACCACAGTGCAGTCTGTCCACAGTGCAGTCTGTCCATAGTGCCGTCTGTCCATAGAGCTGTCTGTCCACAGTGCAGTCTGTCCGCAGAGCAGTCAGTCCACATTGCAGTCTGTCCACAGTGCAGTCTGTCCACAGTGCAGTCTGTCCACAGTGCAGTCTGTCCACAGTGGAGTCAGTCCGCAGTGCAGTCAGTCCACAGTGCAGTCTGTCCAAAGTGCAGTCTGTCCACAGTGCAGCCTGTCCACAATGCAGCCTTTCCACAGTGCAGTCTGTCCATAGTGCAGTCTGTGCACAGTGCAGTCTGTCCAAATTGCAGTCTGTCCAAATTGCATTCTGTCCAAATTGCAGTCTGTCCACAGTGCAGTCTGTCCACAGTGCAGTCTGTCCACAGTGCAGTCTGTCCACCCATCTGTCTGTCCACAGTGCAGTCTCCCAACAATGCAGCCTGTCCACAGTGCAGTCTCTCCACAGGGCAGTCTGTCCACAGTGCAGTCTGTCCATAGTGCAGTCTGTCCACAGTGCAGACTTTCCACAGTGCAGTCTGCCCACAAAGCAGTCTATCCTCAGTGCAGTCTATCCTCAGTGCAGCCTGTCCACAGTGCAGACAGTCCACAGTGCAGTCTGTCCATAGTGCAGTCTGTCCACAGTGCAGTCTGTCCATAGTGCAGTCTGTCCACAGTGCAGTCTGTCCACAGAGCAGTCTATCCACAGTGTAGCCTGTCCGCAGTGCAGTCCGTCCACAGTTCAGTCTGTCCACAGTGTAGCCTGTCCACAGGGCAGTCTGTCCACAATGCAGTCTGTCCACAGTGCAGTCTCTCCACAATGCAGACTTTCCACAGTGCATTCTCTCCACAGTGCAGTCTGTCCACAGTGCAGTCTGTCCACAGTGCAGTCTGTCCACACAGCAGTCTATCCTCAGTGCAGTATATCCACAGTGCAGTCTGTCTATAGTGCAGATTGTAAACAGTGAACAATAACAAAAGTGTAGCCTGTCCAAAAAGCAGTGTGTCTACAGAGCAGTCTGTCCATCGTGTAGCCAATCCACAGAGCAGCCTGACCACAGTGCAGTCTGTCCAAAGTGCAGTCTGTCCACAGTGCGGTCTGTCCAAAGTGCAGTCTATCCACAGTGCAGTCAATCCTCAGTGCAGTCTGTCCACAGTGCAGTACATCCAAAGTGCAGTCTGTCCACAGTGCAGCCTGTCCACAGAGCAGTATGTCCAAAGTGCAGTCTGTCCACAGAACAGTCTGTCCACAGTGCAGTCTGTCCACGGTGCAGTCAGTCCACAGTGCAGTCTGTCCTCAGTGCAGTCTGTCCACATTGCAGTCTGTGCACAGAGCAGTCAGTCCAGAGCGCAGTCTCCCCATAGTGCAGTCTGTCCACAGTGCGGTCTGTCCAAAGTGCAGCCTATCCACAGTGCAGTCAATCCTCAGTGCAGTCTGTCCACAGTGCAGTACATCCAAAGTGCAGTCTGTCCACAGTGCAGCCTGTCCACAGAGCAGTCTGTCCAAAGTGCAGTCTGTCCACAGAACAGTCTGTCCACAGTGCAGGCTGTCCACGCTGCAGTCAGTCCATAGTGCAGTCTGTCCTCAGTGCAGTCTGTCCACAGTGCAGTCTGTGCACAGAGCAGTCAGTCCAGAGTGCAGTCTGCCCATAGTGCAGTCTGTCCACAGTGCAGACTGTCCACAGCGCAGTCTGTAAACAGTGCAGACTGTCCACAGCGCAGTCTGTCCACAGTGCAGTCTGTCCACAGTGCAGTCTGTCCACAGTGCAGTCTGTCCATAGTGCAGATGTCCACAGTGCAGTCTGTCCATAGTGCAGTCTGTCCACAGTGCAGTCTGTCCACAGTGCAGTCTGTCCATAGTGCAGTCTGTCCATAGTGCAGTCTGTCCACAGTGCAGTCTGTCCACAGTGCAGTCTGTCCACAGTGCAGACTGTCCACAGCGCTGTCTGTCCACAGTGCAGTCTGTCCACAGTGCAGTCTATCCACAGTGCAGTCCGAACACAGAGCAGTCTATCCACAGTGCAGTCCGAAAACAGTGCAGTCTGTCCGCAGTGCAGTCAGTCCACAGTGCAGTCTGTCCACAGTGCAGTCTGTCCACAGTGCAGTCTGTCCACAGTGCAGTCTGTCCACAGAGGAGTCAGTCCGCAGTGCAGTCAGTCCACAGTGCAGTCAGTTCACAGTGCAGTCTGTCCAAAGTGCAGTCTGTCCAAAGTGCAGCCTGTCCACAATGCAGACTTTCCACAGTGCAGTCTGTCCTCAGTGCAGTCTGTCCACAGTGCAGTCTGTGCACAGAGCAGTCAGTCCACAGTGCAGTCTGCCCATAGTGCAGTCTGTCCACAGTGCAGACTGTCCACAGCGCAGTCTGTAAACAGTGCAGACTGTCCACAGTGCAGGATGTCCACAGTGCAGTCTGTCCACAGTGCAGTCTGTCCACAGTGCAGTCTGTCCATAGTGCAGATGTCCACAGTGCAGTCTGTCCATAGTGCAGTCTGTCCACAGTGTAGTCTGTCCACAGTGCAGTCTGTCCATAGTGCAGTCTGTCCATAGTGCAGTCTGTCCACAGTGCAGTCTGTCCACAGTGCAGTCTGTCCACAGTGCAGACTGTCCACAGCGCTGTCTGTCCACAGTGCAGTCTGTCCACAGTGCAGTCTATCCACAGTGCAGTCCGAACACAGTGCAGTCTATCCACAGTGCAGTCCGAACACAGTGCAGTCTGACCACAGTGCAGTCTGTCCACAGTGCAGACTGTCCACAGTGCAGTCTGACCACAGTGCAGTCTGTCCACAGTGCAGTCTGTCCATAGTGCCGTCTGTCCATAGAGCTGTCTGTCCACAGTGCAGTCTGTCCGCAGAGCAGTCAGTCCACATTGCAGTCTGTCCACAGTGCAGTCTGTCCACAGTGCAGTCTGTCCACAGTGCAGTCTGTCCACAGTGGAGTCAGTCCGCAGTGCAGACAGTCCACAGTGCAGTCAGTCCACAGTGCAGTCTGTCCAAAGTGCAGTCTGTCCACAGTGCAGCCTGTCCACAATGCAGCCTTTCCACAGTGCAGTCTGTCCACAGTGCAGTCTGTGCACAGTGCAGTCTGTCCATAGTGCAGTCTGTGCACAGTGCAGTCTGTCCAAATTGCAGTCTGTCCAAATTGCATTCTGTCCAAATTGCAGTCTGTCCACAGTGCAGTCTGTCCACAGTGCAGTCTGTCCACAGTGCAGACTGTCCACAGCGCTGTCTGTCCACAGTGCAGTCTGTCCACAGTGCAGTCTATCCACAGTGCAGTCCGAACACAGTGCAGTCTGTCCACAGTGCAGTCTGTCCACAGTGCAGACTGTCCACAGTGCAGTCTGACCACAGTGCAGTCTGTCCACAGTGCAGTCTGTCCATAGTGCCGTCTGTCCATAGAGCTGTCTGTCCACAGTGCAGTCTGTCCGCAGAGCAGTCAGTCCACATTGCAGTCTGTCCACAGTGCAGTCTGTCCACAGTGCAGTCTGTCCACAGTGCAGTCTGTCCACAGTGGAGTCAGTCCGCAGTGCAGTCAGTCCACAGTGCAGTCTGTCCAAAGTGCAGTCTGTCCACAGTGCAGCCTGTCCACAATGCAGCCTTTCCACAGTGCAGTCTGTCCATAGTGCAGTCTGTGCACAGTGCAGTCTGTCCAAATTGCAGTCTGTCCAAATTGCATTCTGTCCAAATTGCAGTCTGTCCACAGTGCAGTCTGTCCACAGTGCAGTCTGTCCACAGTGCAGTCTGTCCACCCATCTGTCTGTCCACAGTGCAGTCTCCCAACAATGCAGCCTGTCCACAGTGCAGTCTCTCCACAGGGCAGTCTGTCCACAGTGCAGTCTGTCCATAGTGCAGTCTGTCCACAGTGCAGACTTTCCACAGTGCAGTCTGCCCACAAAGCAGTCTATCCTCAGTGCAGTCTATCCTCAGTGCAGCCTGTCCACAGTGCAGACAGTCCACAGTGCAGTCTGTCCATAGTGCAGTCTGTCCACAGTGCAGTCTGTCCATAGTGCAGTCTGTCCACAGTGCAGTCTGTCCACAGAGCAGTCTATCCACAGTGTAGCCTGTCCGCAGTGCAGTCCGTCCACAGTTCAGTCTGTCCACAGTGTAGCCTGTCCACAGGGCAGTCTGTCCACAATGCAGTCTGTCCACAGTGCAGTCTCTCCACAATGCAGACTTTCCACAGTGCATTCTCTCCACAGTGCAGTCTGTCCACAGTGCAGTCTGTCCACAGTGCAGTCTGTCCACACAGCAGTCTATCCTCAGTGCAGTATATCCACAGTGCAGTCTGTCTATAGTGCAGATTGTAAACAGTGAACAATAACAAAAGTGTAGCCTGTCCAAAAAGCAGTGTGTCTACAGAGCAGTCTGTCCATCGTGTAGCCAATCCACAGAGCAGCCTGACCACAGTGCAGTCTGTCCAAAGTGCAGTCTGTCCACAGTGCGGTCTGTCCAAAGTGCAGTCTATCCACAGTGCAGTCAATCCTCAGTGCAGTCTGTCCACAGTGCAGTACATCCAAAGTGCAGTCTGTCCACAGTGCAGCCTGTCCACAGAGCAGTATGTCCAAAGTGCAGTCTGTCCACAGAACAGTCTGTCCACAGTGCAGTCTGTCCACGGTGCAGTCAGTCCACAGTGCAGTCTGTCCTCAGTGCAGTCTGTCCACATTGCAGTCTGTGCACAGAGCAGTCAGTCCAGAGCGCAGTCTCCCCATAGTGCAGTCTGTCCACAGTGCGGTCTGTCCAAAGTGCAGCCTATCCACAGTGCAGTCAATCCTCAGTGCAGTCTGTCCACAGTGCAGTACATCCAAAGTGCAGTCTGTCCACAGTGCAGCCTGTCCACAGAGCAGTCTGTCCAAAGTGCAGTCTGTCCACAGAACAGTCTGTCCACAGTGCAGGCTGTCCACGCTGCAGTCAGTCCATAGTGCAGTCTGTCCTCAGTGCAGTCTGTCCACAGTGCAGTCTGTGCACAGAGCAGTCAGTCCAGAGTGCAGTCTGCCCATAGTGCAGTCTGTCCACAGTGCAGACTGTCCACAGCGCAGTCTGTAAACAGTGCAGACTGTCCACAGCGCAGTCTGTCCACAGTGCAGTCTGTCCACAGTGCAGTCTGTCCACAGTGCAGTCTGTCCATAGTGCAGATGTCCACAGTGCAGTCTGTCCATAGTGCAGTCTGTCCACAGTGCAGTCTGTCCACAGTGCAGTCTGTCCATAGTGCAGTCTGTCCATAGTGCAGTCTGTCCACAGTGCAGTCTGTCCACAGTGCAGTCTGTCCACAGTGCAGACTGTCCACAGCGCTGTCTGTCCACAGTGCAGTCTGTCCACAGTGCAGTCTATCCACAGTGCAGTCCGAACACAGAGCAGTCTATCCACAGTGCAGTCCGAAAACAGTGCAGTCTGTCCGCAGTGCAGTCAGTCCACAGTGCAGTCTGTCCACAGTGCAGTCTGTCCACAGTGCAGTCTGTCCACAGTGCAGTCTGTCCACAGAGGAGTCAGTCCGCAGTGCAGTCAGTCCACAGTGCAGTCAGTTCACAGTGCAGTCTGTCCAAAGTGCAGTCTGTCCAAAGTGCAGCCTGTCCACAATGCAGACTTTCCACAGTGCAGTCTGTCCTCAGTGCAGTCTGTCCACAGTGCAGTCTGTGCACAGAGCAGTCGGTCCACAGTGCAGTCTGCCCATAGTGCAGTCTGTCCACAGTGCAGACTGTCCACAGCGCAGTCTGTAAACAGTGCAGACTGTCCACAGCGCAGGATGTCCACAGTGCAGTCTGTCCACAGTGCAGTCTGTCCACAGTGCAGTCTGTCCATAGTGCAGATGTCCACAGTGCAGTCTGTCCATAGTGCAGTCTGTCCACAGTGTAGTCTGTCCACAGTGCAGTCTGTCCATAGTGCAGTCTGTCCATAGTGCAGTCTGTCCACAGTGCAGTCTGTCCACAGTGCAGTCTGTCCACAGTGCAGACTGTCCACAGCGCTGTCTGTCCACAGTGCAGTCTGTCCACAGTGCAGTCTATCCACAGTGCAGTCCGAACACAGTGCAGTCTATCCACAGTGCAGTCCGAACACAGTGCAGTCTGACCACAGTGCAGTCTGTCCACAGTGCAGACTGTCCACAGTGCAGTCTGACCACAGTGCAGTCTGTCCACAGTGCAGTCTGTCCATAGTGCCGTCTGTCCATAGAGCTGTCTGTCCACAGTGCAGTCTGTCCACAGAGCAGTCAGTCCACATTGCAGTCTGTCCACAGTGCAGTCTGTCCACAGTGCAGTCTGTCCACAGTACAGTCTGTCCACAGTGGAGTCAGTCCGCAGTGCAGTCAGTCCACAGTGCAGTCAGTCCACAGTGCAGTCTGTCCAAAGTGCAGTCTGTCCACAGTGCAGCCTGTCCACAATGCAGCCTTTCCACAGTGCAGTCTGTCCACAGTGCAGTCTGTGCACAGTGCAGTCTGTCCAAATTGCAGTCTTGTCCAAATTGCATTCTGTCCAAATTGCAGTCTGTCCACAGTGCAGTCTGTCCACAGTGCAGTCTGTCCACAGTGCAGACTGTCCACAGCGCTGTCTGTCCACAGTGCAGTCTGTCCACAGTGCAGTCTATCCACAGTGCAGTCCGAACACAGTGCAGTCTATCCACAGTGCAGTCCGAACACAGTGCAGTCTGTCCACAGTGCAGTCTGTCCACAGTGCAGACTGTCCACAGTGCAGTCTGACCACAGTGCAGACTGTCCACAGTGCAGTCTGTCCATAGTGCCGTCTGTCCATAGAGCTGTCTGTCCACAGTGCAGTCTGTCCGCAGAGCAGTCAGTCCACATTGCAGTCTGTCCACAGTGCAGTCTGTCCACAGTGCAGTCTGTCCACAGTGCAGTCTGTCCACAGTGGAGTCAGTCCGCAGTGCAGTCAGTCCACAGTGCAGTCAGTCCACAGTGCAGTCTGTCCAAAGTGCAGTCTGTCCACAGTGCAGTCTGTCCACAATGCAGCCTTTCCACAGTGCAGTCTTTCCATAGTGCAGTCTGTGCACAGTGCAGTCTGTCCAAATTGCAATCTGTCCAAATTGCATTCTGTCCAAATTGCAGTCTGTCCACAGTGCAGTCTGTCCACAGTGCAGTCTGTCCACAGTGCAGTCTGTCCACCCATCTGTCTGTCCACAGTGCAGTCTCCTAACAATGCAGCCTGTCCACAGTGCAGTCTCTCCACAGTGCAGTCTGTCCACAGTGCAGTCTGTCCACAGTGCAGTCTGTCCACACAGCAGTCTATCCTCAGTGCAGTATATCCACATTGCAGTCTGTCCACAGTGCAGTCTGTCCACAGTGCAGTCTGTCCACAGTGCAGTCTGTCCACAGTGGAGTCAGTCCGCAGTGCAGTCAGTCCACAGTGCAGTCAGTCCACAGTGCAGTCTGTCCAAAGTGCAGTCTGTCCACAGTGCAGCCTGTCCACAATGCAGCCTTTCCACAGTGCAGTCTGTCCACAGTGCAGTCTGTGCACAGAGCAGTCTTTCCATAGTGCAGTCTGTGCACAGTGCAGTCTGTCCAAATTGCAGTCTGTCCAAATTGCATTCTGTCCAAATTGCAGTCTGTCCACAGTGCAGTCTGTCCACAGTGCAGTCTGTCCACAGTGCAGTCTGTCCACCCATCTGTCTGTCCACAGTGCAGTCTCCCAACAATGCAGCCTGTCCACAGTGCAGTCTCTCCACAGTGCAGTCTGTCCACAGTGCAGTCTGTCCATAGTGCAGTCTGTCCACAGTGCAGACTTTCCACAGTGCAGTCTGCCCACAAAGCAGTCTATCCTCAGTGCAGTCTATCCTCAGGGCAGCCTGTCCACAGTGCAGACAGTCCACAGTGCAGTCTGTCCATAGTGCAGTCTGTCCACAGTGCAGTCTGTCCATAGTGCAGTCTGTCCACAGTGCAGTCTGTCCACAGAGCAGTCTATCCACAGTGTAGCCTGTCCGCAGTGCAGACCGTCCACAGTTCAGTCTGTCCACAGTGTAGCCTGTCCACAGGGCAGTCTGTCCACAATGCAGTCTGTCCACAGTGCAGACTCTCCACAATGCCGACTTTCCACAGTGCATTCTCTCCATTGTGCAGTCTGTCCACAGTGTAGCCAATCCACAGAGCAGCCTGACCACAGTGCAGTCTGTCCAAAGTGCAGTCTGTCCACAGTGCGGTCTTTCCAAAGTGCAGTCTATCCACAGTGCAGTCAATCCTCAGTGCAGTCTGTCCAAAGTGAAGTACATCCAAAGTGCAGTCTGTCCACAGTGCAGTCTGTCCACAGTGCAGTCTGTCCACAGTGCAGTCTGTCCACACAGCAGTCTATCCTCAGTGCAGTATATCCACAGTGCAGTCTGTCTATAGTGCAGATTGTAAACAGTGAACAATAACAAAAGTGTAGCCTGTCCAAAAAGCAGTGTGTCTACAGAGCAGTCTGTCCATCGTGTAGCCAATCCACAGAGCAGCCTGACCACAGTGCAGGCAGTCCACAGTGCAGTCTGTCCAAAGTGCAGTCTGTCCACAGTGCGGTCTGTCCAAAGTGCAGTCTATCCACAGTGCAGTCAATCCTCAGTGCAGTCTGTCCACAGTGCAGTACATCCAAAGTGCAGTCTGTCCACAGTGCAGCCTGTCCACAGAGCAGTATGTCCAAAGTGCAGTCTGTCCACAGAACAGTCTGTCCACAGTGCAGTCTGTCCACGGTGCAGTCAGTCCACAGTGCAGTCTGTCCTCAGTGCAGTCTGTCCACATTGCAGTCTGTGCACAGAGCAGTCAGTCCAGAGCGCAGTCTCCCCATAGTGCAGTCTGTCCACAGTGCGGTCTGTCCAAAGTGCAGCCTATCCAGAGTGCAGTCAATCCTCAGTTCAGTCTGTCCACAGTGCAGTACATCCAAAGTGCAGTCTGTCCACAGTGCAGCCTGTCCACAGAGCAGTCTGTCCAAAGTGCAGTCTGTCCACAGAACAGTCTGTCCACAGTGCAGGCTGTCCACGCTGCAGTCAGTCCATAGTGCAGTCTGTCCTCAGTGCAGTCTGTCCACAGTGCAGTCTGTGCACAGAGCAGTCAGTCCAGAGTGCAGTCTGCCCATAGTGCAGTCTGTCCACAGTGCAGACTGTCCACAGCGCAGTCTGTAAACAGTGCAGACTGTCCACAGCGCAGTCTGTCCACAGTGCAGTCTGTCCACAGTGCAGTCTGTCCACAGTGCAGTCTGTCCATAGTGCAGATGTCCACAGTGCAGTCTGTCCATAGTGCAGTCTGTCCACACTGCAGTCTGTCCACAGTGCAGTCTGTCCATAGTGCAGTCTGTCCATAGTGCAGTCTGTCCACAGTGCAGTCTGTCCACAGTGCAGTCTGTCCACAGTGCAGACTGTCCACAGCGCTGTCTGTCCACAGTGCAGTCTGTCCACAGTGCAGTCTATCCACAGTGCAGTCCGAACACAGAGCAGTCTATCCACAGTGCAGTCCGAAAACAGTGCAGTCTGACCACAGTGCAGTCTGTCCACAGTGCAGACTGTCCACAGTGCAGTCTGACCACAGTGCAGTCTGTCCACAGTGCAGACTGTCCATAGTGCCGTCTGTCCATAGAGCTGTCTGTCCACAGTGCAGTCTGTCCGCAGTGCAGTCAGTCCACAGTGCAGTCTGTCCACAGTGCAGTCTGTCCATAGTGCCGTCTGTCCATAGAGCTGTCTGTCCACAGTGCAGTCTGTCCGCAGAGCAGTCAGTCCACATTGCAGTCTGTCCACAGTGCAGTCTGTCCACAGTGCAGTCTGTCCACAGTGCAGTCTGTCCACAGTGGAGTCAGTCCGCAGTGCAGTCAGTCCACAGTGCAGTCAGTCCACAGTGCAGTCTGTCCAAAGTGCAGTCTGTCCACAGTGCAGCCTGTCCACAATGCAGCCTTTCCACAGTGCAGTCTGTCCACAGTGCAGTCTGTGCACAGAGCAGTCTGTCCATAGTGCAGTCTGTGCACAGTGCAGTCTGTCCAAATTGCAGTCTGTCCAAATTGCATTCTGTCCAAATTGCAGTCTGTCCACAGTGCAGTCTGTCCACAGTGCAGTCTGTCCACAGTGCAGTCTGTCCACCCATCTGTCTGTCCACAGTGCAGTCTCCCAACAATGCAGCCTGTCCACAGTGCAGTCTCTCCACAGTGCAGTCTGTCCACAGTGCAGTCTGTCCATAGTGCAGTCTGTCCACAGTGCAGACTTTCCACAGTGCAGTCTGCCCACAAAGCAGTCTATCCTCAGTGCAGTCTATCCTCAGGGCAGCCTGTCCACAGTGCAGACAGTCCACAGTGCAGTCTGTCCATAGTGCAGTCTGTCCACAGTGCAGTCTGTCCATAGTGCAGTCTGTCCACAGTGCAGTCTGTCCACAGAGCAGTCTATCCACAGTGTAGCCTGTCCGCAGTGCAGACCGTCCACAGTTCAGTCTGTCCACAGTGTAGCCTGTCCACAGGGCAGTCTGTCCACAATGCAGTCTGTCCACAGTGCAGACTCTCCACAATGCCGACTTTCCACAGTGCATTCTCTCCATTGTGCAGTCTGTCCACAGTGTAGCCAATCCACAGAGCAGCCTGACCACAGTGCAGTCTGTCCAAAGTGCAGTCTGTCCACAGTGCGGTCTTTCCAAAGTGCAGTCTATCCACAGTGCAGTCAATCCTCAGTGCAGTCTGTCCAAAGTGAAGTACATCCAAAGTGCAGTCTGTCCACAGTGCAGTCTGTCCACAGTGCAGTCTGTCCACAGTGCAGTCTGTCCACACAGCAGTCTATCCTCAGTGCAGTATATCCACAGTGCAGTCTGTCTATAGTGCAGATTGTAAACAGTGAACAATAACAAAAGTGTAGCCTGTCCAAAAAGCAGTGTGTCTACAGAGCAGTCTGTCCATCGTGTAGCCAATCCACAGAGCAGCCTGACCACAGTGCAGGCAGTCCACAGTGCAGTCTGTCCAAAGTGCAGTCTATCCACAGTGCAGTCAATCCTCAGTGCAGTCTGTCCACAGTGCAGTACATCCAAAGTGCAGTCTGTCCACAGAACAGTCTGTCCACAGTGCAGTCTGTCCACGGTGCAGTCAGTCCACAGTGCAGTCTGTCCTCAGTGCAGTCTGTCCACAGTGCAGTCTGTGCACAGAGCAGTCAGTCCAGAGCGCAGTCTCCCCATAGTGCAGTCTGTCCACAGTGCGGTCTGTCCAAAGTGCAGCCTATCCACAGTGCAGTCAATCCTCAGTGCAGTCTGTCCACAGTGCAGTACATCCAAATTGCAGTCTGTCCACAGTGCAGCCTGTCCACAGTGCAACCGTTCACAGTGCAGTCTGTCCAGAGAACAGTCTGTCCACAGTGCAGTCTGTCCACGCTGCAGTCAGTCCATAGTGCAGTCTGTCCTCAGTGCAGTCTGTCCACAGTGCAGTCTGTGCACAGAGCAGACTGTCCACAGTGCAGTCTGCCCATAGTGCAGTCTGTCCACAGTGCAGACTGTCCACAGCGCAGTCTGTAAACAGTGCAGACTGTCCACAGCGCAGTCTGTCCACAGTGCAGTCTGTCCACAGTGCAGTCTGTCCACAGTGCAGTCTTTCCATAGTGCAGATGTCCACAGTGCAGTCTGTCCATAGTGCAGTCTGTCCACAGTGCAGTCTGTCCACAGTGCAGTCTGTCCATAGTGCAGTCTGTCCACAGTGCAATCTGTCCACAGTGCAGTCTGTCCACAGTGCAGACTGTCCACAGCGTTGTCTGTCCACAGTGCAGTCTGTCCACAGTGCAGTCTATCCACAGTGCAGTCCGAACACAGAGCAGTCTATCCACAGTGCAGTCCGAAAACAGTGCAGTCTGACCACAGTGCAGTCTGTCCACAGTGCAGACTGTCCACAGTGCAGTCTGACCATAAGTGCAGTCTGTCCACAGTGCAGACTGTCCATAGTGCCGTCTGTCCATAGAGCTGTCTGTCCACAGTGCAGTCTGTCCGCAGTGCAGTCAGTCCAAAGTGCAGTCTGTCCACAGTGCAGTCTGTCCACAGTGCAGTCTGTCCACAGTGGAGTCAGTCCGCAGTGCAGTCAGTCCACAGTGCAGTCAGTCCACAGTGCAGTCTGTCCAAAGTGCAGTCTGTCCACAGTGCAGTCTTTCCACAGTGCAGTTGTCCAGAGTGCGGTCTGTCCACGGTGCAGTCAGTCCACAGTGCAGTCTGTCCTCAGTGCAGTCTGTCCACAGTGCAGTCTGTGCACAGAGCACTCAGTCCAGAGCGCAGTCTGCCCATAGTGCAGTCTGTCCACAGTGCGGTCTGTCCAAAGTGCAGTCTATCCACAGTGCATTCTATCCTCAGTGCAGTCTGTCCACAGTGCAGTACATCCAAAGTGCAGTCTGTCCACAGTGCAGCCTGTCCACAGAGCAGTCTGTCCAAAGTGCAGTCTGTCCACAGAACAGTCTGTCCACAGTGCAGTCTGTCCACGGTGCAGTCAGTCCACAGTGCACTCTGTCCTCAGTGCAGTCTGTCCACAGTGCAGTCTGTGAACAGAGCAGTCAGTCCAGAGTGCAGTCTGCCCATAGTGCAGTCTGTCCACAGTGCAGACTGTCCACAGCGCAGTCTGTAAACAGTGCAGACTGTCCACAGCGCAGTCTGTCCACAGTGCAGTCTGTCCACAGTGCAGTCTGTCCACAGTGCAGTCTGTCCATAGTGCAGATGTCCACAGTGCAGTCTGTCCATAGTGCAGTCTATCCACACTGCAGTCTGTCCACAGTGCAGTCTGTCCATAGTGCAGTCTGTCCATAGTGCAGTCTGTCCACAGTGCAGTCTGTCCACAGTGCAGTCTGTCCACAGTGCAGACTGTCCACAGCGCTGTCTGTCCACAGTGCAGTCTGTCCACAGTGCAGTCTATCCACAGTGCAGTCCGAACACAGAGCAGTCTATCCACAGTGCAGTCCTAACACAGTGCAGTCTGTCCACAGTGCAGACGGTCCACAGTGAAGTCTGACCACAGTGCAGTCTGTCCACAGTGCAGTCTGTCCATAGTGCCGTCTGTCCATAGAGCTGTCTGTCCACAGTGCAGTCTGTCCTCAGTGCAGTCAGTCCACAGTGCAGTCTGTCCACAGTGCAGTCTGTCCACAGTGCAGTCTGTCCACAGTGGAGTCAGTCCGCAGTGCAGTCAGTCCACAGTGCAGTCAGTCCACAGTGCAGTCTGTCCAAAGTGCAGTCTGTCCACAGTGCAGTCTTTCCACAGTGCAGTCTGTCCACAGTGTCGTCAATCCAGAGTGCAGTGTATCCACAGTGCAGTGTAACCACAGGGCAGACTGTCCACAATGCAGTCTGTCCAAATTGCAGTCTGTCCAGAGTGCAGTCTGTCCACCCTTCTGTCTGTCCACAGTGCAGACTGTCCACAGTGCAGTCCGTTCACAGTGCAGACTGTCCACAGTGCAGACTGTCCACAGTGCACTCCATCCACAGTGCATTCTGTCATCAGTGCAGTCTGACAACAGTGGCATTAATCCCCGATGCAGATGGACAACAGTGCACTCTGTCAACAGTGCAGTCAATGCACAGTGCAGTGTATACACAGACCAGACTGTCCACAATGTAGTCTGTCCACAGTGCAGTCTGTTCACAGTGCAGTCTGTGCACAGTGCAGTCTGTCCATAGTGCAGTCTTTGCACAGTGCAGTCTGTCCAAATTGCAGTCTGTCCAAATTGCATTCTGTCCAAATTGCAGTCTGTCCACAGTGCAGTCTGTCCACAGTGCAGTCTGTTCACAGTGCAGTCTGTCCACCCATCTGTCTGTCCACAGTGCAGTCTCCCAACAATGCAGCCTGTCCAGAGTGCAGTCTCTCCACAGTGCAGTCTGTCCACAGTGCAGTCTGTCCATAGTGCAGTCTGTCCACAGTGCAGACTGTCCACAGTGCAGTCTGCCCACAAAGCAGTCTATCCTCAGTGCAGTCTATCCTCAGTGCAGTCTGTCCACAGTGCAATTTGTCCACAGTGCAATCTGTCCACAGTGCAGTCTGTCCATAGTGCAGTCTGTCCACAGTGCAGTCTGTCCACAGTGCAGTCTGTCCATAGTGCAGTCTGTCCACAGTGCAGTCTGTCCACAGAGCAGTCTGTCCACAGTGTAGCCTCTCCGCATTGCAGACCGTCCACAGTTCAGTCTGTCCACAGTGTACCCTGTCCACAGAGCAGTCTGTCCACAATGCAGTCTGTCCACGATGCATTCTCTCCACAGTGCAGTCTGTCCACAGTGCAGTCTGTCCACAGTGCAATCTGTCCACACAGCAGTGCATCCTCAGTGCAGTATATCCACAGTGCTGTCTGTCTATAGTGCAGATTGTAAAAAGTGAACAATAACAAAAGTGTAGCCTGTCCAAAAAGCAGTGTGTCTACAGAGCAGTCTGTCCACAGTGTAGCCAATCCACAGAGCAGCCTGACCACAGTGCAGGCAGTCCACAGTGCAGTCTGTCCACAGTGCAGTCTGTCCACAGTGCGGTCTGTCCAAAGTGCAGTCTATCCACAGTGCAGTCAATCCGCAGTGCAGTCTGTCCAAAGTGCAGTACATCCAAAGTGCAGTCTGTCCACAGTGCAGCCTGTCCACAGAGCAGTCTGTCCAAACTGCAGTCTGTCCACAGAACAGTCTGTCCACAGTGCAGTCTGTCCACAGTGCAGTCTGTCCACAGTGCAGTCAGTCCACAGTGCAGTCTGTCCTCAGTGCAGTCTGTCCACAGTGCAGTCTGTGCACAGAGCAGTCAGTCCACAGTGCAGTCTGCCCATAGTGCAGTCTGTCCACAGTGCAGTCTGTCCACAGCGCAGTCTGTCCACAGTGCAGTCTGTCCACAGTGCAGTCTTTCCACAGTGCAGTCTGTCCACAGAGCAATCAATCCTCAGTGCAGTATATCCACAGTGCAGTCTGTCTATGGTGCAGATTGTAAACAGTGAACAATAACAAAAGTGTAGCCTGTCCAAAAAGCAGTGTGTCTACAGAGCGGTCTGTCCTCAGTGCGGTCTGTCCACAGTGCAGTCTGTCCACCGTGCAGTCTGTCCACACAGCAGTCCATCCTCAGTGCAGTATATCCACAGTGCAGTCTGTCTATAGTGCAGATTGTAAACAGTGAACAATAACAAAAGTGTAGCCTGTCCAAAAAGCAGTGTGTCTACAGAGCAGTCTGTCCACAGTGTAGCAAATCCACAGAGCAGCCTGACCACAGTGCAGGCATTCCACAGTGCAGTCTGTCCAAAGTGCAGTCTGTCCACAGTGCAGTCTGTCCAAAGTGCAGTCTATCCACAGTGCAGTCAATTATCAGTGCAGTCTGTCCACAGTGCAGTACATCCAAAGTGCAGTCTGTCCACAGTGCAGCCTGTCCACAGAGCAGTCTGTCCAAAGTGCAGTCTATCCACAGAACAGTCTGTCCACAGAACAGTCTGTCCAGAGTGCAGTCTGTCCACAGTGCAGTCTGTCCTCAGTGCAGTCTGTCCACAGTGCAGTCTGTGCACAGAGCAGTCAGTCCACAGTGCAGTCTGCCCATAGTGCAGTCTGTCCACAGTGCAGACTGTCCACAGCGCAGTCTGTCCACAGTCAGACTCTCCACAGCGCAGTCTGTCCACAGTGCAGTCTGTCCAAATTGCAGTCTGTCCACAATGTAGTCTGTCAACTGTGCAGACTTTCCACAATGCAGTTTGTCCACAGTGCAGCCTGACCACAGTGCAGTCTATCCACAATGCAGTCTATCCCCAGTGCAGACAGTCCACAGTGCAGACTGTCCACAGTGTAGTCTGTACAAAGTGCAGTCTGTCCACAGAGCAGTCTGTCCACAATGCAGTCTGTCCACCCTTCTGTCTGTCCACAGTGCAGTATGTCCACCCTTCTGTCCGTTCACAGTGCAGTCTGTCCACAGTGCAGTCTGTCCACAGTGCAGTCTGACAACAGTGCAGTCTGTCCAGAGTGCAGTCTGTCCACCCTTCTGTCTGTCCACAGTGCAGTCTGTCCACAGTGCAGTCCGTTCACAGTGCAGACTGTCCACAGTGCAGACTGTCCACAGTGCATTCTCTCCACAGTGCAGTCTGTCCACAGTGCAGTCTGTCCACAGTGTACCCTGTCCACAGAGCAGTCTGTCCACAATGCAGTCTGACAACAGTGCATTCTCTCCACAGTGCAGTCTGTCCACAGTGCAGTCTGTCCACAGTGCAGTCTGTCCACACAGCAGTCTATCCTCAGTGCAGTATATCCACAGTGCTGTCTGTCTATAGTGCAGATTGTAAACAGTGAACAATAACAAAAGTGTAGCCTGTCCAAAAAGCAGTGTGTCTACAGAGCAGTCTGTCCACAGTGTAGCCAATCCACAGAGCAGCCTGACCACAGGGCAGGCAGTCCACAGTGCAGTCTGTCCACAGTGCAGTCTGTCCACAGTGCGGTCTGTCCAAAGTGCAGTCTATCCACAGTGCAGTCAATCCTCAGTGCAGTCTGTCCAAAGTGCAGTACATCCAAAGTGCAGTCTGTCCACAGTGCAGCCTGTCCACAGAGCAGTCTGTCCAAAGTGCAGTCTGTCCACAGTGCAGTCTGTCCAAAGTGCAGTCTGTCCACAGAACAGTCTGTCCACAGTGCAGTCTGTCCACAGTGCAGTCTGTCCACAGTGCAGTCTGTCCAAAGTGCAGTCTGTCCACAGAACAGTCTGTCCACAGTGCAGTCTGTCCACAGTGCAGTCTGTCCACAGTGCAGTCAGTCCACAGTGCAGTCTGTCCTCAGTGCAGTCTGTCCACAGTGCAGTCTGTGCACAGAGCAGTCAGTCCACAGTGCAGTCTGCCCATAGTGCAGTCTGTCCACAGTGCAGTCTGTCCACAGCGCAGTCTGTCCACAGTGCAGTCTTTCCACAGTGCAGTCTGTCCACACAGCAGTCTATCCTCAGTGCAGTATATCCACAGTGCAGTCTGTCCACAGTGCAGTCTTTCCACAGTGCAGTCTGTCCACACAGCAGTCTATCCTCAGTGCAGTATATCCACAGTGCAGACTGTCTATAGTGCAGATTGTAAACAGTGAACAATAACAAAAGTGTAGCCTGTCCAAAAAGCAGTGTTTCTACAGAGCAGTCTGTCCACAGTGCAGTCTGTCCACAGTGCAGTCTGTCCACAGTGCAGTCTTTCCACACAGCAGTCTATCCTCAGTGCAGTATATCCACAGTGCAGTCTGTCTATAGTGCAGATTGTAAACAGTGAACAATAACAAAAGTGTAGCCTGTCCAAAAAGCAGTGTGTCTACAGAGCAGTCTGTCCACAGTGTAGCAAATCCACAGAGCAGCCTGACCACAGTGCAGGCAGTCCACAGTGCAGTCTGTCCAAAGTGCAGTCTGTCCACAGTGCAGTCTGTCCAAAGTGCAGTCTATCCACAGTGCAGTCAATTATCAGTGCAGTCTGTCCACAGTGCAGTACATCCAAAGTGCAGTCTGTCCACAGTGCAGCCTTTCCACAGAGCAGTCTGTCCAAAGTGCAGTCTATCCACAGAACAGTCTGTCCACAGTGCAGTCTGTCCACAGTGCAGTCTGTCCACAGTGCAGTCTGTCCTCAGTGCAGTCTGTCCACATTGCAGTCTGTGCACAGAGCAGTCAGTCCACAGTGCAGTCTGCCCATAGTGCAGTCTGTCCACAGTGCAGACTGTCCACAGCGCAGTCTGTCCACAGTGCAGACTGTCCACAGCGCAGTCTGTCCACAGTGCAGTCTGTCCAAATTGCAGTCTGTCCACAATGTAGTCTGTCAACAGTGCAGACTTTCCACAATGCAGTTTGTCCACAGTGCAGCCTGACCACAGTGCAGTCTATCCACAATGCAGTCTATCCCCAGTGCAGACAGTCCACAGTGCAGACTGTCCACAGTGTAGTCTGTACAAAGTGCAGTCTGTCCACAGAGCAGTCTGTCCACAATGCAGTCTGTCCACCCTTCTGTCTGTCCACAGTGCAGTCTGTCCACCCTTCTGTCCGTTCACAGTGCAGTCTGTCCACAGTGCAGTCTGTCCACAGTGCAGTCTGACAACAGTGCAGTCTGTCCAGAGTGCAGTCTGTCCACCCTTCTGTCTGTCCACAGTGCAGTCTGTCCACAGTGCAGTCCGTTCACAGTGCAGACTGTCCACAGTGCAGACTGTCCACAGTGCAGTCTGTTCACAGTGCAGTCCATCCACAGTGCATTCTGTCATCAGTGCAGTCTGACAACAGTGGCATCAATCCCCGATGCAGATGGACAACAGTGCAGTCTGTCCACAGTGCAGTCAATGCACAGTGCAGAGTATAAACAGACCAGACTGTCCACAATGCAGTCTGTCCACAGTGCAGTCTGTCCACAGTGCAGTCTGTGCACAGTGCAGTCTGTCCATAGTGCAGTCTGTGCACAGTGCAGTCTGTCCAAATTGCAGTCTGTCCAAATTGCATTCTGTCCAAATTGCAGTCTGTCCACAGTGCAGTCTGTCCACAGTGCAGTCTGTCCACAGTGCAGTCTGTCCACACATCTGCCTGTCCACAGTGCAGTCTCCCAACAATGCAGCCTGTCCACAGTGCAGTCTCTCCACAGTGCAGTCTGTCCACAGTGCAGTCTGTCCATAGTGCAGTTTGTCCACAGTGCAGACTGTCCACAGTGCAGTCTGCCCACAAAGCAGTCTATCCTCAGTGCAGTCTATCCTCAGTGCAGCCTGTCCACAGTGCAGACAGTCCACAGTGCAGTCTGTCCAGAGTGCAGTCTGTCCACCCTTCTGTCTGTCCACAGTGCAGTCTGTCCACAGTGCAGTCCGTTCACAGTGCAGACTGCCCAAAGTGCAGACTGTCCACAGTGCATTCTCTCCACAGTGCAGTCTGTCCACAGTGCATCTGTCCACAGAGTACCCTGTCCACAGAGCAGTCTGTCCACAATGCAGTCTGTCCACAGTGCATTCTCTCCACAGTGCAGTCTGTCCACAGAGCAGTCTCTCCACAGTGCAGTCTGTCCACAGTGCAGTCTGTCTACAGTGCAGTCTGTCCACACAGCAGTCTATCCTCAGTGCAGTATATCCACAGTGCTGTCTGTCTATAGTGCAGATTGTAAACAGTGAACAATAACAAAAGTGTAGCCTGTCCAAAAAGCAGTGTGTCTACAGAGCAGTCTGTCCACAGTGTAGCCAATCCACAGAGCAGCCTGACCACAGTGCAGGCAGTCCACAGTGCAGTCTGTCCACAGTGCAGTCTGTCCACAGTGCGGTCTGTCCAAAGTGCAGTCTATCCACAGTGCAGTCAATCCTCAGTGCAGTCTGTCCAAAGTGCAGTACATCCAAAGTGCAGTCTGTCCACAGTGCAGCCTGTCCACAGAGCAGTCTGTCCAAAGTGCAGTCTGTCCACAGTGCAGTCTGTCCAAAGTGCAGTCTGTCCACAGAACAGTCTGTCCACAGTGCAGTCTGTCCACAGTGCAGTCTGTCCACAGTGCAGTCTGTCCAAAGTGCAGTCTGTCCACAGAACAGTCTGTCCACAGTGCAGTCTGTCCACAGTGCAGTCTGTCCACAGTGCAGTCAGTCCACAGTGCAGTCTGTCCTCAGTGCAGTCTGTCCACAGTGCAGTCTGTGCACAGAGCAGTCAGTCCACAGTGCAGTCTGCCCATAGTGCAGTCTGTCCACAGTGCAGTCTGTCCACAGCGCAGTCTGTCCACAGTGCAGTCTTTCCACAGTGCAGTCTGTCCACACAGCAGTCTATCCTCAGTGCAGTATATCCACAGTGCAGTCTGTCTATAGTGCAGATTGTAAACAGTGAACAATAACAAAAGTGTAGCCTGTCCAAAAAGCAGTGTGTCTACAGAGCAGTCTGTCCACAGTGCAGTCTGTCCACAGTGCAGTCTGTCCACAGTGCAGTCTGTCCACACAGCAGTCTATCCTCAGTGCAGTATATCCACAGTGCAGTCTGTCTATAGTGCAGATTGTAAACAGTGAACAATAACAAAAGTGTACCTGTCCAAAAAGCAGTGTGTCTACAGAGCAGTCTGTCCACAGTGTAGCAAATCCACAGAGCAGCCTGACCACAGTGCAGGCAGTCCACAGTGCAGTCTGTCCAAAGTGCAGTCTCTCCACAGTGCAGTCTGTCCAAAGTGCAGTCTATCCACAGTGCAGTCAATTATCAGTGCAGTCTGTCCACAGTGCAGTACATCCAAAGTGCAGTCTGTCCACAGTGCAGCCTGTCCACAGAGCAGTCTGTCCAAAGTGCAGTCTATCCACAGAACAGTCTGTCCACAGTGCAGTCTGTCCACAGTGCAGTCTGTCCACAGTGCAGTCTGTCCTCAGTGCAGTCTGTCCACAGTGCAGTCTGTGCACAGAGCAGTCAGTCCACAGTGCAGTCTGCCCATAGTGCAGTCTGTCCACAGTGCAGACTGTCCACAGCGCAGTCTGTCCACAGTGCAGACTGTCCACAGCGCAGTCTGTCCACAGTGCAGTCTGTCCAAATTGCAGTCTGTCCACAATGTAGTCTGTCAACAGTGCAGACTTTCCACAATGCAGTTTGTCCACAGTGCAGCCTGACCACAGTGCAGTCTATCCACAATGCAGTCTATCCCCAGTGCAGACAGTCCACAGTGCAGACTGTCCACAGTGTAGTCTGTACAAAGTGCAGTCTGTCCACAGAGCAGTCTGTCCACAATGCAGTCTGTCCACCCTTCTGTCTGTCCACAGTGCAGTCTGTCCACCCTTCTGTCCGTTCACAGTGCAGTCTGTCCACAGTGCAGTCTGTCCACAGTGCAGTCTGACAACAGTGCAGTCTGTCCAGAGTGCAGTCTGTCCACCCTTCTGTCTGTCCACAGTGCAGTCTGTCCACAGTGCAGTCCGTTCACAGTGCAGACTGTCCACAGTGCAGACTGTCCACAGTGCAGTCTGTTCACAGTGCAGTCCATCCACAGTGCATTCTGTCATCGGTGCAGTCTGACAACAGTGGCATCAATCCCCGATGCAGATGGACAACAGTGCAGTCTGTCCACAGTGCAGTCAAAGCACAGTGCAGTGTATACTCAGACCAGACTGTCCACAATGCAGTCTGTCCACAGTGCAGTCTGTCCACAGTGCAGTCTGTGCACAGTGCAGTCTGTCCAAATTGCCGTCTTTCCAAATTGCATTCTGTCCAAATTGCAGTCTGTCCACAGTGCACTCTGTCCACAGTGCAGTCTGTCCGCAGTGCAGTCTGTCCACCCATCTGTCTGTCCACAGTGCAGTCTCCCAACAATGCAGCCTGTCCATAGTGCAGTCTCTCCACAGTGCAGTCTGTCCACAGTGCAGTCTGTACATAGTGCAGTATCCCAACAATGCAGCCTGTCCACAGTGCAGCCTCACCACAGTGCAGTCTGTCCACAGTGCAGTCTGTCCACAGTGCAATCTGTCCACAGTGCAGTCTCTCCACAGTGCAGTCTGTCCATAGTGCAGTCTGTCCACAGTGCAGTCTGTCCACAGTGCAGTCTGTCCATACTGCAGTCTGTCCACAGTGCAGTCTGTCCACAGAGCAGTCTGTCCACAGTGTAGCCTCTCCACAGTGCATACCGTCCACAGTTCAGTCTGTCCACAGTGTACCCTGTCCACAGAGCACTCTGTCCACAATGCAGTCTGTCCACAGTGCAGTCTGTCTACTTTGCAGTCTGTCCACAGTGCAGTCAGTGCACAGTGCAGTCTGTCCACTATGCAGTCTGTCCACATTGCAGTCTGTCCACAGTGCAGTCTGTCCACATTGCAGTCTGTCCACAGTGCAGTCCGTCCACAGTGCAGTCTGACCAAAGTGCAATCTGTCTACAGTGCAGTCGGTCCACAGTGCAGTCTGTCTATAGTGCAGAGTGTCCACAGTGCAGACTGTCCACAGTGCAGTCTGTCCACAGTGCAGTATGTCCACAGTGCAGTCTGACCACAGTGCAGTCTGACCACAGTGCAGACTGTCCATAGTGCAGTCTGTCTACAGTGCAGTCTGACCACAGTGCATTCTGACCACAGTGCAGTCTGACCACAGTGCAGTCTGTCCGCTGTTCATCTGTCCACAGTGCAGTCTGTCCACAGTGCAGTCTGTCCACAGTGCAGTCTGTCCACAGTACAGTCTGTCCACAGTGCAGCCTGTCCACAGTGCAGTCTGTCCTCAGTGCAGTCTGTCCACAGTGCAGTCTGTCCAAAGTGCAGTCTGTGCACAGTGCAGACTGTCCACAGTGCAGTCTGTCCACATTGCAGTCTGTCCACTGTGCAGTCTGTCCACCGTGCTGTCTGTCCACAATGCAGTCTGACCACAGTGCAGTCTCTCCACAGTGCAGTCTGTCCACAGTGCAGTCTGTCCACAGTGCAGTCTGTCCACATTGCAGTCTGTCCACAGTGCAGTCTGTCCACAATGCAGTCTGACCACAGTGCAGTCTCTCCACAGTGCAGTCTGTCCACAGTGCAGTCTGTCCACTGTGCAGTCTGTCCACAATGAAGTCTGTCCACAGTGCAGTCTCTCCACAGTGCAGTCTGTCCACAGTGCAGTCTGTCCACAGGGCAATTTGTCCACAATGCAGTCTGACCAGATTGCAGTTTCTCCACATTGCAGTCTGTCCACAGTGCAGCCTGTCCACAGTGCAGTCTGTCCTCAGTGCAGTCTGTCCACAGTGCAGTCTGTCCACAGTGCAGTCTGTGCACAGTGCAGTCTGTCCACAGTGCAGTCTGTCCACAGTGCAGTCTGTGCACAGTGCAGTCTGTCCACAATGCAGTCTATCCACATTGCAGCCTGCCCACAGTGCAGTCTCTCCTCAGTGAAATCTGTCCACAGTGCAGTCTGTCCACAGTGCAGTCTGTCCACAGTGCAGTCTGTCCACAGTGCAGTCTGTGCACAGTGCAGTCTGTCCTCAGTGCAGTCTGTCCACATTGCAGTCTGTCCACTGTGCAGTCTGTCCACCGTGCTGTCTGTCCACAATGCAGTCTGACCACAGTGCAGTCTCTCCACAGTGCAGTCTGTCCACAGTGCAGTCTGTCCACAGTGCAGTCTGTCCACATTGCAGTTTGTCCACAGTGCAGTCTGTCCACAATGCAGTCTGACCACAGTGCAGTCTCTCCACAGTGCAGTCTGTCCACAGTGCAGTCTGTCCACTGTGCAGTCTGTCCACAATGAAGTCTGTCCACAGTGCAGTCTATCCAAAGTGCAGTCTGTCCACAGTGCAGTCTGTCCACAGGGCAATCTGTCCACAATGCAGTCTGACCAGAGTGCAGTCTCTCCACATTGCAGTATGTCCGCAGTGCAGTCTTTCTACTGTGCAACCTGTCCACAGTGCAGTCTGTCCACAAAGCAGTCTGTCCACAGTGCAGTCGGTACACAGTGCAGTCTGTCCACAGTGCAGCCTGTCCAAAGTGCAGCCTGCCCACAGTGCAGTCTGTCCACAGTGCAGTCAGTCCACAGTGTTGTCAGTCCACAGTGCAGTCTGTCCACAGTGCAGTCTGTCCACAGTGCAGTCTGTCCACAGTGCAGTCTGTCCACAGTGCATTCTGTCCTCAGTGCAGTCAGTCCACAGTGTTGTCAGTCCACAGTGCAGTCTGTCCACAGCGCAGTCTGTCCACAGTGCAGTCAGTCCAGAGTGCAGTCAGTCCACTGTGCAGTCAGTCCACAGTGCAGTCTGTCCATAGCGCAGTCTGTCCACAGTGCAGACAGATCACCGTGCTGTCTGGCCACAGTGCAGTCTGTGCACAGTGCAGTCTGTCCATATTGCAGTCTGTCCACAGTGCAGACTGTCCATATTGCAGTCAGTCCACAGTGCAGTCTGTCCACAGTGCAGTCTGACTACAGTTCAGACTTTCCACATTGCAGACTGTCCACAGTGCAGTCTGTGCTCAGTGCAGTCTGTGCACAGTGCAGTCAGTCCACTGTGCAGTCAGTCCACTGTGCAGTCAGTCCACTGTGCAGTCTGTCCACAGTGCACTCTGTCCGCAGTGCAGTCTGTCCACAGTGCAGTCAGTCCACTGTGCAGTCAGTCCACTGTGCAGTCTGTCCACAGTGCAGTCTGTCCGCAGTGCAGTCTGTCCACAGTGCAGTCAGTCCACTGTGCAGTCAGTCCACAGTGCAGACTGTCCACAGTGCAGTCTGTCCATAGAGAAGTCTGTCCACAGTGCAGTCAGCCAATGTGCAGTCTGTCCACAGCGCAGTCTATCCACAGTGCAGCCTGTCCACAGTGCAGTCTGTCCACAGTGCAGTCTGTCCACAGTTCAGCCTGTCCACAGTTCAGTCTCTCCACATTGCAGCCTGCCCACAGTGCAGTCTGTCCACTGTGCAGTCAGTCCACAGTGCAGTCTGTCCACAATCCAGACAGTCCACTGTGCAGTCAGTCCACATTGCAGTGTGTCCATAGTGCTGTCTGTCCACAGTGCAGTCTGTCCACAGTGCAGTCTGTCCAAAGTGCAGTCTGTCCACAGTGCAGTCTGTCCACAGTGCAGTCTGTCCACAGTGCAGTCTGTCCACAGTGCAGGCTCTCCTCAGTGCAGTCTGTCCACATTGCAGTCTGTCCAAAGTGCAGTCTGTCCACATTGCAGTCTGTCCAAAGTGCAGTCTGTCCACAGTGCAGTCTGTCTACTTTGCAGTCTGTCCACAGTGCAGTCAGTGCACAGTGCAGTCTGTCCACATTGCAGTCTGTCCACATTGCAGTCTGTCCACAGTGCAGTCTGTCCACATTGCAGTCTGTCCACAGTGCAGTCCGTCCACAGTGCAGTCTGACCAAAGTGCAATCTGTCTACAGTGCAGTCTGTCCACAGTGCAGTCTGTCTATAGTGCAGACTGTCCACAGTACAGACTGTCCACATTGCAGTCTGTCCACAGTGCAGTCTGTCCACAGTTCAGAATTTCCACATTGCAGTCAGTCCACAGTGCAGTCTGTCCACAGTGCAGTCTGTCCACAGTTCAGTCAGCCCATAGTGCAGTCTGTCCACAGTGCAGATTGTCCACATTGCAGTCAGACCACAGTGCAGTCTGTCCACAGTGCAGTCTGTCCACAGTTCAGACTTTCCACATTGCAGTCAGTCCACAGTGCAGTCTGTCCACAGTGCAGTCTGCCCTCAGTGCAGTCTGTCCGTAGTGCAGCACATCTACAGTGCAGACGGTCCACAGTGCAGTCTCTCCTCAGTGCAGTTTGTCCACAGTGCAGTCTGGCCACAGTGCGGTCTGTCCATAGTTCGGATGTCCACAGTGCAGTCTGTCCACAGTGCAGTCTGTCCACAGTGCAGTCTGTCCACAGTGCAGACGGTCCTCAGTGCAGACTGTCCACAGTGCAGTCTGTCCATAGAGAAGTCTGTCCACAGTGCAGTCAGCCAATGTGCAGTCTGTCCACAGCGCAGTCTATCCACAGTGCAGCCTGTCCACAGTGCAGTCTGTCCACAGTGCAGTCTGTCCACAGTTCAGCCTGTCCACAGTTCAGTCTCTCCACATTGCAGCCTGCCCACAGTGCAGTCTGTCCACTGTGCAGTCAGTCCACAGTGCAGTCTGTCCACAATCCAGACAGTCCACTGTGCAGTCAGTCCACATTGCAGTGTGTCCATAGTGCTGTCTGTCCACAGTGCAGTCTGTCCACAGTGCAGTCTGTCCAAAGTGCAGTCTGTCCACAGTGCAGTCTGTCCACAGTGCAGTCTGTCCACAGTGCAGTCTGTCCACAGTGCAGGCTCTCCTCAGTGCAGTCTGTCCACATTGCAGTCTGTCCAAAGTGCAGTCTGTCCACATTGCAGTCTGTCCAAAGTGCAGTCTGTCCACAGTGCAGTCTGTCTACTTTGCAGTCTGTCCACAGTGCAGTCAGTGCACAGTGCAGTCTGTCCACATTGCAGTCTGTCCACATTGCAGTCTGTCCACAGTGCAGTCTGTCCACATTGCAGTCTGTCCACAGTGCAGTCCGTCCACAGTGCAGTCTGACCAAAGTGCAATCTGTCTACAGTGCAGTCTGTCCACAGTGCATTCTGTCTATAGTGCAGACTGTCCACAGTGCAGACTGTCCACATTGCAGTCTGTCCACAGTGCAGTCTGTCCACAGTTCAGAATTTCCACATTGCAGTCAGTCCACAGTGCAGTCTGTCCACAGTGCAGTCTGTCCACAGTTCAGTCAGCCCATAGTGCAGTCTGTCCACAGTGCAGATTGTCCACATTGCAGTCAGACCACAGTGCAGTCTGTCCACAGTGCAGTCTGTCCACAGTTCAGACTTTCCACATTGCAGTCAGTCCACAGTGCAGTCTGTCCACAGTGCAGTCTGCCCTCAGTGCAGTCTGTCCGTAGTGCAGCACATCTACAGTGCAGACGGTCCACAGTGCAGTCTCTCCTCAGTGCAGTTTGTCCACAGTGCAGTCTGGCCACAGTGCGGTCTGTCCATAGTTCGGATGTCCACAGTGCAGTCTGTCCACAGTGCAGTCTGTCCACAGTGCAGTCTGTCCACAGTGCAGACGGTCCTCAGTGCAGTCTGTCCACTGTGCAGTCTGTCCACTGTGCAGTCAGTCCACAGTGCAGTCTGTCCACAATGCAGTCTGACCAAAGTGCAGTCTCTCCACAGTGCAACCTGTGCACAGTGCAGCCTGTCTGCAGTGCAGTCTGACCACAGTGCAGACTGTCCACAGTGCAGTCTGTCCACATTGCAAACTGTCCAAAGTGCAGTCTGCCACAGTGCAGTCTGTCCACAGTTCAGCCTGTCCTCAGGGCAGTCTGTCCACAGTGCAGCCTGTCCACAGTGAAGTCTGTCCACAGTTCAGCCTGTCCACAGTGCAGACTGCCACAGTTCAGCCTGTCCACAGTGCAGTCTGTCCACAATGCAGTCTGACCAGAGTGCAGTCTGTCCACAGTGCAGTCTGTCCACAGTGCAGTCTGTCCACAGTGCAGCCTGTCCACAGTGCAGTCTGTCCACAGTGCAGTCTGTCCACAGTGCAGTCGGTCCACAGTGCAGTCTGTCCACAATGCAGTCTGACCAGAGTGCAGTCTGTCCACAGTGCAGTCTGTCCACAGTGCAGTCTGTCCACAGTGCAGCCTGTCCACAGTGCAGTCTGTCCACAGTGCAGTCTGTCCACTGTGCAGTCAGTCCACAGTGCAGTCTGTCCACAGTGCAGACCGTCCACTGTGCAGTCAGTCCACATTGCAGTGTGTCCATAGTGCAGTCTGTCCACTCTGCAGTCTGTCCACAGTGCAGTCTGTCCAAAGTGCAGTCTGTCCACAGTGCAGTCTGTCCACAGTGCAGTCTTTCCACAGTGCAGTCTGTCCACAGTTCAGACTTTCCACATTGCAGTCAGTCCACAGTGCAGTCTGTCCACAGTGCAGTCTGCCCTCAGTGATGTCTGTCCGTAGTGCAGCACATCTACAGTGCAGACGGTCCACAGTGCACTCTCTCCTCAGTGCAGTTTGTCCACAGTGCAGTCTGGCCACTGTGCGGTCTGTCCATAGTTCGGATGTCCACAGTGCAGTCTGTCCACAGTGCAGTCTGTCCACAGTGCAGTCTGTCCACAGTGCAGACGGTCCTCAGAGCAGTCTGTCCACTGTGCAGTCTGTCCACTGTGCAGTCAGTCCACAGTGCAGTCTGTCCACAATGCAGTCTGACCAAAGTGCAGTCTCTCCACAGTGCAACCTGTGCACAGTGCAGCCTGTCTGCAGTGCAGTCTGACCACAGTGCAGACTTACACAGTGCAGTCTGTCCACATTGCAAACTGTCCAAAGGGCAGTCTGCCACAGTGCAGTCTGTCCACAGTTCAGCCTGTCCTCAGTGCAGTCTGTCCACAGTTCAGCCTGTCCACAGTGCAGACTGCCACAGTTCAGCCTGTCCACAGTGCAGTCTGTCCACAGTGCAGCCTGTCCACAGTGCAGTCTGTCCACAGTGCAGTCTGTCCACAGTGCAGTCTGTCCACAGTGCAGCCTGTCCACAGAGCAGTCTGTCCACAGTGCAGTCTGTCCACAGTTCAGCCTGTCCACAGTTCAGTCTCTCCACATTGCAGCCTGCCCACAGTGCAGTCTGTCCACAATCCAGACAGTCCACTGTGCAGTCAGTCCACATTTTAGTGTGTCCATAGTGCTGTCTGTCCACAATCCAGACAGTCCACTGTGCAGTCAGTGCACATTGCAGTGTGTCCATAGTGCTGGCTGTCCACAGTGCAGTCTGTCCACTGTGCAGTCAGTCCACAGAGCAGTCTGTCCACAGTGCAGACAGTCCAATGTGCAGACAGTCCTCATTGCAGTGTGTCCATAGTGCAGTCTGTCCACAGTGCAGTCTGTCCACAGTGCAGTCTGTCCACAGTGCAGTCTGTCCACAGTGCAGGCTCTCCACAGTGCTGTCTGTCCAAATTGCAGTCTGTCCAAAGTGCAGTCTGTCCACATTGCAGTCTGTCCATAGTGCAGTCTGTCCACAGTGCAGTCAGTGCACAGTGCAGTCTGTCCACATTGCAGTCTGTCCACATTGCAGTCTGTCCACAGTGCAGTCTGTCCACATTGCAGTCTGTCCACAGTGCAGTCCGTCCACAGTGCAGTCTGACCAAAGTGCAATCTGTCTACAGTGCAGTCGGTCCACAGTGCAGTCTGTCTATAGTGCAGAGTGTCCACAGTGCAGACTGTCCACAGTGCAGTCTGTCCACAGTGCAGTATGTCCACAGTGCAGTCTGACCACAGTGCAGTCTGACCACAGTGCAGTCTGTCCATAGTGCAGTCTGTCAACAGTGCAGTCTGACCACAGTGCATTCTGACCACAGTGCAGTCTGACCACAGTGCAGTCTGTCCGCAGTTCATCTGTCCACAGTGCAGTCTGTCCACAGTGCAGTCTGTCCACAGTGCAGTCTGTCCACAGTACAGTCTGTCCACAGTGCAGCCTGTCCACAGTGCAGTCTGTCCTCAGTGCAGTCTGTCCACAGTGCAGTCTGTCCACAGTGCAGTCTGTGCACAGTGCAGTCAGTCCACAGTGCAGTCTGTCCACATTGCAGTCTGTCCACTGTGCAGTCTGTCCACCGTGCTGTCTGTCCACAATGCAGTCTGACCACAGTGCAGTCTCTCCACAGTGCAGTCTGTCCACAGTGCAGTCTGTCCACAGTGCAGTCTGTCCACATTGCAGCCTGTCCACAGTGCAGTCTGTCCACAATGCAGTCTGACCACAGTGCAGTCTCTCCACAGTGCAGTCTGTCCACAGTGCAGTCTGTCCACAGTGCAGTCTGTCCACAGTGCAGACTGTCCACAGTGCAATCTCTCCTCAGTGCAGTGTGTCCACAGTGCAGTCTGGCCACAGTGCTGTCTGTCCACAGTTCGGATGTCCACAGTGCAGTCTGTCCACAGTGCAGACTTTCCACAGTGCAGGCTGTCCACAGTGCAGTCTCTCCACAGTGCTGTCTGTCCACAGTACAGTCTGTCCACAGTGCAGCCTGTCCACAGTGCAGTCTGTCCTCAGTGCAGTCTGTCCACAGTGCAGTCTGTCCACAGTGCAGTCTGTGCACAGTGCAGTCTGTCCACAGTGCAGTCTGTCCACAGTGCAGTCTGTGCACAGTGCAGTCTGTCCACAATGCAGTCTATCCACATTGCAGCCTGCCCACAGTGCAGCCTCTCCTCAGTGAAATCTGTCCACAGTGCAGTCTGTCCACAGTGCAGTCTGTCCACAGTGCAGTCTGTCCACAGTGCAGTCTGTCCACAGTGCAGTCTGTCCACACTGCAGTCTGTGCACAGTGCAGTCTGTCCTCAGTGCAGTCTGTCCACAGTGCAGTCTGTCCACAGTGCAGTCTGTGCACAGTGCAGTCTGTCCTCAGTGCAGTCTGTCCACATTGCAGTCTGTCCACTGTGCAGTCTGTCCACCGTGCTGTCTGTCCACAATGCAGTCTGACCACAGTGCAGTCTCTCCACAGTGCAGTCTGTCCACAGTGCAGTCTGTCCACAGTGCAGTCTGTCCACATTGCAGTTTGTCCACAGTGCAGTCTGTCCACAATGCAGTCTGACCACAGTGCAGTCTCTCCACAGTGCAGTCTGTCCACAGTGCAGTCTGTCCACTGTGCAGTCTGTCCACAATGAAGTCTGTCCACAGTGCAGTCTCTCCAAAGTGCAGTCTGTCCACAGTGCAGTCTGTCCACAGGGCAATCTGTCCACAATGCAGTCTGACCAGAGTGCAGTCTCTCCACATTGCAGTATGTCCGCAGTGCAGTCTTTCTACTGTGCAACCTGTCCACAGTGCAGTCTGTCCACAAAGCAGTCTGTCCACAGTGCAGTCGGTCCACAGGGCAGTCTGTCCACAGTGCAGCCTGTCCAAAGTGCAGCCTGCCCACAGTGCAGTCTGTCCACAGTGCAGTCAGTCCACAGTGTTGTCAGTCCACAGTGCAGTCTGTCCACAGTGCAGTCTGTCCACAGTGCAGTCTGTCCACAGTGCAGTCTGTCCACAGTGCAGTCTGTCCTCAGTGCAGTCAGTCCACAGTGTTGTCAGTCCACAGTGCAGTCTGTCCACAGCGCAGTCTGTCCACAGTGCAGTCAGTCCAGGTTGCAGTCAGTCCACTGTGCAGTCAGTCCACAGTGCAGTCTGTCCATAGCGCAGTCTGTCCACAGTGCAGAAAGATCACCGTGCTGTCTGGCCACAGTGCAGTCTGTGCACAGTGCAGTCTGTCCATATTGCAGTCTGTCCACAGTGCAGACTGTCCATATTGCAGTCAGTCCACAGTGCAGTCTGTCCACAGTGCAGTCTGACTACAGTTCAGACTTTCCACATTGCAGACTGTCCACAGTGCAGTCTGTGCTCAGTGCAGTCTGTGCACAGTGCAGTCAGTCCACTGTGCAGTCAGTCCACTGTGCAGTCAGTCCACTGTGCAGTCTGTCCACAGTGCACTCTGTCCGCAGTGCAGTCTGTCCACAGTGCAGTCAGTCCACTGTGCAGTCAGTCCACTGTGCAGTCTGTCCACAGTGCAGTCTGTCCGCAGTGCAGTCTGTCCACAGTGCAGTCAGTCCTCTGTGCAGTCAGTCCACAGTGCAGACTGTCCACAGTGCAGTCTGTCCATAGAGAAGTCTGTCCACAGTGCAGTCAGCCAATGTGCAGTCTGTCCACAGCGCAGTCTATCCACAGTGCAGCCTGTCCACAGTGCAGTCTGTCCACAGTGCAGTCTGTCCACAGTTCAGCCTGTCCACAGTTCAGTCTCTCCACATTGCAGCCTGCCCACAGTGCAGTCTGTCCACTGTGCAGTCAGTCCACAGTGCAGTGTGTCCATAGTGCTGTCTGTCCACAGTGCAGTCTGTCCACAGTGCAGTCTGTCCAAAGTGCAGTCTGTCCACAGTGCAGTCTGTCCACAGTGCAGTCTGTCCACAGTGCAGTCTGTCCACAGTGCAGGCTCTCCTCAGTGCAGTCTGTCCACATTGCAGTCTGTGCAAAGTGCAGTCTGTCCACAGTGCAGTCTGTCTACTTTGCGGTCTGTCCACAGTGCAGTCAGTGCACAGTGCAGTCTGTCCACATTGCAGTCTGTCCACATTGCAGTCTGTCCACAGTGCAGTCTGTCCACATTGCAGTCTGTCCACAGTGCAGTCCGTCCACAGTGCAGTCTGACCAAAGTGCAATCTTTCTACAGTGCAGTCTGTCCACAGTGCAGTCTGTCTATAGTGCAGACTGTCCACAGTGCAGACTGTCCACATTGCAGTCTGTCCACAGTGCAGTCTGTCCACAGTTCAGAATTTCCACATTGCAGTCAGTCCACAGTGCAGTCTGTCCACAGTGCAGTCTGTCCACAGTTCAGTCTGCCCATAGTGCAGTCTGTCCACAGTGCAGATTGTCCACATTGCAGTCAGACCACAGTGCAGTCTGTCCACAGTGCAGTCTGTCCACAGTTCAGACTTTCCACATTGCAGTCAGTCCACAGTGCAGTCTGTCCACAGTGCAGTCTGCCCTCAGTGCAGTCTGTCCGTAGTGCAGCACATCTACAGTGCAGACGGTCCACAGTGCAGTCTCTCCTCAGTGCAGTTTGTCCACAGTGCGGTCTGGCCACAGTGCGGTCTGTCCATAGTTCGGATGTCCACAGTGCAGTCTGTCCACAGTGCAGTCTGTCCACAGTGCAGACGGTCCTCAGTGCAGTCTGTCCAATGTGCAGTCTGTCCACTGTGCAGTCAGTCCACAGTGCAGTCTGTCCACAATGCAGTCTGACCAAAGTGCAGTCTCTCCACAGTGCAACCTGTGCACAGTGCAGCCTGTCTGCAGTGCAGTCTGACCACAGTGCAGACTGTCCACAGTGCAGTCTGTCCACATTGCAAACTGTCCAAAGTGCAGTCTGCCACAGTGCAGTCTGTCCACAGTTCAGCCTGTCCACAGTGCAGTCTGTCCACAATGCAGTCTGACCAGAGTGCAGTCTGTCCACAGTGCAGTCTGTCCACAGTGCAGTCTGTCCACAGTGCAGCCTGTCCACAGTGCAGTCTGTCCACAGTGCAGTCTGTCCACAGTTCAGCCTGTCCACAGTTCAGTCTCTCCACATTGCAGCCTGCCCACACTGCAGTCTGTCCACTGTGCAGTCAGTCCACAGTGCAGTCTGTCCACAGTGCAGACCGTCCACTGTGCAGTCAGTCCACATTGCAGTGTGTCCATAGTGCAGTCTGTCCACACTGCAGTCTGTCCACAGTGCAGTCTGTCCAAAGTGCAGTCTGTCCACAGTGCAGTCTGTCCACAGTGCAGTCTGTCCACAGTGCAGTCTGTCCACAGTTCAGACTTTCCACATTGCAGTCAGTCCACAGTGCAGTCTGTCCACAGTGCAGTCTGCCCTCAGTGATGTCTGTCCGTAGTGCAGCACATCTACAGTGCAGACGGTCCACAGTGCAGTCTCTCCTCAGTGCAGTTTGTCCACAGTGCAGTCTGGCCACAGTGCGGTCTGTCCATAGTTCGGATGTCCACAGTGCAGTCTGTCCACAGTGCAGTCTGTCCACAGTGCAGTCTGTCCACAGTGCAGATGGTCCTCAGTGCAGTCTGTCCACTGTGCAGTCTGTCCACTGTTCAGTCAGTCCACAGTGCAGTCTGTCCACAATGCAGTCTGACCAAAGTGCAGTCTCTCCACAGTGCAACCTGTGCACAGTGCAGCCTGTCTGCAGTGCAGTCTGACCACAGTGCAGACTTACACAGTGCAGTCTGTCCACATTGCAAACTGTCCAAAGTGCAGTCTGCCACAGTGCAGTCTGTCCACAGTTCAGCCTGTCCTCAGTGCAGTCTGTCCACAGTTCAGCCTGTCCACAGTGCAGACTGCCACAGTTCAGCCTGTCCACAGTGCAGTCTGTCCACAGTGCAGCCTGTCCACAGTGCAGTCTGTCCACAGTGCAGTCTGTCCACAATGCAGTCTGACCAGAGTGCAGTCTCTCCACATTGCAGTATGTCCGCAGTGCATTCTTTCTACTGTGCAACCTGTCCACAGTGCAGTCTGTCCACAAAGCAGTCTGTCCACAGTGCAGTCGGTCCACAGGGCAGTCTGTCCACAGTGCAGCCTGTCCAAAGTGCAGCCTGCCCACAGTGCAGTCTGTCCACAGTGCAGTCAGTCCACAGTGTTGTCAGTCCACAGTGCAGTCTGTCCACAGTGCAGTCTGTCCACAGTGCAGTCTGTCCACAGTGCAGTCTGTCCACAGTGCAGTCTGTCCTCAGTGCAGTCAGTCCACAGTGTTGTCAGTCCACAGTGCAGTCTGTCCACAGCGCAGTCTGTCCACAGTGCAGTCAGTCCAGAGTGCAGTCAGTCCACTGTGCAGTCAGTCCACAGTGCAGTCTGTCCATAGCGCAGTCTGTGCACAGTGCAGTCTGTCCATATTGCAGTCTGTCCACAGTGCAGACTGTCCATATTGCAGTCAGTCCACAGTGCAGTCTGTCCACAGTGCAGTCTGACTACAGTTCAGACTTTCCACATTGCAGACTGTCCACAGTGCAGTCTGTGCTCAGTGCAGTCTGTGCACAGTGCAGTCAGTCCACTGTGCAGTCAGTCCACTGTGCAGTCAGTCCACTGTGCAGTCTGTCCACAGTGCACTCTGTCCGCAGTGCAGTCTGTCCACAGTGCAGTCAGTCCACTGTGCAGTCAGTCCACTGTGCAGTCTGTCCACAGTGCAGTCTGTCCGCAGTGCAGTCTGTCCACAGTGCAGTCAGTCCACTGTGCAGTCAGTCCACAGTGCAGACTGTCCACAGTGCAGTCTGTCCATAGAGAAGTCTGTCCACAGTGCAGTCAGCCAATGTGCAGTCTGTCCACAGCGCAGTCTATCCACAGTGCAGCCTGTCCACAGTGCAGTCTGTCCACAGTGCAGTCTGTCCACAGTTCAGCCTGTCCACAGTTCAGTCTCTCCACATTGCAGCCTGCCCACAGTGCAGTCTGTCCACTGTGCAGTCAGTCCACAGTGCAGTCTGTCCACAATCCAGACAGTCCACTGTGCAGTCAGTCCACATTGCAGTGTGTCCATAGTGCTGTCTGTCCACAGTGCAGTCTGTCCACAGTGCAGTCTGTCCAAAGTGCAGTCTGTCCACAGTGCAGTCTGTCCACAGTGCAGTCTGTCCACAGTGCAGTCTGTCCACAGTGCAGGCTCTCCTCAGTGCAGTCTGTCCACATTGCAGTCTGTCCAAAGTGCAGTCTGTCCACATTGCAGTCTGTGCAAAGTGCAGTCTGTCCACAGTGCAGTCTGTCTACTTTGCAGTCTGTCCACAGTGCAGTCAGTGCACAGTGCAGTCTGTCCACATTGCAGTCTGTCCACATTGCAGTCTGTCCACAGTGCAGTCTGTCCACATTGCAGTCTGTCCACAGTGCAGTCCGTCCACAGTGCAGTCTGACCAAAGTGCAATCTGTCTACAGTGCAGTCTGTCCACAGTGCAGTCTGTCTATAGTGCAGACTGTCCACAGTGCAGACTGTCCACATTGCAGTCTGTCCACAGTGCAGTCTGTCCACAGTTCAGAATTTCCACATTGCAGTCAGTCCACAGTGCAGTCTGTCCACAGTGCAGTCTGTCCACAGTTCAGTCTGCCCATAGTGCAGTCTGTCCACAGTGCAGATTGTCCACATTGCAGTCAGACCACAGTGCAGTCAGTCCACAGTGCAGTCTGTCCACAGTTCAGACTTTCCACATTGCAGTCAGTCCACAGTGCAGTCTGTCCACAGTGCAGTCTGCCCTCAGTGCAGTCTGTCCGTAGTGCAGCACATCTACAGTGCAGACGGTCCACAGTGCAGTCTCTCCTCAGTGCAGTTTGTCCACAGTGCGGTCTGGCCACAGTGCGGTCTGTCCATAGTTCGGATGTCCACAGTGCAGTCTGTCCACAGTGCAGTCTGTCCACAGTGCAGACGGTCCTCAGTGCAGTCTGTCCAATGTGCAGTCTGTCCACTGTGCAGTCAGTCCACAGTGCAGTCTGTCCACAATGCAGTCTGACCAAAGTGCAGTCTCTCCACAGTGCAACCTGTGCACAGTGCAGCCTGTCTGCAGTGCAGTCTGACCACAGTGCAGACTGTCCACAGTGCAGTCTGTCCACATTGCAAACTGTCCAAAGTGCAGTCTGCCACAGTGCAGTCTGTCCACAGTTCAGCCTGTCCACAGTGCAGTCTGTCCACAATGCAGTCTGACCAGAGTGCAGTCTGTCCACAGTGCAGTCTGTCCACAGTGCAGTCTGTCCACAGTGCAGCCTGTCCACAGTGCAGTCTGTCCACAGTGCAGTCTGTCCACAGTTCAGCCTGTCCACAGTTCAGTCTCTCCACATTGCAGCCTGCCCACACTGCAGTCTGCCCACTGTGCAGTCAGTCCACAGTGCAGTCTGTCCACAGTGCAGACCGTCCACTGTGCAGTCAGTCCACATTGCAGTGTGTCCATAGTGCAGTCTGTCCACACTGCAGTCTGTCCACAGTGCAGTCTGTCCAAAGTGCAGTCTGTCCACAGTGCAGTCTGTCCACAGTGCAGTCTGTCCACAGTGCAGTCTGTCCACAGTGCAGTCTGTCCACAGTTCAGACTTTCCACATTGCAGTCAGTCCACAGTGCAGTCTGTCCACAGTGCAGTCTGCCCTCAGTGATGTCTGTCCGTAGTGCAGCACATCTACAGTGCAGACGGTCCACAGTGCAGTCTCTCCTCAGTGCAGTTTGTCCACAGTGCAGTCTGGCCACAGTGCGGTCTGTCCATAGTTCGGATGTCCACAGTGCAGTCTGTCCACAGTGCAGTCTGTCCACAGTGCAGTCTGTCCACAGTGCAGACGGTCCTCAGTGCAGTCTGTCCACTGTGCAGTCTGTCCACTGTGCAGTCAGTCCACAGTGCAGTCTGTCCACAATGCAGTCTGACCAAAGTGCAGTCTCTCCACAGTGCAACCTGTGCACAGTGCAGCCTGTCTGCAGTGCAGTCTGACCACAGTGCAGACTTACACAGTGCAGTCTGTCCACATTGCAAACTGTCCAAAGTGCAGTCTGCCACAGTGCAGTCTGTCCACTGTTCAGCCTGTCCTCAGGGCAGTCTGTCCACAGTTCAGCCTGTCCACAGTGCAGACTGCCACAGTTCAGCCTGTCCACAGTGCAGTCTGTCCACAGTGCAGCCTGTCCACAGTGCAGTCTGTCCACAGTGCAGTCTGTCCACAGTGCAGTCTGTCCACAGTGCAGCCTGTCCACAGAGCAGTCTGTCCACAGTGCAGTCTGTCCACAGTTCAGCCTGTCCACAGTTCAGTCTCTCCACATTGCAGCCTGCCCACAGTGCAGTCTGTCCACAATCCAGACAGTCCACTGTGCAGTCAGTCCACATTGCAGTGTTTCCATAATGCTGTCTGTCCACAATCCAGACAGTCCACTGTGCAGTCAGTGCACATTGCAGTGTGTCCATAGTGCTGACTGTCCACAGTGCAGTCTGTCCACAGTGCAGCCTGTCCAGAGTGCAGTCTGTCCACTGTGCAGTCAGTCCACATTGCAGCCTGTCCAGAGTGCAGTCTGTCCACAGTGCAGTCTGTCCACAGTTCAGCCTGTCCACAGTTCAGTCTCTCCACATTGCAACCTGCCCACAGCGCAGTCTGTCCACAATCCAGACAGTCCACTGTGCAGTCAGTCCACATTGCAGTGTGTCCATAGTGCTGTCTGTCCACAGTGCAGTCTGTCCACAGTGCAGTCTGTCCAAAGTGCAGTCTGTCCACAGTGCAGTCTGTCCACAGTGCAGTATGTCCACAGTGCAGTCTGTCCACAGTGCAGGCTCTTCTCAGTGCAGTCTGTCCACATTGCAGTCTGTCCAAAGTGCAGTCTGTCCACATTGCAGTCTGTCCAAAGTGCAGTCTGTCCACAGTGCAGTCTGTCTACTATGCAGTCTGTCCACAGTGCAGTCAGTGCACAGTGCAGTCTGTCCACATTGCAGTCTGTCCACATTGCACTCTGTCCACAGTGCAGTCTGTCCATATTGCAGTCTGTCCACAGTGCAGTCCGTCCACAGTGCAGTCTGACCAAAGTGCAATCTGTCTACAGTGCAGTCTGTCCACAGTGCAGTCTGTCTATAGTGCAGACTGTCCACAGTGCAGACTGTCCACATTGCAGTCTGTCCACAGTGCAGTCTGTCCACAGTTCAGAATTTCCACATTGCAGTCAGTCCACAGTGCAGTCTGTCCACTGTGCAGTCTGTCCACAGTTCAGTCTGCCCATAGTGCAGTCTGTCCACAGTGCAGACTGTCCACATTGCAGTCAGACCACAGTGCAGTCTGTCCACAGTGCAGTCTGTCCACAGTGCAGTCTGTCCACAGTTCAGACTTTCCACATTGCAGTCAGTTCACAGTGCAGTCTGTCCACAGTGCAGTCTGCCCTGAGTGCAGTCTGTCCGTAGTGCAGCACATCTACAGTGCAGACGGTCCACAGTGCAGTCTCTCCTCAGTGCAGTTTGTCCACAGTGCAGTCTGGCCACAGTGCGGTCTGTCCATAGTTCGGATGTCCACAGTGCAGTCTGTCCACAGTGCAGTCTGTCCACACTGCAGACGGTCCTCAGTGCAGTCTGTCCACTGTGCAGTCTGTCCACTGTGCAGTCAGTCCACAGTGCAGTCTGTCCACAATGCAGTCTGACCAAACTGCAGTCTCTCCACAGTGCAACCTGTGCACAGTGCAGCCTGTCTGCAGTGCAGTCTGACCACAGTGCAGACTGTCCACAGTGCAGTCTGTCCACATTGCAAACTGTCCAAAGTGCAGTCTGCCACAGTGCAGTCTGTCCACAGTTCAGCCTGTCCTCAGTGCAGTCTGTCCACAGTGCAGCCTGTCCACAGTGCAGTCTGTCCACAGTTCAGCCTGTCCACAGTGCAGACTGCCACATTTCAGCCTGTCCACAGTGCAGTCTGTCCACAGTGCAGTCTGTCCACAGTGCAGTCTGTCCACAGTGCAGCCTGTCCACAGTGCAGTCTGTCCACAGTGCAGTCTGTCCACAGTTCAGCCTGTCCACAGTTCAGTCTCTCCACATTGCAGCCTGCCCACAGTGCAGTCTGTCCACTGTGCAGTCAGTCCACAGAGCAGTCTATCCACAGTGCAGACAGTCCACTGTGCAGTCAGTCCACGTTGCAGTGTGTCCATAGTGCAGTCTGTCCACAGTGCAGTCTGTCCACATTGCAGTCTGTCCAAAGTGCAGTCTGTCCACAGTGCAGTCTGTCCACAGTGCTGTCTGTCCACAGTGCAGTCTGTCCACAGTGCAGGCTCTCCACAGTGCTGTCTGTCCACTTTGCAGTCTGTCCAAAGTGCAGTCTGTCCACATTGCAGTCTGTCCATAGTGCAGTCTGTCCACAGTGCAGTCTGTCTACTTTGCAGTCTGTCCACAGTGCAGTCAGTGCACAGTGCAGTCTGTCCACATTGCAGTCTGTCCACATTGCAGTCTGTCCACAGTGCAGTCTGTCCACATTGCAGTCTGTCCACAGTGCAGTCCGTCCACAGTGCAGTCTGACCAAAGTGCAATCTGTCTACAGTGCAGTCGGTCCACAGTGCAGTCTGTCTATAGTGCAGACTGTCCACAGTGCAGACTGTCCACAGTGCAGTCTGTCCACAGTGCAGTATGTCCACAGTGCAGTCTGACCACAGTGCAGTCTGACCACAGTGCAGTCTGCCCATAGTGCAGTCTGTCTACAGTGCAGTCTGACCACAGTGCATTCTGACCACAGTGCAGTCTGACCACAGTGCAGTCTGTCCGCAGTTCATCTGTCCACAGTGCAGTCTGTCCACAGTGCTGACTGTCTACAGTGCAGTCTGTCCACAGTACAGCCTGTCCACAGTGAAGCCAGTGCACAGTCCGCTCTGTCCACATTGCAGTTGGCCTATAGTGCAGCCTGTCCACAGTTCAGTCTCTCCACAGTTCAGTCTGTCCACAGTTCAGTCTCTCCACAGTTCAGTCTGTCCACAGTTCAGTCTGTCCACAGTGCAGTCTGTCCATAGTGCAGTCTGTCCACAGTGCAGACAGTCTACAGTGCAGTCAGTCCACAGTGCAGAATGTCCACAGTGCAGTCTGTCCACAGTGCAGTCTGCCACAGTTTAGCCTGTCCACAGTGAAGCCAGTCCACAGTGCGCCCTGTCCACATTTCAGTTGACCTATAGTGCAGTTTGTCGACAGTGCAGTCTGCCCACAGTGCAGTCTGTCCACAGTGCTGTCTGTCCAAATTGCAGTCTGTCCACAGTGCAGTCACTCCTCAGTGATCTCTGTCCAAAATGCAGTCTGTCCAAAGTGCAGTCTGTCCAAAGTGCAGTCAGTCCACAGTGCAGTCTGTCCACAGTGCAGTCTGTCCAAATTGCACTCTGTCCACAGTGCAGTCTGTCCACAGTGCAGACAGTCCACAGTGCAGTCTGGCCATGGTGCAGTCTGTCCACAGTGCAGTCTGTCCATATTGCAGTCTGTCCACAGTGCAGACTGTCCACATTGCAGTCTGTCCACAGTGCAGTCTGTCCACAGTTCAGAATTTCCACATTGCAGTCAGTCCACAGTGCAGTCTGTCCACAGAGCAGTCTGTCCACAGTTCAGTCTGCCCATAGTGCAGTCTGTCCACAGTGCCGACTGTCCACATTGCAGTCAGACCACAGTGCAGTCTGTCCACAGTGCAGTCTTTCCACAGTGCAGTCTGTCCACAGTTCAGACTTTCCACATTGCAGTCAGTCCACAGTGCAGTCTGTCCATAGTTCGGATGTCCACAGTGCAGTCTGTCCACAGTGCAGTCTGTCCACAGTTCAGTCTGTCCACAGTGCAGACTGCCACAGTTCAGCCTGTCCACAGTGCAGTCTGTCCACAATGCAGTCTGACCAGAGTGCAGTCTGTCCACAGTGCAGTCTGTCCACAGTGCAGTCTGTCCACAGTGCAGCCTGTCCACAGTGCAGTCTGTCCACAGTGCAGTCTGTCCACAGTTCAGCCTGTCCACAGTTCAGTCTCTCCACATTGCAGCCTGCCCACACTGCAGTCTGTCCACTGTGCAGTCAGTCCACAGTGCAGTCTGTCCACAGTGCAGACCGTCCACTGTGCAGTCAGTCCACATTGCAGTGTGTCCATAGTGCAGTCTGTCCACACTGCAGTCTGTCCACAGTGCAGTCTGTCCAAAGTGCAGTCTGTGCACAGTGCAGTCTGTCCACAGTGCAGTCTGTCCACAGTGCAGTCTGTCCACAGTTCAGACTTTCCACATTGCAGTCAGTCCACAGTGCAGTCTGTCCACAGTGCAGTCTGCCCTCAGTGCAGTTTGTCCACAGTGCAGTCTGGCCACAGTGCGGTCTGTCCATATTTCGGGTGTCCACAGTGCAGTCTGTCCACAGTGCAGTCTGTCCACAGTGCAGTCTGTCCACAGTGCAGTCTGTCCACTGTGCAGTCTGTCCACTGTGCAGTCAGTCCACAGTGCAGTCTGTCCACAATGCAGTCTGACCAAAGTGCAGTCTCTCCACAGTGCAACCTGTGCACAGTGCAGCCTGTCTGCAGTGCAGTCTGACCACAGTGCAGACTGTCCACAGTGCAGTCTGTCCACATTGCAAACTGTCCAAAGTGCAGTCTGCCACAGTGCAGTCTGTCCACAGTTCAGCCTGTCCTCAGTGCAGTCTGTCCACAGTTCAGCCTGTCCACAGTGCAGACTGCCACAGTTCAGCCTGTCCACAGTGCAGTCTGTCCACAGTGCAGCCTGTCCACAGTGCAGTCTGTCCACAGTGCAGTCTGTCCACAGTGCAGTCTGTCCACAGTGCAGCCTGTCCACAGTGCAGACTGTCCGCAGTGCAGTCTGTCCACAGTTCAGCCTGTCCACAGTTCAGTCTCTCCACATTGCAGCCTGCCCACAGTGCAGTCTGTCCACTGTGCAGTCAGTCCACAGTGCAGTCTGTCCACAATCCAGACAGTCCACTGTGCAGTCAGTCCACATTGCAGTGTGTCCATAGTGCTGTCTGTCCACAGTGCAGTCTGTCCACAGTGCAGTCTGTCCACAGTGCAGGCTCTCCTCAGTGCAGTCTGTCCACATTGCAGTCTGTCCAAAGTGCAGTCTGTCCACAGTGCAGTCTGTCCACAGTGCAGTCCGTCCACAGTGCAGTCTGACCAAAGTGCAATCTGTCTACAGTGCAGTCTGTCCACAGTGCAGTCTGTCTATAGTGCTGACTGTCCACAGTGCAGACTGTTCACATTGCAGTCTGTCCACAGTGCAGTCCGTCCACAGTTCAGAATTTCCACATTGCAGTCAGTCCACAGTGCAGTCTGTCCACTGTGCAGTCTGTCCACAGATCAGTCTGCCCATAGTGCAGTCTGTCCACAGTGCAGACTGTCCACATTGCAGTCTGTCCACAGTTCACACTTTCCACATTGCAGTCAGTCCACAGTGCAGTCTGTCCACAGCGCAGTCTGCCCTCAGTGCAGTCTGTCCGTAGTGCAGCACATCTACAGTGCAGACGGTCCACAGTGCAGTCTCTCCTCACTGCAGTCTGTCCACAGTGCAGCCTGTCCACAGTGCAGTCTGTCCACAGTTCAGTCTGTCCACAGTGCAGACTGCCACAGTTCAGCCTGTCCACAGTGCAGTCTGTCCACAATGCAGTCTGACCAGAGTGCAGTCTGTCCACAGTGCAGTCTGTCCACAGTGCAGTCTGTCCACAGTGCAGCCTGTCCACAGTGCAGTCTGTCCACAGTGCAGTCTGTCCACAGTTCAGCCTGTCCACAGTTCAATCTCTCCACATTGCAGCCTGCCCACACTGCAGTCTGTCCACTGTGCAGTCAGTCCACAGTGCAGTCTGTCCACAGTGCAGACCGTCCACTGTGCAGTCAGTCCACATTGCAGTGTGTCCATAGTGCAGTCTGTCCACACTGCAGTCTGTCCACAGTGCAGTCTGTCCAAAGTGCAGTCTGTCCACAGTGCAGTCTGTCCACAGTGCAGTCTATCCACAGTGCAGTCTGTCCACAGTTCAGACTTTCCACATTGCAGTCAGTCCACAGTGCAGTCTGTCCACAGTGCAGTCTGCCCTCAGTGATGTCTGTCCACAGTGCAGTCTGGCCACAGTGCGGTCTGTCCATAGTTCGGATGTCCACAGTACAGTCTGTCCACAGTGCAGTCTGTCCACAGTGCAGTCTGTCCACAGTGCAGTCTGTCCACGGTGCAGACGGTCCTCAGTGCAGTCTGTCCACTGTGCAGTCTGTCCACTGTGCAGTCAGTCCACAGTGCAGTCTGTCCACAATGCAGTCTGACCAAAGTGCAGTCTCTCCACAGTGCAACCTGTGCACAGTGCAGCCTGTCTGCAGTGCAGTCTGACCACAGTGCAGACTTACACAGTGCAGTCTGTCCACATTGCAAACTGTCCAAAGTGCAGTCTGCCACAGTGCAGTCTGTCCACAGTTCAGCCTGTCCTCAGTGCAGTCTGTCCACAGTTCAGCCTGTCCACAGTGCAGACTGCCACAGTTCAGCCTGTCCACAGTGCAGTCTGTCCACAGTGCAGCCTGTCCACAGTGCAGTCTGTCCACAGTGCAGTCTGTCCACAGTGCAGTCTGTCCACAGTGCAGCCTGTCCACAGTGCAGTCTGTCCACAGTGCAGTCTGTCCACAGTTCAGCCTGTCCACAGTTCAGTCTCTCCACATTGCAGCCTGCCCACAGTGTAGTCTGTCCACTGTGCAGTCAGTCCACAGTGCATTCTGTCCACAATCCAGACAGTCCACTGTGCAGTCAGTACACATTGCAGTGTGTCCATAGTGCTGTCTGTCCAGAGTGCAGTCTGTCCACAGTGCAGTCTGTCCAAAGTGCAGTCTGTCCACAGTGCAGTCTGTCCACAGTGCAGTATGTCCAAAGTGCAGTCTGTCCACAGTGCAGGCTCTCCTCAGTGCAGTCTGTCCACATTGCAGTCTGTCCAAAGTGCAGTCTGTCCACATTGCAGTCTGTCCAAAGTGCAGTCTGTCCGCAGTGCAGTCTGTCTACTTTGCAGTCTGTCCACAGTGCAGTCAGTGCACAGTGCAGTCTGTCCACATTGCAGTCTGTCCACATTGCAGTCTGTCCACAGTGCAGTCTGTCCACATTCCAGTCTGTCCACAGTGCAGTCCGTCCACAGTGCAGTCTGACCAAAGTGCAATCTGTCTACAGTGCAGTCTGTCCACAGTGCAGTCTGTCTATAATGCAGACTGTCCACAGTGCAGACTGTCCACATTGCAGTCTGTCCACAGTGCAGTCTGTCCACAGTTCAGAATTTCCACATTGCAGTCAGTCCACAGTGCAGTCTGTCCACTGTGCAGTCTGTCCACAGTTCAGTCTACCCATAGTGCAGTCTGTCCACAGTGCAGACTGTCCACATTGCAGTCAGACCACAGTGCAGTCTGTCCACAGTGCAGTCTGTCCACAGTGCAGTCTGTCCACAGTTCAGACTTTCCACATTGCAGTCAGTCCACAGTGCAGTCTGTCCACAGTGCAGTCTGCCCTCAGTGCAGTCTGTCCGTAGTGCAGCACATCTACAGTGCAGACGGTCCACAGTGCAGTCTCTCCTCAGTGCAGTCTGTCCACAGTGCAGTCTGGCCACAGTGCGGTCTGTCCATAGTTCGGATGTCCACAGTGCAGTCTGTCCACAGTGCAGTCTGTCCACAGTGCAGTCTGCCACAGTGCAGACGGTCCTCAGTGCAGTCTGTCCACTGTGCAGTCTTTCCACTGTGCAGTCAGTCCACAGTGCAGTCTGTCCACAATGCAGTCTGACCAAAGTGCAGTCTCTCCACAGTGCAACCTGTGCACAGTGCAGCCTGTCTGCAGTGCAGTCTGAACACAGTGCAGACTGTCCACAGTGCAGTCTGTCCACATTGCAAACTGTCCAAAGTGCAGTCTGCCACAGTGCAGTCTGTCCACAGTTCAGCCTGTCCTCAGGGCAGTCTGTCCACAGTGCAGCCTGTCCACAGTGCAGTCTGTTCACAGTTCAGCCTGTCTACAGTGCAGACTGCCACAGTTCAGCCTGTCCACAGTGCAGTCTGTCCACAGTGCAGCCTGTCCACAGTGCAGTCTGTCCACAGTGCAGTCTGTCCACAGTGCAGTCTCTCCACAGTGCAGCCTGTCCACAGTGCAGTCTGTCCACAGTGCAGTCTGTCCACAGTTCAGCCTGTCCACAGTTCAGTCTCTCCACATTGCAGCCTGCCCACAGTGCAGTCTGTCCACTGTGCAGTCAGTCCACAGAGCAGTCTGTCCACAGTGCAGACCGTCCACTGTGCAGTCAGTCCACATTGCAGAGTGTCCATAGTGCAGTCTGTCCACAGTGCAGTCTGTCCACAGTGCAGTCTGTCCAAAGTGCAGTCTGTCCACAGTGCAGTCTGTCCACAGTGCTGTCTGTCCACAGTGCAGTCTGTCCACAGTTCAGGCTCTCCACAGTGCTGTCTGTCCACATTGCAGTCTGTCCAAAGTGCAGTCTGTCCACATTGCAGTCTGTCCATAGTGCAGTCTGTCCACAGTGCAGTCTGTCTACTTTGCAGTCTGTCCACAGTGCAGTCAGTGCACAGTGCAGTCTGTCCACATTGCAGTCTGTCCACATTGCAGTCTGTCCACAGTGCAGTCTGTCCACATTGCAGTCTGTCCACAGTGCAGTCCGTCCACAGTGCAGTCTGACCAAAGTGCAATCTGTCTACAGTGCAGTCGGTCCACAGTGCAGTCTGTCTATAGTGCAGACTGTCCACAGTGCAGACTGTCCACAGTGCAGTCTGTCCACAGTGCAGTATGTCCACAGTGCAGTCTGACCACAGTGCAGTCTGACCACAGTGCAGTGTGTCCATAGTGCAGTCTGTCTACAGTGCAGTCTGACCACAGTGCATTCTGACCACAGTGCAGTCTGACCACAGTGCAGTCTGTCCACAGTTCATCTGTCCACAGTGCAGTCTCTCCACAGTGCAGACTGTCTACAGTGCAGTCTGTCCACAGTACAGCCTGTCCACAGTGAAGCCAGTGCACAGTCCGCTCTGTCCACATTGCAGTTGGCCTATAGTGCAGTCTGTCCACAGTTCAGTCTCTCCACAGTTCAGTCTGTCCACAGTTCAGTCTCTCCACAGTTCAGTCTGTCCACAGTTCAGTCTGTCCACAGTGCAGTCTGTCCATAGTGCAGTCTGTCCACACTGCAGACAGTCTACATTGCAGTTAGTCCACAGTGCAGAATGTCCACAGTGCAGTCTGTCCACAGAGCAGTCTGTCCACAGTGCAGTCTGTCCACAGTGCAGTCTGTCCACAGTGCAGTCTGTCCACAGTTCAGCCTGTCCACAGTTCAGTCTCTCCACATTGCAGCCTGCCCACAGTGTAGTCTGTCCACTGTGCAGTCAGTCCACAGTGCAGTCTGTCCACAATCCAGACAGTCCACTGTGCAGTCAGTCCACATTGCAGTGTGTCCATAGTGCTGTCTGTCCACAGTGCAGTCTGTCCACAGTGCAGTCTGTCCAAAGTGCAGTCTGTCCACAGTGCAGTCTGTCCACAGTGCAGTCTGCCCTCAGTGCAGTCTGTCCGTAATGCAGCACATCTACAGTGCAGACGGTCCACAGTGCAGTCTCTCCTCAGTGCAGTCTGTCCACAGTGCAGTCTGGCCACTGTGCGGTCTGTCCATAGTTCGGATGTCCACAGTGCAGTCTGTCCACAGTGCAGTCTGTCCACAGTGCAGTCTGTCCACAGTGCAGACGGTCCTCAGTGCAGTCTGTCCACTGTGCAGTCTGTCCACTGTGCAGTCAGTCCACAGTGCAGTCTGTCCACAATGCAGTCTGACCAAAGTGCAGTCTCTCCACAGTGCAACCTGTGCACAGTGCAGCCTGTCTGCAGTGCAGTCTGACCACAGTGCAGACTTACACAGTGCAGTCTGTCCACATTGCAAACTGTCCAAAGTGCAGTCTGCCACAGTGCAGTCTGTCCACAGTTCAGCCTGTCCTCAGTGCAGTCTGTCCACAGTGCAGCCTGTCCACAGTGCAGTCTGTTCAGAGTTCAGCCTGTCCACAGTGCAGTCTGTCCACAGTGCAGCCTGTCCACAGTGCAGTCTGTCCACAGTGCAGCCTGTCCACAGTGCAGTCTGTCCACAGTGCAGTCTGTCCACAGTGCAGTCTCTCCACAGTGCAGCCTGTACACAGTGCGGTCTGTCCACAGTGCAGTCTGTCCACAGTTCAGCCTGTCCACAGTTCAGTCTCTCCACATTGCAGCCTGCCCACAGTGCAGTCTGTCCACTGTGCAGTCAGTCCACAGAGCAGTCTGTCCACAGTGCAGACAGTCCACTGTGCAGTCAGTCCACATTGCAGTGTGTCCATAGTGCAGTCTGTCCACAGTGCAGTCTGTCCACAGTGCTTTCTTCCAAAGTGCAGTCTGTCCACAGTGCAGTCTGTCCACAGTGCTGTCTGTCCACAGTGCAGTCTGTCCACAGTTCAGGCTCTCCACAGTGCTGTCTGTCCACATTGCAGTCTGTCCAAAGTGCTGTCTGTCCACATTGCAGTCTGTCCATAGTGCAGTCTGTCCACAGTGCAGTCTGTCTACTTTGCAGTCTGTCCACAGTGCAGTCAGTGCACAGTGCAGTCTGTCCACATTGCAGTCTGTCCACATTGCAGTCTTTCCACAGTGCAGTCTGTCCACATTGCAGTCTGTCCACAGTGCAGTCCGTCCACAGTGCAGTCTGACCAAAGTGCAATCTGTCTACAGTGCAGTCGGTCCACAGTGCAGTCTGTCTATAGTGCAGACTGTCCACAGTGCAGACTGTCCACAGTGCAGTCTGTCCACAGTGCAATATGTCCACAGTGCAGTCTGACCACAGTGCAGTCTGACCACAGTGCAGTGTGTCCATAGTGCAGTCTGTCTACAGTGCAGTCTGACCACAGTGCATTCTGACCACAGTGCAGTCTGACCACAGTGCAGTCTGTCCGCAGTTCATCTGTCCACAGTGCAGGCTCTCCACAGTGCAGACTGTCTACAGTGCAGTCTGTCCACAGTACAGCCTGTCCACAGTGAAGCCAGTGCACAGTCCACTCTGTCCACATTGCAGTTGGCCTATAGTGCAGTCTGTCCACAATTCAGTCTCTCCACAGTTCAGTCTGTCCACAGTTCAGACTCTCCACAGTTCAGTCTGTCCACAGTTCAGTCTGTCCACAGTGCAGTCTGTCCATAGTGCAGTCTGTCCACAGTGCAGACAGTCTACAGTGCAGTCTGTCCACAGAGCAGTCTGTCCACAGTGCATTCTGTCCACAGTGCAGTCTGTCCACAGTGCAGTCTGTCCACAGTTCAGCCTGTCCACAGTTCAGTCTCTCCACATTGCTGCCTGCCCACAGTGTAGTCTGTCCACTGTGCAGTCAGTCCACAGTGCAGTCTGTCCACAATCCAGACAGTCCACTGTGCAGTCATTCCACATTGCAGAGTGTCCATAGTGCTGTCTGTCCACAGTGCAGTCTGTCCACAGTGCAGTCTGTCCAAAGTGCAGTCTGTCCACAGTGCAGTCTGTCCACAGTGCAGTATGTCCACAGTGCAGTCTGTCCACAGTGCAGGCTCTCCTCAGTGCAGTCTGTCCACATTGCAGTCTGTCCAAAGTGCAGTCTGTCCACATTGCAGTCTGTCCACAGTGCAGTCTGCCCTCAGTGCAGTTTGTCCACAGTGCAGTCTGGCCACAGTGCGGTCTGTCCATATTTCGGGTGTCCACAGTGCAGTCTGTCCACAGTGCAGTCTGTCCACAGTGCAGTCTGTCCACAGTGCAGTCTGTCCACTGTGCAGTCTGTCCACTGTGCAGTCAGTCCACAGTGCAGTCTGTCCACAATGCAGTCTGACCAAAGTGCAGTCTCTCCACAGTGCAACCTGTGCACAGTGCAGCCTGTCTGCAGTGCAGTCTGACCACAGTGCAGACTGTCCACAGTGCAGTCTGTCCACATTGCAAACTGTCCAAAGTGCAGTCTGCCACAGTGCAGTCTGTCCACAGTTCAGCCTGTCCTCAGTGCAGTCTGTCCACAGTTCAGTCTGTCCACAGTGCAGCCTGTCCACAGTGCAGTCTGTCCACAGTGCAGTCTGTCCACAGTGCAGTCTGTCCACAGTGCAGCCTGTCCACAGTGCAGACTGTCCGCAGTGCAGTCTGTCCACAGTTCAGCCTGTCCACAGTTCAGTCTCTCCACATTGCAGCCTGCACACAGTGCAGTCTGTCCACTGTGCAGTCAGTCCACAGTGCAGTCTGTCCACAATCCAGACAGTCCACTGTGCAGTCAGTCCACATTGCAGTGTGTCCATAGTGCTGTCTGTCCACAGTGCAGTCTGTCCACAGTGCAGTCTGTCCACAGTGCAGGCTCTCCTCAGTGCAGTCTGTCCACATTGCAGTCTGTCCAAAGTGCAGTCTGTCCACATTGCAGTCTGTCCAAAGTGCAGTCTGTCCACAGTGCAGTCTGTCCACAGTGCAGTCCGTCCACAGTGCAGTCTGACCAAAGTGCAATCTGTCTACAGTGCAGTCTGTCCACAGTGCAGTCTGTCTATAGTGCAGACTGTCCACAGTGCAGACTGTCCACATTGCAGTCTGTCCACAGTGCAGTCTGTCCACAGTTCAGAATTTCCACATTGCAGTCAGTCCACAGTGCAGTCTGTCCACTGTGCAGTCTGTCCACAGATCAGTCTGCCCATAGTGCAGTCTGTCCACAGTGCAGACTGTCCACATTGCAGTCTGTCCACAGTTCACACTTTCCACATTGCAGTCAGTCCACAGTGCAGTCTGTCCACAGCGCAGTCTGCCCTCAGTGCAGTCTGTCCGTAGTGCAGCACATCTACAGTGCAGACGGTCCACAGTGCAGTCTCTCCTCACTGCAGTCTGTCCACAGTGCAGCCTGTCCACAGTGCAGTCTGTCCACAGTTCAGTCTGTCCACAGTGCAGACTGCCACAGTTCAGCCTGTCCACAGTGCAGTCTGTCCACAATGCAGTCTGACCAGAGTGCAGTCTGTCCACAGTGCAGTCTGTCCACAGTGCAGTCTGTCCACAGTGCAGCCTGTCCACAGTGCAGTCTGTCCACAGTGCAGTCTGTCCACAGTTCAGCCTGTCCACAGTTCAGTCTCTCCACATTGCAGCCTGCCCACACTGCAGTCTGTCCACTGTGCAGTCAGTCCACAGTGCAGTCTGTCCACAGTGCAGACCGTCCACTGTGCAGTCAGTCCACATTGCAGTGTGTCCATAGTGCAGTCTGTCCACACTGCAGTCTGTCCACAGTGCAGTCTGTCCACAGTGCAGTCTGTCCACAGTGCAGTCTGTCCACAGTGCAGTCTATCCACAGTGCAGTCTGTCCACAGTTCAGACTTTCCACATTGCAGTCAGTCCACAGTGCAGTCTGTCCACAGTGCAGTCTGCCCTCAGTGATGTCTGTCCACAGTGCAGTCTGGCCACAGTGCGGTCTGTCCATAGTTCGGATGTCCACAGTACAGTCTGTCCACAGTGCAGTCTGTCCACAGTGCAGTCTGTCCACAGTGCAGTCTGTCCACGGTGCAGACGGTCCTCAGTGCAGTCTGTCCACTGTGCAGTCTGTCCACTGTGCAGTCAGTCCACAGTGCAGTCTGTCCACAATGCAGTCTGACCAAAGTGCAGTCTCTCCACAGTGCAACCTATGCACAGTGCAGCCTGTCTGCAGTGCAGTCTGACCACAGTGCAGACTTACACAGTGCAGTCTGTCCACATTGCAAACTGTCCAAAGTGCAGTCTGCCACAGTGCAGTCTGTCCACAGTTCAGCCTGTCCTCAGTGCAGTCTGTCCACAGTTCAGCCTGTCCACAGTGCAGACTGCCACAGTTCAGCCTGTCCACAGTGCAGTCTGTCCACAGTGCAGCCTGTCCACAGTGCAGTCTGTCCACAGTGCAGTCTGTCCACAGTGCAGTCTGTCCACAGTGCAGCCTGTCCACAGTGCAGTCTGTCCACAGTGCAGTCTGTCCACAGTTCAGCCTGTCCACAGTTCAGTCTCTCCACATTGCAGCCTGCTCACAGTGTAGTCTGTCCACTGTGCAGTCAGTCCACAGTGCATTCTGTCCACAATCCAGACAGTCCACTGTGCAGTCAGTCCACATTGCAGTGTGTCCATAGTGCTGTCTGTCCAGAGTGCAGTCTGTCCACAGTGCAGTCTGTCCAAAGTGCAGTCTGTCCACAGTGCAGTCTGTCCACAGTGAAGTATGTCCACAGTGCAGTCTGTCCACAGTGCAGGCTCTCCTCAGTGCAGTCTGTCCACATTGCAGTCTGTCCAAAGTGCAGTCTGTCCACATTGCAGTCTGTCCAAAGTGCAGTCTGTCCACAGTGCAGTCTGTCTACTTTGCAGTCTGTCCACAGTGCAGTCAGTGCACAGTGCAGTCTGTCCACATTGCAGTCTGTCCACATTGCAGTCTGTCCACAGTGCAGTCTGTCCACATTCCAGTCTGTCCACAGTGCAGGCCGTCCACAGTGCAGTCTGACCAAAGTGCAATCTGTCTACAGTGCAGTCTGTCCACAGTGCAGTCTGTCTATAGTGCAGACTGTCCACAGTGCAGACTGCCAAACATTGCAGTCTGTCCACAGTGCAGTCTGTCCACAGTTCAGAATTTCCACATTGCAGTCAGTCCACAGTGCAGTCTGTCCACCGTGCAGTCTGTCCACAGTTCAGTCTGCCCATAGTGCAGTCTGTCCACAGTGCAGACTGTCCACATTGCAGTCAGACCACAGTGCAGTCTGTCCACAGTGCAGTCTGTCCACAGTGCAGTCTGTCCACAGTTCAGACTTTCCACATTGCAGTCAGTCCACAGTGCAGTCTGTCCACAGTGCAGTCTGCCCTCAGTGCAGTCTGTCCGTAGTGCAGCACATCTACAGTGCAGACGGTCCACAGTGCAGTCTCTCCTCAGTGCAGTCTGTCCACAGTGCAGTCTGGCCACAGTGCGGTCTGTCCATAGTTCGGATGTCCACAGTGCAGTCTGTCCACAGTGCAGTCTGTCCACAGTGCAGTCTGTCCACAGTGCAGACGGTCCTCAGTGCAGTCTGTCCACTGTGCAGTCTTTCCACTGTGCAGTCAGTCCACAGTGCAGTCTGTCCACAATGCAGTCTGACCAAAGTGCAGTCTCTCCACAGTGCAACCTGTGCACAGTGCAGCCTGTCTGCAGTGCAGTCTGAACACAGTGCAGACTGTCCACAGTGCAGTCTGTCCACATTGCAAACTGTCCAAAGTGCAGTCTGCCACAGTGCAGTCTGTCCACAGTTCAGCCTGTCCTCAGTGCAGTCTGTCCACAGTGCAGCCTGTCCACAGTGCAGTCTGTTCACAGTTCAGCCTGTCCACAGTGCAGACTGCCACAGTTCAGCCTGTCCACAGTGCAGTCTGTCCACAGTGCAGCCTGTCCACAGTGCAGTCTGTCCACAGTGCAGTCTGTCCACAGTGCAGTCTCTCCACAGTGCAGCCTGTCCACAGTGCAGTCTGTCCACAGTGCAGTCTGTCCACAGTTCAGCCTGTCCACAGTTCAGTCTCTCCACATTGCAGCCTGCCCACAGTGCAGTCTGTCCACTGTGCAGTCAGTCCACAGAGCAGTCTGTCCACAGTGCAGACCGTCCACTGTGCAGTCAGTCCACATTGCAGAGTGTTCATAGTGCAGTCTGTCCACAGTGCAGTCTGTCCACAGTGCAGTCTGTCCAAAGTGCAGTCTGTCCACAGTGCAGTCTGTCCACAGTGCTGTCTGTCCACAGTGCAGTCTGTCCACAGTTCAGGCTCTCCACAGTGCTGTCTGTCCACATTGCAGTCTGTCCAAAGTGCAGTCTGTCCACATTGCAGTCTGTCCATAGTGCAGTCTGTCCACAGTGCAGTCTGTCTACTTTGCAGTCTGTCCACAGTGCAGTCAGTGCACAGTGCAGTCTGTCCACATTGCAGTCTGTCCACATTGCAGTCTGTCCACAGTGCAGTCTGTCCACATTGCAGTCTGTCCACAGTGCAGTCCGTCCACAGTGCAGTCTGACCAAAGTGCAATCTGTCTACAGTGCAGTCGGTCCACAGTGCAGTCTGTCTATAGTGCAGACTGTCCACAGTGCAGACTGTTCACAGTGCAGTCTGTCCACAGTGCAGTATGTCCACAGTGCAGTCTGACCACAGTGCAGTCTGACCACAGTGCAGTCTGTCCATAGTGCAGTCTGTCTACAGTGCAGTCTGACCACAGTGCATTCTGACCACAGTGCAGTCTGACCACAGTGCAGTCTGTCCACAGTTCATCTGTCCACAGTGCAGTCTCTCCACAGTGCAGACTGTCTACAGTGCAGTCTGTCCACAGTACAGCCTGTCCACAGTGAAGCCAGTGCACAGTCCGCTCTGTCCACATTGCAGTTGGCCTATAGTGCAGTCTGTCCACAGTTCAGTCTCTCCACAGTTCAGTCTGTCCACAGTTCAGTCTCTCCACAGTTCAGTCTGTCCACAGTTCAGTCTGTCCACAGTGCAGTCTGTCCATAGTGCAGTCTGTCCACAGTGCAGACAGTCTACAGTGCAGTTAGTCCACAGGGCAGAATGTCCACAGTGCATTCTGTCCACAGAGCAGTCTGTCCACAGTGCATTCTGTCCGCAGTGCAGTCTGTCCACAGTGCAGTCTGTCCACAGTTCAGCCTGTCCACAGTTCAGTCTCTCCACATTGCAGCCTGCCCAAAGTGTAGTCTGTCCACTGTGCCGTCAGTCCACAGTGCAGTCTGTCCACAATCCAGACAGTCAACTGTGCAGTCAGTCCACATTGCAGTGTGTCCATAGTGCTGTCTGTCCACAGTGCAGTCTGTCCACAGTGCAGTCTGTCCAAAGTGCAGTCTGTCCACAGTGCAGTCTGTCCACAGTGCAGTCTGCCCTCAGTGCAGTCTGTCCGTAATGCAGCACATCTACAGTGCAGACGGTCCACAGTGCAGTCTCTCCTCAGTGCAGTCTGTCCACAGTGCAGTCTGGCCACTGTGCGGTCTGTCCATAGTTCGGATGTCCACAGTGCAGTCTGTCCACAGTGCAGTCTGTCCACAGTGCAGTCTGTCCACAGTGCAGACGGTCCTCAGTGCAGTCTGTCCACTGTGCAGTCTGTCCACTGTGCAGTCAGTCCACAGTGCAGTCTGTCCACAATGCAGTCTGACCAAAGTGCAGTCTCTCCACAGTGCAACCTGTGCACAGTGCAGCCTGTCTGCAGTGCAGTCTGACCACAGTGCAGACTGTCCACAGTGCAGTCTGTCCACATTGCAAACTGTCCAAAGTGCAGTCTGCCACAGTGCAGTCTGTCCACAGTTCAGCCTGTCCTCAGTGCAGTCTGTCCACAGTGCAGCCTGTCCACAGTGCAGTCTGTTCAGAGTTCAGCCTGTCCACAGTGCAGTCTGTCCACAGTGCAGCCTGTCCACAGTGCAGTCTGTCCACAGTGCAGCCTGTCCACAGTGCAGTCTGTCCACAGTGCAGTCTCTCCACAGTGCAGTCTCTCCACAGTGCAGCCTGTACACAGTGCGGTCTGTCCACAGTGCAGTCTGTCCACAGTTCAGCCTGTCCACAGTTCAGTCTCTCCACATTGCAGCCTGCCCACAGTGCAGTCTGTCCACTGTGCAGTCAGTCCACAGAGCAGTCTGTCCACAGTGCAGACAGTCCACTGTGCATTCAGTCCACATTGCAGTGTGTCCATAGTGCAGTCTGTCCACAGTGCAGTCTGTCCACAGTGCTTTCTGTCCAAAGTGCAGTCTGTCCACAGTGCAGTCTGTCAACAGTGCTGTCTGTCCACAGTGCAGTCTGTCCACAGTTCAGGCTCTCCACCGTGCTGTCTGTCCACATTGCAGTCTGTCCAAAGTGCTGTCTGTCCACATTGCAGTCTGTCCATAGTGCAGTCTGTCCACAGTGCAGTCTGTCTACTTTGCAGTCTGTCCACAGTGCAGTCAGTGCACAGTGCAGTCTGTCCACATTGCAGTCTGTCCACATTGCAGTCTGTCCACAGTGCAGTCTGTCCACATTGCAGTCTGTCCACAGTGCAGTCCGTCCACAGTGCAGTCTGACCAAAGTGCAATCTGTCTACAGTGCAGTCGGTCCACAGTGCAGTCTGTCTATATTGCAGACTGTCCACAGTGCAGACTGTCCACAGTGCAGTCTGTCCACAGTGCAGTATGTCCACAGTGCAGTCTGACCACAGTGCAGTCTGACCACAGTGCAGTGTGTCCATAGTGCAGTCTGTCTACAGTGCAGTCTGACCACAGTGCTTTCTGACCACAGTGCAGTCTGACCACACTGCAGTCTGTCCGCAGTTCATCTGTCCACAGTGCAGGCTCTCCACAGTGCAGACTGTCTACAGTGCAGTCTGTCCACAGTACAGCCTGTCCACAGTGAAGCCAGTGCACAGACCACTCTGTCCACATTGCAGTTGGCCTATAGTGCAGTCTGTCCACAGTTCAGTCTCTCCACAGTTCAGTCTGTCCACAGTTCAGACTCTCCACAGTTCAGTCTGTCCACAGTTCAGTCTGTCCACAGTGCAGTCTGTCCATAGTGCAGTCTGTCCACAGTGCAGACAGTCTACAGTGCAGTCTGTCCACAGAGCAGTCTGTCCACAGTGCATTCTGTCCACAGTGCAGTCTGTCCACAGTGCAGTCTGTCCACAGTTCAGTCTGTCCACAGTTCAGTCTCTCCACATTGCTGCCTGCCCACAGTGTAGTCTGTCCACTGTGCAGTCAGTCCACAGTGCAGTCTGTCCACAATCCAGACAGTCCACTGTGCAGTCATTCCACATTGCAGAGTGTCCATAGTGCTGTCTGTCCACAGTGCAGTCTGTCCACAGTGCAGTCTGTCCAAACTGCAGTCTGTCCACAGTGCAGTCTGTCCACAGTGCAGTATGTCCACAGTGCAGTCTGTCCACACTGCAGGCTCTCCTCAGTGCAGTCTGTCCACATTGCAGTCTGTCCAAAGTGCAGTCTGTCCACATTGCAGTCTGTCCAAAGTGCAGTCTGTCCACAGTGCAGTCTGTCTACTTTGCAGTCTGTCCACAGTGCAGTCAGTGCACAGTGCAGTCTGTCCACATTGCAGTCTGTCCACATTGCAGTCTGTCCACAGTGCAGTCTGTCCACATTGCAATCTGTCCACAGTGCAGTCCGTCCTACAGTGCAGTCTGACCAAAGTGCAATCTGTCTACAGGGCAGTCTGTCCACAGTGCAGTCCGTCTATAGTGCAGACTGTCCACAGTGCAGACTGTCCACATTGCAGTCTGTCCATAGTGCAGTCTGTCCACAGTGCAGACAGTCTACAGTGCAGTCTGTCCACAGAGCAGTCTGTCCACAGTGCATTCTGTCCACAGTGCAGTCTGTCCACTGTGCAGTCTGTCCACAGTTCAGCCTGTCCACAGTTCAGTCTCTCCACATTGCTGCCTGCCCACAGTGTAGTCTGTCCACTGTGCAGTAAGTCCACAGTGCAGTCTGTCCACAATCCAGACAGTCCACTGTGCAGTCATTCCACATTGCAGTGTGTCCATAGTGCTGTCTGTCCACAGTGCAGTCTGTCCACAGTGCAGTCTGTCCAAAGTGCAGTCTGTCCACAGTGCAGTCTGTCCACAGTGCAGTCTGTCCACAGTGCAGTCTGTCCACAGTGCAGGCTCTCCTCAGTGCAGTCTGTCCACATTGCAGTCTGTCCAAAGTGCAGTCTGTCCACATTGCAGTCTGTCCAAAGTGCAGTCTGTCCACAGTGCAGTCTGTCTACTTTGCAGTCTGTCCACAGTGCAGTCAGTGCACAGTGCAGTCTGTCCACATTGCAGTCTGTCCACATTGCAGTCTGTCCACAGTGCAGTCTGTCCACATTGCAGTCTGTCCACAGTGCAGTCCGTCCACAGTGCAGTCTGACCAAAGTGCAATCTGTCTACAGTGCAGTCTGTCCACAGTGCAGTCCGTCCATAGTGCAGACTGTCCACAGTGCAGACTGTCCACATTGCAGTCTGTCCACAGTGCAGTCTGTCCACAGTTCAGAATTTCCACATTGCAGTCAGTCCACAGTGCAGTCTGTCCACTGCGCAGTCTGTCCACAGTTCAGTCTGCCCATAGTGCAGTCTGTCCACTGTGCAGACTGTCCACATTGCAGTCAGACCACAGTGCAGTCTGTCCACAGTGCAGTCTGTCCACAGTGCAGTCTGTCCACAGTTCAGACTTTCCACATTGCAGTCAGTCCAACAGTGCAGTCTGTCCACAGTGCAGTCTGCCCTCAGTGCAGTCTGTCCGTAGTGCAGCACATCTACAGTGCAGACGGTCCACAGTGCAGTCTCTCCTCAGTGCAGTCTGTCCACAGTGCAGTCTGGCCACAGTGCGGTCTGTCCATAGTTCGGATGTCCACAGTGCAGTCTGTCCACAGTGCAGTCTGTCCACAGTGCAGTCTGTCCACAGTGCAGACGGTCCTCAGTGCACGCTGTCCACTGTGCAATCTGTCCACTGTGCAGTCAGTACACAGTGCAGTCTGTCCACAATGCAGTCTGACAAAGTGCAGTCTCTCCACAGTGCAACCTGTGCACAGTGCAGCCTGTCTGCAGTGCAGTCTGACCACAGTGCAGACTGTCCACAGTGCAGTCTGTCCACATTGCAAACTGTCCAAAGTGCAGTCTGCCACAGTGCAGTCTGTCCACAGTTCAGCCTGTCCTCAGTGCAGTCTGTCCACAGTGCAGCCTGTCCACAGTGCAGTCTGTTCACAGTTCAGCCTGTCCACAGTGCAGACTGCCACAGTTCAGCCTGTCCACAGTACAGTCTGTCCACAGTGCAGCCTGTCCGCAGTGCAGTCTGTCCACAGTGCATTCTGTCCACAGTGCAGTGTCTCCACAGTGCAGCCTGTCCACAGTGCAGTCTGTCCACAGTGCAGTCTGTCCACAGTTCAGCCTGTCCACAGTTCAGTCTCTCCACATTGCAGCCTGCCCACAGTGCAGTCTGTCCACTGTGCAGTCAGTCCACAGAGCAGTCTGTCCACAGTGCAGACAGTCCACTGTGCAGTCAGTCCACATTGCAGTGTGTCCATAGTGCAGTCTGTCCACAGTGCAGTCTGTCCACAATGCAGTCTGTCCAAAGTGCAGTCTGTCCACAGTGCAGTCTGTCCACAGTGCTGTCTGTCCACAGTGCAGTCTGTCCACAGTTCAGGCTCTCCACAGTGCTGTCTGTCCACATTGCAGTCTGTCCAAAGTGCAGTCTGTCCACATTGCAGTCTGTCCATAGTGCAGTCTGTCCACAGTGCAGTCTGTCTACTTTGCAGTCTGTCCACAGTGCAGTCAGTGCACAGTGCAGTCTGTCCACATTGCAGTCTGTCCACATTGCAGTCTGTCCACAGTGCAGTCTGTCCACATTGCAGTCTGTCCACAGTGCAGTCCGTCCACAGTGCAGTCTGACCAAAGTGCAATCTGTCTACAGTGCAGTCGGTCCACAGTGCAGTCTGTCTATAGTGCAGACTGTCCACAGTGCAGACTGTCCACAGTGCAGTCTGTCCACAGTGCAGTATGTCCACAGTGCAGTCTGACCACAGTGCAGTCTGACCACAGTGCAGTGTGTCCACAGTGCAGTCTGTCTACAGTGCAGTCTGACCACAGTGCATTCTGACCACAGTGCAGTCTGACCACAGTGCAGTCTGTCCGAAGTTCATCTGTCCACAGTGCAGTCTCTCCACAGTGCAGACTGTCTACAGTGCAGTCTGTCCACAGTACAGCCTGTCCACAGTGAAGCCAGTGCACAGTCCGCTCTGTCCACATTGCAGTTGGCCTATAGTGCAGTCTGTCCACAGTTCAGTCTCTCAACAGTTCAGTCTGTCCACAGTTCAGTCTCTCCACAGTTCAGTCTGTCCACAGTTCAGTCTGTCCACAGTGCAGTCTGTCCATAGTGCAGTCTGTCCACAGTGCAGACAGTATACAGTGCAGTCAGTCCACAGTGCAGAATGTCCACAGTGCAGTCTGTCCACAGAGCAGTCTGTCCACAGTGCATTCTGTCCACAGTGCAGTCTGTCCACAGTGCAGTCTGCCACAGTTCAGCCTGTCCACAGTGAAGCCAGTCCACAGTGCGCCCTGTCCACATTTCAGTTGACCGATAGTGCAGTTTGTCCACAGTGCAGTCTGCCCACAGTGCAGTCTGTCCACAGTGCAGTCTCTCCTCAGTGATCTCTGTCCAAAATGCAGTCTGTCCAAAGTGCAGTCTGTCCAAAGTGCAGTCTGTCCACAGTGCAGTCTGTCCACAGTGCAGTCTGTCCAAATTGCACTCTGTCCACAGTGCAGTCTGTCCACAGTGCAGACAGTCCACAGTGCAGTCTGGCCACGGTGCAGTCTGTCCACAGTGCAGTCTGTCCATATTGCAGTCTGTCCACAGTGCAGACTGTCCACATTGCAGTCTGTCCACAGTGCAGTCTGTCCACAGTTCAGAATTTCCACAGTGCAGTCTGTCCAAATTGCAGTCTGTCCACAGTGCAGTCTGTCCACAGTGCAGACAGTCCACAGTGCAGTCTGGCCACAGTGCAGTCTGTCCATATTGCAGTCTGTCCATATTGCAGTCTGTCCACAGTGCAGTCTGTCCATATTGCAGTCTGTCCACAGTGCAGACTGTCCACATTGCAGTCTGTCCACAGTGCAGTCTGTCCACAGTGCAGTCTGTCCACAGTGCAGTCTGTCCACAGTTCAGACTTTCCACATTGCAGTCAGTCCACAGTGCAGTCTGTCCACAGTGCAGTCTGCCCTCAGTGCAGTCTGTCCGTAGTGCAGCACATCTACAGTGCAGACGGTCCACAGTGCAGTCTCTCCTCAGTGCAGTTTGTCCACAGTGCAGTCTGGCCACAGTGCGGTCTGTCCATAGTTCGGATGTCCACAGTGCAGTCTGTCCACAGTGCAGTCTGTCCACAGTGCAGTCTGTCCACAGTGCAGACGGTCCTCAGTGCAGTCTGTCCACTGTGCAGTCTGTCCACTGTGCAGTCAGTCCACAGTGCAGTCTGTCCACAATGCAGTCTGACCAAAGTGCAGTCTCTCCACATTGCAACCTGTGCACAGTGCAGCCTGTCTGCAGTGCAGTCTGACCACAGTGCAGACTGTCCACAGTGCAGTCTGTCCACATTGCAAACTGTCCAAAGTGCAGTCTGCCACAGTGCAGTCTGTCCACAGTTCAGCCTGTCCTCAGTGCAGTCTGTCCGCAGTGCAGCCTGTCCACAGTGCAGTCTGTCCACAGCTCAGCCTGTCCACAGTGCAGACTGCCACATTTCAGCCTGTCCACAGTGCAGTCTGTCCACAATGCAGTCTGACCAGAGTGCATTCTGTCCACAGTGCAGTCTGTCCACAGTGCAGTCTGTCCACAGTGCAGCCTGTCCACAATGCAGTCTGTCCACAGTGCCGTCTGTCCACAGTTCAGCCTGTCCACAGTTCAGTCTCTCCACATTGCAGCCTGCCCACACTGCAGTCTGTCCACTGTGCAGTCAGTCCACAGTGCAGTCTGTCCACAGTGCAGACCGTCCACTGTGCAGTCAGTCCACATTGCAGTGTGTCCATAGTGCAGTCTGTTAACACTGCAGTCTGTCCACAGTGCAGTCTGTCGAAAGTTCAGTCTGTCCACAGTGCAGTCTGTCCACAGTGCAGTCTGTCCACAGTGCAGTCTGTCCACAGTTCAGACTTTCCACATTGCAGTCAGTCCACAGTGCAGTCTGTCCACAGTGCAGTCTGTCCTCAGTGCAGTCTGTCCGTAGTGCAGCACATCTACAGTGCAGACGGTCCACAGTGCAGGCTCTCCTCAGTGCAGTTTGTCCACAGTGCAGTCTGGCCACAGTGCGGTCTGTCCATAGTTCGGATGTCCACAGTGCAGTCTGTCCACAATGCAGTCTGTCCACAGTGCAGTCTGTCCACAGTGCAGTCTGTCCACAGTGCAGACGGTCCTCAGTGCAGTCTGTCCACTGTGCAGTCAGTCCACTGTGCAGTCAGTCCACAGTGCAGTCTGTCCACAATGCAGTCTGACCAAAGTGCTGTCTCTCCACAGTGCAACCTGTGCACAGTGCAGCCTGTCTGCAGTGCAGTCTGACCACAGTGCAGACTGTCCACAGTGCAGTCTGTCCACATTGCAAACTGTCCAAAGTGCAGTCTGCCACAGTGCAGTCTGTCCACAGTTCAGCCTGTCCTCAGTGCAGTCTGTCCACAGTTCAGCCTGTCCACAGTGCAGACTGCCACAGTTCAGCCTGTCCACAGTGCAGTCTGTCGACAGTGCAGCCTGTCCACAGTGCAGTCTGTCCACAGTGCAGTCTGTCCACAGTGCAGTCTGTCCACAGTGCAGCCTGTCCACAGTGCAGTCTGTCCACAGTGCAGTCTGTCCACAGTTCAGCCTGTCCACAGTTCAGTCTCTCCACATTGCAGCCTGCCCACAGTGCAGTCTGTCCACTGTGCAGTCAGTCCACAGTGCAGTCTGTCCACAATCCAGACAGTCCGCTGTGCAGTCAGTCCACATTGCAATGTGTCCATAGTGCTGTCTGTCCACAGTGCAGTCTGTCCACAGTGCAGTCTGTCCAAAGTGCAGTCTGTCCACAGTGCAGTCTGTCCACAGTGCAGGCTCTCCTCAGTGCAGTCTGTCCACATTGCAGTCTGTCCAAAGTGCAGTCTGTCCACATTGCAGTCTGTCCAAAGAGCAGTCTGTCCACAGTGCAGTCTGTCTACTTTGCAGTCTGTCCACAGTGCAGTCAGTGCACAGTGCAGTCTGTCCACATTGCAGTCTGTCCACATTGCAGTCTGTCCACAGTGCAGTCTGTCCACATTGCAGTCTGTCCACAGTGCAGTCCGTCCACAGTGCAGTCTGACCAAAGTGCAATCTGTCTACAGTGCAGTCTGTCCACAGTGCAGTCTGTCTATAGTGCAGACTGTCCACAGTGCAGACTGTCCACATTGCAGTCTGTCCACAGTGCAGTCTGTCCACAGTTCAGAATTTCCACGTTGCAGTCAGTCCACAGTGCAGTCTGTCCACAGTGCAGTCTGTCCACAGTTCAGTCTGCCCATAGTGCAGTCTGTCCACAGTGCAGACTGTCCACATTGCAGTCAGACCACAGTGCAGTCTGTCCACAGTGCAGTCTGTCCACAGTTCAGACTTTCCACATTGCAGTCAGTCCACAGTGCAGTCTGTCCACAGTGCAGTCTGCCCTCAGTGCAGTCTGTCCATAGTGCAGCACATCTACAGTGCAGACGGTCCACAGTGCAGTCTCTCCTCAGTGCAGTTTGTCCACAGTGCAGTCTGGCCACAGTGCGGTCTGTCCATAGTTCGGATGTCCACAGTGCAGTCTGTCCACAGTGCAGTCTGTCCACAGTGCAGTCTGTCCACAGTGCAGACGGTCCTCAGTGCAGTCTGTCCACTGTGCAGTCTGTCCACTGTGCAGTCAGTCCACAGTGCAGTCTGTCCACAATGCAGTCTGACCAAAGTGCAGTCTCTCCACAGTGCAACCTGTGCACAGTGCAGCCTGTCTGCAGTGCAGTCTGACCACAGTGCAGACTGTCCACAGTGCAGTCTGTCCACATTGCAAACTGTCCAAAGTGCAGTCTGCCACAGTGCAGTCTGTCCACAGTTCAGCCTGTCCTCAGTGCAGTCTGTCCACAGTGCAGCCTGTCCACAGTGCAGTCTGTCCACAGTTCAGCCTGTCCACAATGCAGACTGCCACAGTTCAGCCTGTCCACAGTGCAGTCTGTCCACAGTTCAGTCTGTCCACAGTGCAGTCTGTCCACAGTGCAGCCTGTCCACAGTGCAGTCTGTCCACAGTGCAGTCTGTCCACAGTTCAGCCTGTCCACAGTTCAGTCTCTCCACATTGCAGCCTGCCCACAGTGCAGTCTGTCCACTGTGCAGTCAGTCCACAGAGCAGTCTGTCCACAGTGCAGAGAGTCCACTGTGCAGTCAGTCCACATTGCAGTGTGTCCATAGTGCAGTCTGTCCACAGTGCAGTCTGTACACAGTGCAGTCTGTCCAAAGTGCAGTCTGTCCACAGTGCAGTCTGTCCACCGTGCTGTCTGTCCACAGTGCAGTCTCTCCACAGTGCAGGCTCTCCACAGTGCTGTCTGTCCAAATTGCAGTCTGTCCAAAGTGCAGTCTGTCCACATTGCAGTCTTTCCATAGTGCAGTCTGTCCACAGTGCAGTCTGTCTACTTTGCAGTCTGTCCACAGTGCAGTCAGTGCACAGTGCAGTCTGTCCACATTGCAGTCTGTCCACATTGCAGTCTGTCCACATTGCAGTCTGTCCAGAGTGCAGTCTGTCCACATTGCAGTCTTTCCACAGTGCAGTCCGTCCACAGTGCAGTCTGACCAAAGTGCAATCTGTCTACAATGCAGTCGGTCCACAGTGCAGTCTGTCTATAGTGCAGACTGTCCACAGTGCAGACTGTCCACAGTGCAGTCTGTCCACAGTGCAGTATGTCCACAGTGCAGTCTGACCACAGTGCAGTCTGACCACAGTGCAGTCTGTCCGCAGTTCATCTGTCCACAGTGCAGTCTGTCCACAGTGCAGACTGTCTACAGTGCAGTCTGTCCACAGTACAGCCTGTCCACAGTGAAGCCAGTGCACAGTCCGCTCTGCCCACATTGCAGTTGGCCTATAGTGCAGTCTGTCCACAGTTCAGTCTCTCCACAGTTCAGTCTGTCCACAGTTCAGTCTCTCCACAGTTCAGTCTGTCCACAGTTCAGTCTGTCCACAGTGCAGTCTGTCCATAGTGCAGTCTGTCCGCAGTGCAGACAGTCTACAGAGCAGTCAGTCCACAGTGCAGAATGTCCACAGTGCAGTCTGTCCACAGCACAGTCTGTCCACAGTGCATTCTGTCCACAGTGCAGTCTGTCCACAGTGCAGTCTGCCACAGTTCAGCCTGTCCACAGTGAAGCCAGTCCACAGTGCGCACTGTCCACATTTCAGTTGACCTATAGTGCAGTTTGTCCACAGTGCAGTCTGCCCACAGTGCAGTCTGTCCACAGTGCTGTCTGTCCAAATTGCAGTCTGTCCACAGTGCAGTCTATCCCCAGTGATCTCTGTCCAAAATGCAGTCTGTCCAAAGTGCAGTCGGTCCAAAGTGCAGTCTGTCCAGAGTGCAGTCTGTCCACAGTGCAGTCTGTCCAAATTGCACTCTGTCCACAGTGCAGTCTGTCCACAGTGCAGACAGTCCACAGTGCAGTCTGGCCACGGTGCAGTCTGTCCACAGTGCAGTCTGTCCATATTGCAGTCTGTCCACAGTGCAGACTGTCCACATTGCAGTCTGTCCACAGTGCAGTCTGTCCACAGTTCAGAATTTCCACAGTGCAGTCTGTCCAAATTGCAGTCTGTCCACAGTGCAGTCTGTCCACAGTGCAGACAGTCCACAGTGCAGTCTGGCCACGGTGCAGTCTGTCCACAGTGCAGTCTGTCCATATTGCAGTCTGTCCACAGTGCAGATGTCCACATTGCAGTCTGTCCACAGTGCAGTCTGTCCACAGTTCAGAATTTCCACATTGCTGTCAGTCCACAGTGCAGTCTGTCCACAGTGCAGTCTGTCCACAGTTCAGTCTGCCCATAGTGCAGTCTGTCCACAGTGCAGACTGTCCACATTGCAGTCAGACCACAGTGCAGTCTGTCCACAGTGCAGTCTGTCCACAGTGCAGTCTGTCCACAGTTCAGACTTTCCACATTGCAGTCAGTCCACAGTGCATTCTGTCCACAGTGCAGTCTGCCCACAGTTCAGCCTGTCCACAGTGAAGCCAGTCCACAGTGCGCCCTGTCCACATTTCAGTTGACCGATAGTGCAGTTTGTCCACAGTGCAGTCTGCCCACAGTGCAGTCTGTCCACACTGCTGTCTGTCCAAATTGCAGTCTGTCCACAGTGCAGTCTCTCCTCAGTGATCTCTGTCCAAAATGCAGTCTGTCCAAAGTGCAGTCTGTCCAAAGTGCAGTCTGTCCACAGTGCAGTCTGTCCACAGTGCAGTCTGTCCAAATTGCACTCTGTCCACAGTGCAGTCTGTCCACAGTGCAGACAGTCCACAGTGCAGTCTGGCCACGGTGCAGTCTGTCCACAGTGCAGTCTGTCCATATTGCAGTCTGTCCACAGTGCAGACTGTCCACATTGCAGTCTGGCCACAGTGCAGTCTGTCCACAGTTCAGAATTTCCACAGTGCAGTCTGTCCAAATTGCAGTCTGACCACAGTGCAGTCTGTCCACAGTGCAGACAGTCCACAGTGCAGTTTGCACACGGTGCAGTCTGCCCACAGTTCAGTCTGTCCATATTGCAGTCTGTCCACAGTGCAGACTGTCCACATTGCAGGCTGTCCACAGTGCAGTCTGTCCACAGTTCAGAATTTCCACATTGCAGTCAGTCCACAGTGCAGTCTGTCCACAGTGCAGTCTGTCCACAGTTCAGTCTGCCCATAGTGCAGTCTGTCCACAGTGCAGACTGTCCACATTGCAGTCAGACCACAGTGCAGTCAGTCCACAGTGCAGTCTGTCCACAGTGCAGTCTGTCCACAGTTCAGACTTTCCACATTGCAGTCAGTCCACAGTGCAGTCTGTCCACAGTGCAGTCTGCCCTCAGTGCAGTCTGTCCGTAGTGCAGCACATCTACAGTGCAGACGGTCCACAGTGCAGTCTCTCCTCAGTGCAGTTTGTCCACAGTGCAGTCTGGCCACAGTGCGGTCTGTCCATAGTTCGGATGTGCACAGTGCAGTCTGTCCACAGTGCAGTCTGTCCACAGTGCAGTCTGTCCACAGTGCAGACGGTCCTCAGTGCAGTCTGTCCACTGTGCAGTCTGTCCACTGTGCAGTCAGTCCACAGTGCAGTCTGTCCACAATGCAGTCTGACCAAAGTGCAGTCTGTCCACAGTGCAGTATGTCCACAGTGCAGTCTGACCACAGTGCAGTCTGACCACAGTGCAGTCTGTCCGCAGTTCATCTGTCCACAGTGCAGTCTGTCCACAGTGCAGACTGTCTACAGTGCAGTCTGTCCACAGTACAGCCTGTCCACAGTGAAGCCAGTGCACAGTCCGCTCTGTCCACATTGCAGTTGGCCTATAGTGCAGTCTGTCCACAGTTCAGTCTCTCCACAGTTCAGTCTGTCCACAGTTCAGTCTCTCCACAGTTCAGTCTGCCCACAGTTCAGTCTGTCCACAGTGCAGTCTGTCCATAGTGCAGTCTGTCCACAGTGCAGACAGTCTACAGAGCAGTCAGTGAACAGTGCAGAATGTCCACAGTGCAGTCTGTCCACAGCACAGTCTGTCCACAGTGCATTCTGTCCACAGTGCAGTCTGTCCACAGTGCAGTCTACCACAGTTCAGCCTGTCCACAGTGAAGCCAGTCCACAGTGCGCCCTGTCCACATTTCAGGTGACCTATAGTGCAGTTTGTCCACAGTGCAGTCTGCCCACAGTGCAGTCTGTCCACAGTGCTGTCTGTCCAAATTGCAGTCTGTCCACAGTGCAGTCTCACCCCAGTGATCTCTGTCCAAAATGCAGTCTGTCCAAAGTGCAGACTGTCCACATTGCAGTCTGTCCACAGTGCAGTCTGTCCACAGTTCAGAATTTCCACAGTGCAGTCTGTCCAAATTGCAGTCTGTCCACAGTGCAGTCTGTCCACAGTGCAGACAGTCCACAGTGCAGTCTGGCCACGGTGCAGTCTGTCCACAGTGCAGTCTGTCCATATTGCAGTCTGTCCACAGTGCAGACTGTCCACATTGCAGTCTGTCCACAGTGCAGTCTGTCCACAGTTCAGAATTTCCACATTGCTGTCAGTCCACAGTGCAGTCTGTCCACAGTGCAGTCTGTCCACAGTTCAGTCTGCCCATAGTGCAGTCTGTCCACAGTGCAGACTGTCCACATTGCAGTAAGACCACAGTGCAGTCTGTCCACAGTGCAGTCTGTCCACAGTGCAGTCTGTCCACAGTTCAGACTTTCCACATTGCAGTCAGTCCACAGTGCAGTCTGTCCACAGTGCAGTCTGCCACAGTTCAGCCTGTCCACAGTGAAGCCAGTCCACAGTGCGCCCTGTCCACATTTCAGTTGACCGATAGTGCAGTTTGTCCACAGTGCAGTCTGCCCAGAGTGCAGTCTGTCCACACTGCTGTCTGTCCAAATTTCAGTCTGTCCACAGTGCAGTCTCTCCTCAGTGATCTCTGTCCAAAATGCAGTCTGTCCAAAGTGCAGTCTGTCCAAAGTGCAGTCTGTCCACAGTGCAGTCTGTCCACAGTGCAGACTGTCCAAATTGCACTCTGTCCACAGTGCAGTCTGTCCACAGTGCAGACAGTCCACAGTGCAGTCTGGCCACGGTGCAGTCTGTCCACAGTGCAGTCTGTCCATATTGCAGTCTGTCCACAGTGCAGACTGTCCACATTGCAGTCTGTCCACAGTGCAGTCTGTCCACAGTTCAGAATTTCCACAGTGCAGTCTGTCCAAATTGCAGTCTGTCCACAGTGCAGTCTGTCCACAGTGCAGACAGTCCACAGTGCAGTCTGGCCACGGTGCAGTCTGTCCACAGTGCAGTCTGTCGACATTGCAAACAGTCCAAAGTGCAGTCTGCCACAGTGCAGTCTGTCCACAGTTCAGCCTGTCCTCAGTGCAGTCTGTCCACAGTTCAGCCTGTCCACAGTGCAGACTGCCACAGTTCAGCCTGTCCACAGTGCAGTCAGTCCACAGAGCAGTCTGTCCACAGTGCAGACAGTCCACTGTGCAGTCAGTCCACATTGCAGTGTGTCCATAGTGCAGTCTGTCCACAGTGCAGTCTGTCCACAGTGCAGTCTGTCCAAAGTGCAGTCTGTCCACAGTGCAGCCTGTCCACAGTGCTGTCTGTCCACAGTGCAGTCTGTCCACAGTGCAGGCTCTCCACAGTGCTGTCTGTCCACATTGCAGTCTGTCCAAAGTGCAGTCTGTCCACATTGCAGTCTGTCCATAGTGCAGTCGGTCCACAGTGCAGTCTGTCTACTTTGCAGTCTGTCCACAGTGCAGTCAGTGCACAGTGCAGTCTGTCCACATTGCAGTCTGTCCACATTGCAGTCTGTCCACATTGCAGTCTGTCCACAGTGCAGTCTGTCCACATTGCCGTCTGTCCACAGTGCAGTCCGTCCACAGTGCAGTCTGACCAAAGTGCAATCTGTCTATAGTGCAGTCGGTCCACAGTGCAGTCTGTCTATAGTGCAGACTGTCCACAGTGCAGACTGTCCACAGTGCAGTCTGTCCACAGTGCAGTATGTCCACAGTGCAGTCTGACCACAGTGCAGTCTGACCACAGTGCAGTCTGTCCATAGTGCAGTCTGTCTACAGTGCAGTCTGACCACAGTGCATTCTGACCACAGTGCAGTCTGACCACAGTGCAGTCTGTCCGCAGTTCATCTGTCCACAGTGCAGTCTGTCCACAGTGCAGACTGTCTACAGTGCAGTCTGTCCACAGTACAGCCTGTCCACAGTGAAGCCAGTGCACAGTCCGCTCTGTCCACATTGCAGTTGGCCTATAGTGCAGTCTGTCCACAGTTCAGTCTCTCCACAGTTCAGTCTGTCCACAGTTCTGTCTCTCCACAGTTCAGTCTGTCCACAGTTCAGTCTGTCCACAGTGCAGTCTGTCCATAGTGCAGTCTGTCCACAGTGCAGACAGTCTACAGAGCAGTCAGTCCACAGTGCAGAATGTCCACAGTGCAGTCTGTCCACAGAGCAGTCTGTCCACAGTGCATTCTGTCCACAGTGCAGTCTGTCCACAGTGCTGTCTGTCCAAATTGCAGTCTGTCCACAGTGCAGTCTCTCCCCGGTTATCTCTGTCCAAAATGCAGTCTGTCCAAAGTGCAGTCTGTCCAAAGTGCAGTCTGTCCACAGTGCAGTCTGTCCACAGTGCAGTCTGTCCAAATTGCACTCTGTCCACAGTGCAGTCTGTCCACAGTGCAGACAGTCCACAGTGCAGTCTGGCCACGGTGCAGTCTGTCCACAGTGCAGTCTGTCCATATTGCAGTCTGTCCACAGTGCAGACTGTCCACATTGCAGTCTGTCCACAGTGCAGTCTGTCCACAGTTCAGAATTTCCACAGTGCAGTCTGTCCAAATTGCAGTCTGTCCACAGTGCAGTCTGTCCACAGTGCAGACAGTCCACAGTGCAGTCTGGCCACGGTGCAGTCTGTCCACAGTGCAGTCTGTCCATATTGCAGTCTGTCCACAGTGCAGAATGTCCACATTGCAGTCTGTCCACAGTGCAGTCTGTCCACAGTTCAGAATTTCCACATTGCTGTCAGTCCACAGTGCAGACTGTCCACAGTGCAGTCTGTCCAAAGTTCAGTCTGCCCATAGTGCAGTCTGTCCACAGTGCAGACTGTCCACATTGCAGTCAGACCACAGTGCAGTCTGTCCACAGTGCAGTCTGTCCACAGTGCAGTCTGTCCACAGTTCAGACTTTCCACATTGCAGTCAGTCCACAGTGCAGTCTGTCCACAGTGCAGTCTGCCACAGTTCAGCCTGTCCACAGTGAAGCCAGTCCACAGTGCGCCCTGTCCACATTTCAGTTGACCGATAGTGCAGTTTGTCCACAGTGCAGTCTGCCCACAGTGCAGTCTGTCCACACTGCTGTCTGTGCAAATTGCAGTCTGTCCACAGTGCAGTCTCTCCTCAGTGATCTCTGTCCAAAATGCAGTCTGTCCAAAGTGCAGTCTGTCCAAAGTGCAGTCTGTCCACAGTGCAGTCTGTCCACAGTGCAGTCTGTCCAAATTGCACTCTGTCCACAGTGCAGTCTGTCCACAGTGCAGACAGTCCACAGTGCAGTCTGGCCACGGTGCAGTCTGTCCACAGTGCAGTCTGTCCATATTGCAGTCTGTCCACAGTGCAGACTGTCCACATTGCAGTCTGGCCACAGTGCAGTCTGTCCACAGTTCAGAATTTCCACAGTGCAGTCTGTCCAAATTGCAGTCTGTCCACAGTGCAGACAGTCCACAGTGCAGTCTGGCCACGGTGCAGTCTGCCCACAGTTCAGTCTGTCCATATTGCAGTCTGTCCACAGTGCAGACTGTCCACATTGCAGGCTGTCCACAGTGCAGTCTGTCCACAGTTCAGAATTTCCACATTGCAGTCAGTCCACAGTGCAGTCTGTCCACAGTGCAGTCTGTCCACAGTTCAGTCTGCCCATAGTGCAGTCTGTCCACAGTGCAGACTGTCCACATTGCAGTCAGACCACAGTGCAGTCTGTCCACAGTGCAGTCTGTCCACAGTGCAGTCTATCCACAGTTCAGACTTTCCACATTGCAGTCAGTCCACAGTGCAGTCTGTCCACAGTGCAGTCTGCCCTCAGTGCAGTCTGTCCTTAGTGCAGCACATCTACAGTGCAGACGGTCCACAGTGCAGTCTCTCCTCAGTGCAGTTTGTCCACAGTGCAGTCTGTCCACAGTGCAGTCTGTCCACAGTGCAGTCTGTCCACAGTGCAGACGGTCCTCAGTGCAGTCTGTCCACTGTGCAGTCTGTCCACTGTGCAGTCAGTCCACAGTGCAGTCTGTCCACAATGCAGTCTGACCAAAGTGCAGTCTGTCCACAGTGCAGTATGTCCACAGTGCAGTCTGACCACAGTGCAGTCTGACCACAGTGCAGTCTGTCCGCAGTTCATCTGTCCACAGTGCAGTCTGTCCACAGTGCAGACTGTCTACAGTGCAGTCTGTCCACAGTACAGCCTGTCCACAGTGAAGCCAGTGCACAGTCCGCTCTGCCCACATTGCAGTTGGCCTATAGTGCAGTCTGTCCACAGTTCAGTCTCTCCACAGTTCAGTCTGTCCACAGTTCAGTCTCTCCACAGTTCAGTCTGCCCACAGTTCAGTCTGTCCACAGTGCAGTCTGTCCATAGTGCAGTCTGTCCACAGTGCAGACAGTCTACAGAGCAGTCAGTCCACAGTGCAGAATGTCCACAGTGCAGTCTGTCCACAGCACAGTCTGTCCACAGTGCATTCTGTCCACAGTGCAGTCTGTCCACAGTGCAGTCTGCCACAGTTCAGCCTGTCCACAGTGAAGCCAGTCCACAGTGCGCCCTGTCCACATTTCAGTTGACCTATAGTGCAGTTTGTCCACAGTGCAGTCTGCCCACAGTGCAGTCTGTCCACAGTGCTGTCTGTCCAAATTGCAGTCTGTCCACAGTGCAGTCTCTCCCCAGTGATCTCTGTCCAAAATGCAGTCTGTCCAAAGTGCAGTCGGTCCAAAGTGCAGTCTGTCCACAGTGCAGTCTGTCCACAGTGCAGTCTGTCCAAATTGCACTCTGTCCACAGTGCAGTCTGTCCACAGTGCAGACAGTCCACAGTGCAGTCTGGCCACGGTGCAGTCTGTCCACAGTGCAGTCTGTCCATATTGCAGTCTGTCCACAGTGCAGACTGTCCACATTGCAGTCTGGCCACAGTGCAGTCTGTCCACAGTTCAGAATTTCCACAGTGCAGTCTGTCCAAATTGCAGTCTGTCCACAGTGCAGTCTGTCCACAGTGCAGACAGTCCACAGTGCAGTCTGGCCACGGTGCAGTCTGTCCACAGTGCAGTCTGTCCATATTGCAGTCTGTCCACAGTGCAGACTGTCCACATTGCAGTCTGTCCACAGTGCAGTCTGTCCACAGTTCAGAATTTCCACATTGCTGTCAGTCCACAGTGCAGTCTGTCCACAGTGCAGACTGTCCACATTGCAGTCAGACCACAGTGCAGTCTGTCCACAGTGCAGTCTGTCCACAGTGCAGTCTGTCCACAGTTCAGACTTTCCACATTGCAGTCAGTCCACAGTGCAGTCTGTCCACAGTGCAGTCTGCCACAGTTCAGCCTGTCCACAGTGAAGCCAGTCCACAGTGCGCCCTGTCCACATTTCAGTTGACCGATAGTGCAGTTTGTCCACAGTGCAGTCTGCCCACAGTGCAGTCTGTCCACACTGCTGTCTGTCCAAATTTCAGTCTGTCCACAGTGCAGTCTCTCCTCAGTGATCTCTGTCCAAAATGCAGTCTGTCCAAAGTGCAGTCTGTCCAAAGTGCAGTCTGTCCACAGTGCAGTCTGTCCACAGTGCAGACTGTCCAAATTGCACTCTGTCCACAGTGCAGTCTGTCCACAGTGCAGACAGTCCACAGTGCAGTCTGGCCACGGTGCAGTCTGTCCACAGTGCAGTCTGTCCATATTGCAGTCTGTCCACAGTGCAGACTGTCCACATTGCAGTCTGTCCACAGTGCAGTCTGTCCACAGTTCAGAATTTCCACAGTGCAGTCTTTCCAAATTGCAGTCTGTCCACAGTGCAGTCTGTCCACAGTGCAGACAGTCCACAGTGCAGTCTGGCCACGGTGCAGTCTGTCCACAGTGCAGTCTGTCCACATTGCAAACTGTCCAAAGTGCAGTCTGCCACAGTGCAGTCTGTCCACAGTTCAGCCTGTCCTCAGTGCAGTCTGTCCACAGTTCAGCCTGTCCACAGTGCAGACTGCCACAGTTCAGCCTGTCCACAATGCAGTCAGTCCACAGAGCAGTCTGTCCACAGTGCAGACAGTCCACTGTGCAGTCAGTCCACATTGCAGTGTGTCCATAGTGCAGTCTGTCCACAGTGCAGTCTGTCCACAGTGCAGTCTGTCCAAAGTGCAGTCTGTCCACAGTGCAGTCTGTCCACAGTGCTGTCTGTCCACAGTGCAGTCTGTCCACAGTGCAGGCTCTCCACAGTGCTGTCTGTCCACATTGCAGTCTGTCCAAAGTGCAGTCTGTCCACATTGCAGTCTGTCCATAGTGCAGTCGGTCCACAGTGCAGTCTGTCTACTTTGCAGTCTGTCCACAGTGCAGTCAGTGCACAGTGCAGTCTGTCCACATTGCAGTCTGTCCACATTGCAGTCTGTCCACATTGCAGTCTGTCCACAGTGCAGTCTGTCCACATTGCAGTCTGTCCACAGTGCAGTCCGTCCACAGTGCAGTCTGACCAAAGTGCAATCTGTCTACAGTGCAGTCGGTCCACAGTGCAGTCTGTCTATAGTGCAGACTGTCCACAGTGCAGACTGTCCACAGTGCAGTCTGTCCACAGTGCAGTATGTCCACAGTGCAGTCTGACCACAGTGCAGTCTGACCACAGTGCAGTCTGTCCATAGTGCAGTCTGTCTACAGTGCAGTCTGACCACAGTGCATTCTGACCACAGTGCAGTCTGACCACAGTGCAGTCTGTCCGCAGTTCATCTGTCCACAGTGCAGTCTGTCCACAGTGCAGACTGTCTACAGTGCAGTCTGTCCACAGTACAGCCTGTCCACAGTGAAGCCAGTGCACAGTCCGCTCTGTCCACATTGCAGTTGACCTATAGTGCAGTTTGTCCACAGTGCATTCTGCCCACAGTGCAGTCTGTCCACAGTGCTGTCTGTCCAAATTGCAGTCTGTCCACAGTGCAGTCTCTCCCCAGTTATCTCTGTCCAAAATGCAGTCTGTCCAAAGTGCAGTCTGTCCAAAGTGCAGTCTGTCCACAGTGCAGTCTGTCCACAGTGCAGTCTGTCCAAATTGCACTCTGTCCACAGTGCAGTCTGTCCACAGTGCAGACAGTCCACAGTGCAGTCTGGCCACGGTGCAGTCTGTCCACAGTGCAGTCTGTCCATATTGCAGTCTGTCCACAGTGCAGACTGTCCACATTGCAGTCTGTCCACAGTGCAGTCTGTCCACAGTTCAGAATTTCCACAGTGCAGTCTGTCCAAATTGCAGTCTGTCCACAGTGCAGTCTGTCCACAGTGCAGACAGTCCACAGTGCAGTCTGGCCACGGTGCAGTCTGTCCACAGTGCAGTCTGTCCATATTGCAGTCTGTCCACAGTGCAGACTGTCCACATTGCAGTCTGTCCACAGTGCAGTCTGTCCACAGTTCAGAATTTCCACTTTGCTGTCAGTCCTCAGTGCAGTCTGTCCACAGTGCAGTCTGTCCACAGTTCAGTCTGCCCATAGTGCAGTCTGTCCACAGTGCAGACTGTCCACATTGCAGTCAGACCACAGTGCAGTCTGTCCACAGTGCCGTCTGTCCACAGTGCATTCTGTCCACAGTTCAGACTTTCCACATTGCAGTCAGTCCACAGTGCAGTCTGTCCACAGTGCAGTCTGCCCTCAGTGCAGTCTGTCCGTAGTGTAGCACATCTACAGTGCAGACGGTCCACAGTGCAGTCTCTCCTCAGTGCAGTTTGTCCACAGTGCAGTCTGGCCACAGTGCGGTCTGTCCATAGTTCGGATGTCCACAGTGCAGTCTGTCCACAGTGCAGTCTGTCCACAGTGCAGTCTGTCCACAGTGCAGACGGTCCTCAGTGCAGTCTGTCCACTGTGCAGTCTGTCCACTGTGCAGTCAGTCCACAGTGCAGTCTGTCCACAATGCAGTCTGACCAAAGTGCAGTCTCTCCACAGTGCAACCTGTGCACAATGCAGCCTGTCTGCAGTGCAGTCTGACCACAGTGCAGACTGTCCACAGTGCAGTCTGTCCACATTGCAAACTGTCCAAAGTGCAGTCTGCCACAGTGCAGTCTGTCCACAGTTCAGCCTGTCCTCAGTGCAGTCTGTCCACAGTGCAGCCTGTCCACAGTGCAGTCTGTCCACAGTTCAGCCTGTCCACAGTGCAGACTGCCACAGTTCAGACGGTCCACAGTGCAGTCTGTCCACAATGCAGTCTGACCAGAGTGCAGTCTGTCCACAGTGCAGTCTGTCCACAGTGCAGCCTGTCCACAGTGCAGCCTGTCCACAGTTCAGCCTGTCCACAGTGCAGACTGCCACAGTGCAGTCTGTCCACAATGCAGTCTGACCAGAGTGCAGTCTGTCCACAGTGCAGTCTGTCCACAGTTCAGCCTGTCCACAGTTCAGTCTCTCCACATTGCAGCCTGCCCACACTGCAGTCTGTCCACTGTGCAGTCAGTCCACATTGCAGTGGGTCCATAGTGCTGTCTGTCCACAGTGCAGTCTGTCCACAGTGCAGTCTGTCCAAAGTGCAGTCTGTCCACAGTGCAGTCTGTCCACAGTGCAGTCTGTCCACAGTGCAGTCTGTCCACAGTGCAGGCTCTCCTCAGTGCAGTCTGTCCACATTGCAGTCTGTCCAAAGTGCAGTCTGTCCACATTGCAGTCTGTCCAAAGTGCAGTCTGTCCACAGTGCAGTCTGTCTACTTTGCAGTCTGTCCACAGAGCAGTCAGTGCACAGTGCAGTCTGTCCACATTGCAGTCGGTCCACATTGCAGTCTGTCCACAGTGCAGTCTGTCCACATTGCAGTCTGTCCACAGTGCAGTCCGTCCACAGTGCAGTCTGACCAAAGTGCAATCTGTCTACAGTGCAGTCTGTCCACAGTGCAGTCTGTCTATAGTGCAGACTGTCCACAGTGCAGACTGTCCACAGTGCAGTCTGTCCACAGTGCAGTATTTCCACAGTGCAGTCTGACCACAGTGCAGTCTGACCACAGTGCAGTCTGTCCATAGTGCAGTCTGTCTACAGTGCAGTCTGACCACAGTGCAGTCTGACCACAGTGCATTCTGACCACAGTGCAGTCTGTGCACAGTTCATCTGTCCATAGTGCAGTCTGTCCACAGTGCAGACTGTCCACAGTGCAGTCTGTCCACAGTACAGCCTGTCCACAGTGAAGCCAGTGCACAGACTGCTCTGCCCACATTGCAGTTGGCCTATAGTGCAGTCTGTCCACAGTTCAGTCTCTCCACAGTTCAGTCTGTCCACAGTTCAGTCTCTCCACAGTTCAGTCTGTCCAGAGTTCAGTCTGTCCACATTGCAGTCTGTCCATAGTGCAGTCTGTCCACAGTGCAGACAGTCCACAGTGCAGTCTGGCCACGGTGCAGTCTGTCCACAGTGCAGTCTGTCCATATTGCAGTCTGTCCACAGTGCAGACTGTCCACATTGCAGTCTGGCCACAGTGCAGTCTGTCCACAGTTCAGAATTTCCACAGTGCAGTCTGTCCAAATTGCAGTCTGTCCACAGTGCAGTCTGTCCACAGTGCAGACAGTCCACAGTGCAGTCTGGCCACGGTGCAGTCTGCCCACAGTTCAGTCTGTCCATATTGCAGTCTGTCCACAGTGCAGACTGTCCACATTGCAGGCTGTCCACAGTGCAGTCTGTCCACAGTTCAGAATTTCCACATTGCAGTTTGTCCACAGTGCAGTCTGTCCACAGTGCAGTCTGTCCACAGTTCAGTCTGCCCATAGTGCAGTCTGTCCACAGTGCAGACTGTCCACATTGCAGTCAGACCACAGTGCAGTCTGTCCACAGTGCAGTCTGTCCACAGTGCAGTCTGTCCACAGTTCAGACTTTCCACATTGCAGTCAGTCCACAGTGCAGTCTGTCCACAGTGCAGTCTGCCCTCAGTGCAGTCTGTCCGTAGTGCAGCACATCTACAGTGCAGACGGTCCACAGTGCAGTCTCTCCTCAGTGCAGTTTGTCCACAGTGCAGTCTGGCCACAGTGCGGTCTGTCCATAGTTCGGATGTGCACAGTGCAGTCTGTCCACAGTGCAGTCTGTCCACAGTGCAGTCTGTCCACAGTGCAGACGGTCCTCAGTGCAGTCTGTCCACTGTGCAGTCTGTCCACTGTGCAGTCAGTCCACAGTGCAGTCTGTCCACAATGCAGTCTGACCAAAGTGCAGTCTGTCCACAGTGCAGTATGTCCACAGTGCAGTCTGACCACAGTGCAGTCTGACCACAGTGCAGTCTGTCCGCAGTTCATCTGTCCACAGTGCAGTCTGTCCACAGTGCAGACTGTCTACAGTGCAGTCTGTCCACAGTACAGCCTGTCCACAGTGAAGCCAGTGCACAGTCCGCTCTGTCCACATTGCAGTTGGCCTATAGTGCAGTCTGTCCACAGTTCAGTCTCTCCACAGTTCAGTCTGTCCACAGTTCAGTCTCTCCACAGTTCAGTCTGCCCACAGTTCAGTCTGTCCACAGTGCAGTCTGTCCATAGTTCAGACTGTCCACAGTGCAGACAGTCTACAGAGCAGTCAGTCCACAGTGCAGAATGTCCACAGTGCAGTCTGTCCACAGCACAGTCTGTCCACAGTGCATTCTGTCCACAGTGCAGTCTGTCCACAGTGCAGTCTGCCACAGTTCAGCCTGTCCACAGTGAAGCCAGTCCACAGTGCGCCCTGTCCACATTTCAGTTGACCTATAGTGCAGTTTGTCCACAGTGCAGTCTGCCCACAGTGCAGTCTGTCCACAGTGCTGTCTGTCCAAATTGCAGTCTGTCCACAGTGCAGTCTCTCCCCAGTGATCTCTGTCCAAAATGCAGTCTGTCCAAAGTGCAGTCGGTCCAAAGTGCAGTCTGTCCACAGTGCAGTCTGTCCACAGTGCAGTCTGTCCAAATTGCACTCTGTCCACAGTGCAGTCTGTCCACAGTGCAGACAGTCCACAGTGCAGTCTGGCCACGGTGCAGTCTGTCCACAGTGCAGTCTGTCCATATTGCAGTCTGTCCACAGTGCAGACTGTCCACATTGCAGTCTGTCCACAGTGCAGTCTGTCCACAGTTCAGAATTTCCACAGTGCAGTCTGTCCAAATTGCAGTCTGTCCACAGTGCAGTCTGTCCACAGTGCAGACAGTCCACAGTGCAGTCTGGCCATGGTGCAGTCTGTCCACAGTGCAGTCTGTCCATATTGCAGTCTGTCCACAGTGCAGACTGTCCACATTGCAGTCTGTCCACAGTGCAGTCTGTCCACAGTTCAGAATTTCCACATTGCTGTCAGTCCACAGTGCAGTCTGTCCACAGTGCAGTCTGTCCACAGTTCAGTCTGCCCATAGTGCAGTCTGTCCACAGTGCAGACTGTCCACATTGCAGTCAGACCACAGTGCAGTCTGTCCACAGTGCAGTCTGTCCACAGTGCAGTCTGTCCACAGTTCAGACTTTCCACATTGCAGTCAGTCCACAGTGCAGTCTGACCACAGTGCAGTCTGCCACAGTTCAGCCTGTCCACAGTGAAGCCAGTCCACAGTGCGCCCTGTCCACATTTCAGTTGACCGATAGTGCAGTTTGTCCACAGTGCAGTCTGCCCACAGTGCAGTCTGTCCACACTGCTGTCTGTCCAAATTTCAGTCTGTCCACAGTGCAGTCTCTCCTCAGTGATCTCTGTCCAAAATGCAGTCTGTCCAAAGTGCAGTCTGTCCAAAGTGCAGTCTGTCCACAGTGCAGTCTGTCCACAGTGCAGACTGTCCAAATTGCACTCTGTCCACAGTGCAGTCTGTCCACAGAGCAGACAGTCCACAGTGCAGTCTGGCCACGGTGCAGTCTGTCCACAGTGCAGTCTGTCCATATTGCAGTCTGTCCACAGTGCAGACTGTCCACATTGCTGTCTGTCCACAGTGCAGTCTGTCCACAGTTCAGAATTTCCACAGTGCAGTCTGTCCAAATTGCAGTCTGTCCACAGTGCAGTCTGTCCACAGTGCAGACAGTCCACAGTGCAGTCTGGCCACGGTGCAGTCTGCCCACAGTTCAGTCTGTCCATATTGCAGTCTGTCCACAGTGCAGACTGTCCACATTGCAGTCTGTCCACAGTGCAGTCTGTCCACAGTGCAGACAGTCCACAGTGCAGTCTGGCCACGGTGCAGTCTGCCCACAGTTCAGTCTGTCCATATTGCAGTCTGTCCACTTTGCAGACTGTCCACATTGCAGTCTGTCCACAGTGCAGTCTGTCCACAGTTCAGAATTTCCACATTGCAGTCAGTCCACAGTGCAGTCTGTCCACAGTGCAGTCTGTCCACAGTTCAGTCTGCCCATAGTGCAGTCTGTCCACAGTGCAGACTGTCCACATTGCAGTCAGACCACAGTGCAGTCTGTCCACAGTGCAGTCTGTCCACAGTGCAGTCTGTCCACAGTTCAGACTTTCCACATTGCAGTCAGTCCACAGTGCAGTCTGTCCACAGTGCAGTCTGCCCTCAGTGCAGTCTGTCCACAGTGCAGCACATCTACAGTGCAGACGGTCCACAGTGCAGTCTCTCCTCAGTGCAGTTTGTCCACAGTGCAGTCTGGCCACAGTGCGGTCTGTCCATAGTTCGGATGTGCACAGTGCAGTCTGTCCACAGTGCAGTCTGTCCACAGTGCAGTCTGTCCACAGTGCAGACGGTCCTCAGTGCAGTCTGTCCACTGTGCAGTCTGTCCACTGTGCAGTCAGTCCACAGTGCAGTCTGTCCACAATGCAGTCTGACCAAAGTGCAGTCTGTCCACAGTGCAGTATGTCCACAGTGCAGTCTGACCACAGTGCAGTCTGACCACAGTGCAGTCTGTCCGCAGTTCATCTGTCCACAGTGCAGTCTGTCCACAGTGCAGACTGTCTACAGTGCAGTCTGTCCACAGTACAGCCTGTCCACAGTGAAGCCAGTGCACAGTCCGCTCTGTCCACATTGCAGTTGGCCTATAGTGCAGTCTGTCCACAGTTCAGTCTCTCCACAGTTCAGTCTGTCCACAGTTCAGTCTCTCCACAGTTCAGTCTGCCCACAGTTCAGTCTGTCCACAGTGCAGTCTGTCCATAGTGCAGTCTGTCCACAGTGCAGACAGTCTACAGAGCAGTCAGTCCACAGTGCAGAATGTCCACAGTGCAGTCTGTCCACAGCACAGTCTGTCCACAGTGCATTCTGTCCACAGTGCAGTCTGTCCACAGTGCAGTCTGCCACAGTTCAGCCTGTCCACAGTGAAGCCAGTCCACAGTGCGCCCTGTCCACATTTCAGTTGACCTATAGTGCAGTTTGTCCACAGTGCAGTCTGCCCACAGTGCAGTCTGTCCACAGTGCTGTCTGTCCAAATTGCAGTCTGTCCACAGTGCAGTCTCTCCCCAGTGATCTCTGTCCAAAATGCAGTCTGTCCAAAGTGCAGTCGGTCCAAAGTGCAGTCTGTCCACAGTGCAGTCTGTCCACAGTGCAGTCTGTCCAAATTGCACTCTGTCCACAGTGCAGTCTGTCCACAGTGCAGACAGTCCACAGTGCAGTCTGGCCACGGTGCAGTCTGTCCACAGTGCAGTCTGTCCATATTGCAGTCTGTCCACAGTGCAGACTGTCCACATTGCAGTCTGTCCACAGTGCAGTCTGTCCACAGTTCAGAATTTCCACAGTGCAGTCTGTCCAAATTGCAGTCTGTCCACAGTGCAGTCTGTCCACAGTGCAGACAGTCCACAGTGCAGTCTGGCCACGGTGCAGTCTGTCCACAGTGCAGTCTGTCCATATTGCAGTCTGTCCACAGTGCAGACTGTCCACATTGCTGTCAGTCCACAGTGCAGTCTGTCCACAGTGCAGTCTGTCCACAGTTCAGTCTGCCCATAGTGCAGTCTGTCCACAGTGCAGACTGTCCACATTGCAGTCAGACCACAGTGCAGTCTGTCCACAGTGCAGTCTGTCCACAGTGCAGTCTGTCCACAGTTCAGACTTTCCACATTGCAGTCAGTCCACAGTGCAGTCTGACCACAGTGCAGTCTGCCACAGTTCAGCCTGTCCACAGTGAAGCCAGTCCACAGTGCGCCCTGTCCACATTTCAGTTGACCGATAGTGCAGTTTGTCCACAGTGCAGTCTGCCCACAGTGCAGTCTGTCCACACTGCTGTCTGTCCAAATTTCAGTCTGTCCACAGTGCAGTCTCTCCTCAGTGATCTCTGTCCAAAATGCAGTCTGTCCAAAGTGCAGTCTGTCCAAAGTGCAGTCTGTCCACAGTGCAGTCTGTCCACAGTGCAGACTGTCCAAATTGCACTCTGTCCACAGTGCAGTCTGTCCACAGAGCAGACAGTCCACAGTGCAGTCTGGCCACGGTGCAGTCTGTCCACAGTGCAGTCTGTCCATATTGCAGTCTGTCCACAGTGCAGACTGTCCACATTGCAGTCTGTCCACAGTGCAGTCTGTCCACAGTTCAGAATTTCCACAGTGCAGTCTGTCCAAATTGCAGTCTGTCCACAGTGCAGTCTGTCCACAGTGCAGACAGTCCACAGTGCAGTCTGGCCACGGTGCAGTCTGCCCACAGTTCAGTCTGTCCATATTGCAGTCTGTCCACAGTGCAGACTGTCCACATTGCAGTCTGTCCACAGTGCAGTCTGTCCACAGTTCAGAATTTCCACATTGCAGTCAGTCCACAGTGCAGTCTGTCCACAGTGCAGTCTGTCCACAGTTCAGTCTGCCCATAGTGCAGTCTGTCCACAGTGCAGACTGTCCACATTGCAGTCAGACCACAGTGCAGTCTGTCCACAGTGCAGTCTGTCCACAGTGCAGTCTGTCCACAGTTCAGACTTTCCACATTGCAGTCAGTCCACAGTGCAGTCTGTCCACAGTGCAGTCTGCCCTCAGTGCAGTCTGTCCACAGTGCAGCACATCTACAGTGCAGACGGTCCACAGTGCAGTCTCTCCTCAGTGCAGTTTGTCCACAGTGCAGTCTGGCCACAGTGCGGTCTGTCCATAGTACGGATGTGCACAGTGCAGTCTGTCCACAGTGCAGTCTGTCCACAGTGCAGTCTGTCCACAGTGCAGACGGTCCTCAGTGCAGTCTGTCCACTGTGCAGTCTGTCCACTGTGCAGTCAGTCCACAGTGCAGTCTGTCCACAATGCAGTCTGACCAAAGTGCAGTCTCTCCACAGTGCAGCCTGTCCACAGTGCAGCCTGTCTGCAGTGCAGCCTGACCACATTGCAGTTGGCCTATAGTGCAGTCTGTCCACAGTTCAGTCTCTCCACAGTTCAGTCTGTCCACAGTTCAGTCTCTCCACAGTTCAGTCTGTCCACAGTTCAGTCTGTCCACAGTGCAGTCTGTCCATAGTGCAGTCTGTCCACAGTGCAGACAGTCTACAGAGCAGTCAGTCCACAGTGCAGAATGTCCACAGTGCAGTCTGTCCACAGAGCAGTCTGTCCACAATGCATTCTGTCCACAGTGCAGTCTGTCCACAGTGCAGTCTGCCACAGTTCAGCCTGACCACAGTGAAGCCAGTCCACAGTGCGCCCTGTCCACATTTCAGTTGACCTATAGTGCAGTTTGTCCACAGTGCATTCTGCCCACAGTGCAGTCTGTCCACAGTGCTGTCTGTCCAAATTGCAGTCTGTCCACAGTGCAGTCTCTCCCCAGTTATCTCTGTCCAAAATGCAGTCTGTCCAAAGTGCAGTCTGTCCAAAGTGCAGTCTGTCCACAGTGCAGTCTGTCCACAGTGCAGTCTGTCCAAATTGCACTCTGTCCACAGTGCAGTCTGTCCACAGTGCAGACAGTCCACAGTGCAGTCTGGCCACGGTGCAGTCTGTCCACAGTGCAGTCTGTCCATATTGCAGTCTGTCCACAGTGCAGACTGTCCACATTGCAGTCTGTCCACAGTGCAGTCTGTCCACAGATCAGAATTTCCACAGTGCAGTCTGTCCAAATTGCAGTCTGTCCACAGTGCAGTCTGTCCACAGTGCAGACAGTCCACAGTGCAGTCTGGCCACGGTGCAGTCTGTCCACAGTGCAGTCTGTCCATATTGCAGTCTGTCCACAGTGCAGACTGTCCACATTGCAGTCTGTCCACAGTGCAGTCTGTCCACAGTTCAGAATTTCCACATTGCTGTCAGTCCACAGTGCAGTCTGTCCACAGTGCAGTCTGTCCACAGTTCAGTCTGCCCATAGTGCAGTCTGTCCACAGTGCAGACTGTCCACATTGCAGTCAGACCACAGTGCAGTCTATCCACAGTGCAGTCTGTCCACAGTGCAGTCTGTCCACAGTTCAGACTTTCCACATTGCAGTCAGTCCACAGTGCAGTCTGACCACAGTGCTGTCTGCCACAGTTCAGCCTGTCCACAGTGAAGCCAGTCCACAGTGCGCCCTGTCCACATTTCAGTTGACCGATAGTGCAGTTTGTCCACAGTGCAGTCTGCCCACAGTGCAGTCTGTCCACACTGCTGTCTGTCCAAATTTCAGTCTGTCCACAGTGCAGTCTCTCCTCAGTGATCTCTGTCCAAAATGCAGTCTGTCCAAAGTGCAGTCTGTCCAAAGTGCAGTCTGTCCACAGTGCAGTCTGTCCACAGTGCAGACTGTCCAAATTGCACTCTGTCCACAGTGCAGTCTGTCCACAGAGCAGACAGTCCACAGTGCAGTCTGGCCACGGTGCAGTCTGTCCACAGTGCAGTCTGTCCATATTGCAGTCTGTCCACAGTGCAGACTGTCCACATTGCAGTCTGTCCACAGTGCAGTCTGTCCACAGTTCAGAATTTCCACAGTGCAGTCTGTCCAAATTGCAGTCTGTCCACAGTGCAGTCTGTCCACAGTGCAGACAGTCCACAGTGCAGTCTGGCCACGGTGCAGTCTGCCCACAGTTCAGTCTGTCCATATTGCAGTCTGTCCACAGTGCAGACTGTCCACATTGCAGTCTGTCCACAGTGCAGTCTGTCCACAGTGCAGACAGTCCACAGTGCAGTCTGGCCACGGTGCAGTCTGCCCACAGTTCAGTCTGTCCATATTGCAGTCTGTCCACTTTGCAGACTGTCCACATTGCAGTCTGTCCACAGTGCAGTCTGTCCACAGTTCAGAATTTCCACATTGCAGTCAGTCCACAGTGCAGTCTGTCCACAGTGCAGTCTGTCCACAGTTCAGTCTGCCCATAGTGCAGTCTGTCCACAGTGCAGACTGTCCACATTGCAGTCAGACCACAGTGCAGTCTGTCCACAGTGCAGTCTGTCCACAGTGCAGTCTGTCCACAGTTCAGACTTTCCACATTGCAGTCAGTCCACAGTGCAGTCTGTCCACAGTGCAGTCTGCCCTCAGTGCAGTCTGTCCACAGTGCAGCACATCTACAGTGCAGACGGTCCACAGTGCAGTCTCTCCTCAGTGCAGTTTGTCCACAGTGCAGTCTGGCCACAGTGCGGTCTGTCCATAGTTCGGATGTGCACAGTGCAGTCTGTCCACAGTGCAGTCTGTCCACAGTGCAGTCTGTCCACAGTGCAGACGGTCCTCAGTGCAGTCTGTCCACTGTGCAGTCTGTCCACTGTGCAGTCAGTCCACAGTGCAGTCTGTCCACAATGCAGTCTGACCAAAGTGCAGTCTGTCCACAGTGCAGTATGTCCACAGTGCAGTCTGACCACAGTGCAGTCTGACCACAGTGCAGTCTGTCCGCAGTTCATCTGTCCACAGTGCAGTCTGTCCACAGTGCAGACTGTCTACAGTGCAGTCTGTCCACAGTACAGCCTGTCCACAGTGAAGCCAGTGCACAGTCCGCTCTGTCCACATTGCAGTTGGCCTATAGTGCAGTCTGTCCACAGTTCAGTCTCTCCACAGTTCAGTCTGTCCACAGTTCAGTCTCTCCACAGTTCAGTCTGCCCACAGTTCAGTCTGTCCACAGTGCAGTCTGTCCATAGTGCAGTCTGTCCACAGTGCAGACAGTCTACAGAGCAGTCAGTCCACAGTGCAGAATGTCCACAGTGCAGTCTGTCCACAGCACAGTCTGTCCACAGTGCATTCTGTCCACAGTGCAGTCTGTCCACAGTGCAGTCTGCCACAGTTCAGCCTGTCCACAGTGAAGCCAGTCCACAGTGCGCCCTGTCCACATTTCAGTTGACCTATAGTGCAGTTTGTCCACAGTGCAGTCTGCCCACAGTGCAGTCTGTCCACAGTGCTGTCTGTCCAAATTGCAGTCTGTCCACAGTGCAGTCTCTCCCCAGTGATCTCTGTCCAAAATGCAGTCTGTCCAAAGTGCAGTCGGTCCAAAGTGCAGTCTGTCCACAGTGCAGTCTGTCCACAGTGCAGTCTGTCCAAATTGCACTCTGTCCACAGTGCAGTCTGTCCACAGTGCAGACAGTCCACAGTGCAGTCTGGCCACGGTGCAGTCTGTCCACAGTGCAGTCTGTCCATATTGCAGTCTGTCCACAGTGCAGACTGTCCACATTGCAGTCTGTCCACAGTGCAGTCTGTCCACAGTTCAGAATTTCCACAGTGCAGTCTGTCCAAATTGCAGTCTGTCCACAGTGCAGTCTGTCCACAGTGCAGACAGTCCACAGTGCAGTCTGGCCACGGTGCAGTCTGTCCACAGTGCAGTCTGTCCATATTGCAGTCTGTCCACAGTGCAGACTGTCCACATTGCTGTCAGTCCACAGTGCAGTCTGTCCACAGTGCAGTCTGTCCACAGTTCAGTCTGCCCATAGTGCAGTCTGTCCACAGTGCAGACTGTCCACATTGCAGTCAGACCACAGTGCAGTCTGTCCACAGTGCAGTCTGTCCACAGTGCAGTCTGTCCACAGTTCAGACTTTCCACATTGCAGTCAGTCCACAGTGCAGTCTGACCACAGTGCAGTCTGCCACAGTTCAGCCTGTCCACAGTGAAGCCAGTCCACAGTGCGCCCTTTCCACATTTCAGTTGACCGATAGTGCAGTTTGTCCACAGTGCAGTCTGCCCACAGTGCAGTCTGTCCACACTGCTGTCTGTCCAAATTTCAGTCTGTCCACAGTGCAGTCTCTCCTCAGTGATCTCTGTCCAAAATGCAGTCTGTCCAAAGTGCAGTCTGTCCAAAGTGCAGTCTGTCCACAGTGCAGTCTGTCCACAGAGCAGACAGTCCACAGTGCAGTCTGGCCACGGTGCAGTCTGTCCACAGTGCAGTCTGTCCATATTGCAGTCTGTCCACAGTGCAGACTGTCCACATTGCAGTCTGTCCACAGTGCAGTCTGTCCACAGTTCAGAATTTCCACAGTGCAGTCTGTCCAAATTGCAGTCTGTCCACAGTGCAGTCTGTCCACAGTGCAGACAGTCCACAGTGCAGTCTGGCCACGGTGCAGTCTGCCCACAGTTCAGTCTGTCCATATTGCAGTCTGTCCACAGTGCAGACTGTCCACATTGCAGTCTGTCCACAGTGCAGTCTGTCCACAGTGCAGACAGTCCACAGTGCAGTCTGGCCACGGTGCAGTCTGCCCACAGTTCAGTCTGTCCATATTGCAGTCTGTCCACAGTGCAGACTGTCCACATTGCAGTCTGTCCACAGTGCAGTCTGTCCACAGTTCAGAATTTCCACATTGCAGTCAGTCCACAGTGCAGTCTGTCCACAGTGCAGTCTGTCCACAGTTCAGTCTGCCCATAGTGCAGTCTGTCCACAGTGCAGACTGTCCACATTGCAGTCAGACCACAGTGCAGTCTGTCCACAGTGCAGTCTGTCCACAGTGCAGTCTGTCCACAGTTCAGACTTTCCACATTGCAGTCAGTCCACAGTGCAGTCTGTCCACAGTGCAGTCTGCCCTCAGTGCAGTCTGTCCACAGTGCAGCACATCTACAGTGCAGACGGTCCACAGTGCAGTCTCTCCTCAGTGCAGTTTGTCCACAGTGCAGTCTGGCCACAGTGCGGTCTGTCCATAGTACGGATGTGCACAGTGCAGTCTGTCCACAGTGCAGTCTGTCCACAGTGCAGTCTGTCCACAGTGCAGACGGTCCTCAGTGCAGTCTGTCCACTGTGCAGTCTGTCCACTGTGCAGTCAGTCCACAGTGCAGTCTGTCCACAATGCAGTCTGACCAAAGTGCAGTCTCTCCACAGTGCAGCCTGTCCACAGTGCAGCCTGTCTGCAGTGCAGTCTGACCACATTGCAGTTGGCCTATAGTGCAGTCTGTCCACAGTTCAGTCTCTCCACAGTTCAGTCTGTCCACAGTTCAGTCTCTCCACAGTTCAGTCTGTCCACAGTTCAGTCTGTCCACAGTGCAGTCTGTCCATAGTGCAGTCTGTCCACAGTGCAGACAGTCTACAGAGCAGTCAGTCCACAGTGCAGAATGTCCACAGTGCAGTCTGTCCACAGAGCAGTCTGTCCACAATGCATTCTGTCCACAGTGCAGTCTGTCCACAGTGCAGTCTGCCACAGTTCAGCCTGACCACAGTGAAGCCAGTCCACAGTGCGCCCTGTCCACATTTCAGTTGACCTATAGTGCAGTTTGTCCACAGTGCATTCTGCCCACAGTGCAGTCTGTCCACAGTGCTGTCTGTCCAAATTGCAGTCTGTCCACAGTGCAGTCTCTCCCCAGTTATCTCTGTCCAAAATGCAGTCTGTCCAAAGTGCAGTCTGTCCAAAGTGCAGTCTGTCCACAGTGCAGTCTGTCCACAGTGCAGTCTGTCCAAATTGCACTCTGTCCACAGTGCAGTCTGTCCACAGTGCAGACAGTCCACAGTGCAGTCTGGCCACGGTGCAGTCTGTCCACAGTGCAGTCTGTCCATATTGCAGTCTGTCCACAGTGCAGACTGTCCACATTGCAGTCTGTCCACAGTGCAGTCTGTCCACAGATCAGAATTTCCACAGTGCAGTCTGTCCAAATTGCAGTCTGTCCACAGTGCAGTCTGTCCACAGTGCAGACAGTCCACAGTGCAGTCTGGCCACGGTGCAGTCTGTCCACAGTGCAGTCTGTCCATATTGCAGTCTGTCCACAGTGCAGACTGTCCACATTGCAGTCTGTCCACAGTGCAGTCTGTCCACAGTTCAGAATTTCCACACTGCTGTCAGTCCACAGTGCAGTCTGTCCACAGTGCAGTCTGTCCACAGTTCAGTCTGCCCATAGTGCAGTCTGTCCACAGTGCAGACTGTCCACATTGCAGTCAGACCACAGTGCAGTCTATCCACAGTGCAGTCTGTCCACAGTGCAGTCTGTCCACAGTTCAGACTTTCCACATTGCAGTCAGTCCACAGTGCAGTCTGTCCACAGTGCAGTCTGCCCTCAGTGCAGTCTGTCCGTAGTGTAGCACATCTACAGTGCAGACGCTCCACAGTGCAGTCTCTCCTCAGTGCAGTTTGTCCACAGTGCAGTCTGGCCACAGTGAGGTCTGTCCATAGTTCGGATGTCCACAGTGCAGTCTGTCCACAGTGCAGTCTGTCCGCAGTGCAGTCTGTCCACAGTGCAGACGGTCCTCAGTGCAGTCTGTCCACTGTGCAATCTGTCCACTGTGCAGTACGTCCACAGTGCAGTCTGTCCACAATGCAGTCTGACCAAAGTGCAGTCTCTCCACAGTGCAACCTCTGCACAGTGCAGCCTGTCTGCAGTGCAGTCTGACCACAGTGCAGACTGTCCACAGTGCAGTCTGTCCACATTGCAAACTGTCCAAAGTGCAGTCTGCCACAGTGCAGTCTGTCCACAGTTCAGCCTGTCCTCAGTGCAGTCTGTCCACTGTGCAGCCTGTCCACAGTGCAGTCTGTCCACAGTTCAGCCTGTCCACAGTGCAGACTGCCACAGTTCAGCCTGTCCACAGTGCAGTCTGTCCACAATGCAGTCTGACCAGAGTGCAGTCTGTCCACAGTGCAGTCTGTCCACAGTGCAGTCTGTCCACAGTGCAGCCTGTCCACAGTGCAGACTGTCCACAGTGCAGTCTGTCCACAGTTCAGCCTGTCCACAGTTCAGTCTCTCCACATTGCAGCCTGCCCACACTGCAGGCTGTCCACTGTGCAGTCAGTCCACAGTGCAGTCTGTCCACAGTGCAGACCGTCCACTGTGCAGTCAGTCCACATTGCAGTGTGTCCATAGTGCACTCTGTCCACAGTGCAGTCTGTCCACAGTGCAGTCTGTCCAAAGTGCAATCTGTACACAGTGCAGTCTGTCCACAGTGCAGTCTGTCCACAGTGCAGTCTGTCCACAGTTCAGACTTTCACCATTGCAGTCAGTCCACAGTGCAGTCTGTCCACAGTGCAGTCTGCCCTCAGTGCAGTCTGTCCGTAGTGCAGCACATCTACAGTGCAGACGGTCCACAGTGCAGTCTCTCCTCAGTGCAGTTTGTCCACAGTGCAGTCTGGCCACAGTGCGGTCTGTCCATAGTTCGAATATCCACAGTGCAGTCTGTCCACAGTGCAGTCTGTCCACAGTGCAGTCTGTCCACAGCACAGTCTGTCCACAGTGCAGACGGTCCTCAGTGCAGTCTGTCCACTGTGCAGTCTGTCCACTGTGCAGTCTGTCCACTGTGCAGTCTGTTCACAATGCAGTCTGACCAAAGTGCAGTCTCTCCACAGTGCAACCTGTGCACAGTGCAGCCTGTCTGCAGTGCAGTCTGACCACAGTGCAGACTGTCCACAGTGCAGTCTGTCCACATTGCAAACTGTCCAAAGTGCACTCTGCCACAGTGCAGTCTGTCCACAGTTCAGCCTGTCCACAGTGCAGACTGCCACAGTTCAGCCTGTCCACAGTGCAGTCTGTCCACAGTGCAGCCTGTCCACAGTGCAGTCTGTCCACAGTGCAGTCTGTCCACAGTGCAGTCTGTCCACAGTGCAGCCTGTCCACAGTGCAGTCTGTCCACAGTGCAGTCTGTCCACAGTCCAGCCTGTCCACAGTTCAGTCTCTCCACATTGCAGCCTGCCCACAGTGCAGTCTGTCCACTGTGCAGTCAGTCCACAGTTCAGTCTGTCCACAATCCAGACAGTCCACTGTGCAGTCAGTCCACATTGCAGTGTGTCCATAGTGCTGTCTGTCCACAGTGCAGTCTGTCCACAGTGCAGCCTGTCCACAGTGCAGACTGTCCACAGTGCAGTCTGTCCACAGTTCAGCCTGTCCACAGTTCAGTCTCTCCACATTGCAGCCTGCCCACACTGCAGGCTGTCCACTGTGCAGTCAGTCCACAGTGCAGTCTGTCCACAGTGCAGACCGTCCACTGTGCAGTCAGTCCACATTGCAGTGTGTCCATAGTGCACTCTGTCCACAGTGCAGTCTGTCCACAGTGCAGTCTGTCCAAAGTGCAATCTGTACACAGTGCAGTCTGTCCACAGTGCAGTCTGTCCACAGTGCAGTCTGTCCACAGTTCAGACTTTCACCATTGCAGTCAGTCCACAGTGCAGTCTGTCCACAGTGCAGTCTGCCCTCAGTGCAGTCTGTCCGTAGTGCAGCACATCTACAGTGCAGACGGTCCACAGTGCAGTCTCTCCTCAGTGCAGTTTGTCCACAGTGCAGTCTGGCCACAGTGCGGTCTGTCCATAGTTCGAATATCCACAGTGCAGTCTGTCCACAGTGCAGTCTGTCCACAGTGCAGTCTGTCCACAGCGCAGTCTGTCCACAGTGCAGACGGTCCTCAGTGCAGTCTGTCCACTGTGCAGTCTGTCCACTGTGCAGTCTGTCCACTGTGCAGTCTGTTCACAATGCAGTCTGACCAAAGTGCAGTCTCTCCACAGTGCAACCTGTGCACAGTGCAGCCTGTCTGCAGTGCAGTCTGACCACAGTGCAGACTGTCCACAGTGCAGTCTGTCCACATTGCAAACTGTCCAAAGTGCACTCTGCCACAGTGCAGTCTGTCCACAGTTCAGCCTGTCCACAGTGCAGACTGCCACAGTTCAGCCTGTCCACAGTGCAGTCTGTCCACAGTGCAGCCTGTCCACAGTGCAGTCTGTCCACAGTGCAGTCTGTCCACAGTGCAGTCTGTCCACAGTGCAGCCTGTCCACAGTGCAGTCTGTCCACAGTGCAGTCTGTCCACAGTCCAGCCTGTCCACAGTTCAGTCTCTCCACATTGCAGCCTGCCCACAGTGCAGTCTGTCCACTGTGCAGTCAGTCCACAGTTCAGTCTGTCCACAATCCAGACAGTCCACTGTGCAGTCAGTCCACATTGCAGTGTGTCCATAGTGCTGTCTGTCCACAGTGCAGTCTGTCCACAGTGCAGTCTGTCCAAAGTGAAGTCTGTCCACAGTGCAGTCTGTCCACAGTGCAGTCTGTCCACAATGCAGTCTGTCCACAGTGCAGGCTCTCCTCAGTGTAGTCTGTCCACATTGCAGTCTGTCTAAAGTGCAGTCTGTCCACATTGCAGTCTGTCCAAAGTGCAGTCTGTCCACAGTGCAGTCTGTCTACTTTGCAGTCTGTCCACAGTGCAGTCAGTGCACAGTGCAGTCTGTCCACATTGCAGTCTTTCCACAGTGCAGTCTGTCCACATTGCAGTCTGTCCACAGTGCAGTCCGTCCACAGTGCAGTCTGACCAAAGTGCAATCTGTCTACAGTGCAGTCTGTCCACAGTGCAGTCTGTCTATAGTGCAGACTGTCCACAGTGCAGACTGTCCACAGTGCAGTCTGTCCACAGTGCAGTATGTCCACAGTGCAGTCTGACCACAGTGCATTCTGACCACAGTGCAGTCTGTCCATAGTGCAGTCTGTCTACAGTGCAGTCTGACCACAGTGCATTCTGACCACAGTGCAGTCTGACCACAGTGCAGTCTGTCCGCAGTTCATCTGTCCACATTGCAGTCTGTCCACAGTGCAGTCCGTCCACAGTGCAGTCTGACCAAAGTGCAATCTGTCTGCAGTGCAGTCTGTCCACAGTGCAGTCTGTCTATAGTGCAGACTGTCCACAGTGCAGACTGTCCACAGTGCAGTCTGTCCACAGTGCAGTATGTCCACAGTGCAGTCTGACCACAGTGCATTCTGACCACAGTGCAGTCTGTCCATAGTGCAGTCTGTCTACAGTGCAGTCTGACCACAGTGCATTCTGACCACAGTGCAGTCTGACCACAGTGCAGTCTGTCCGCAGTTCATCTGTCCACAGTGCAGTCTGTCCACTGTGCAGACTGTCCACAGTGCAGTCTGTCCACAGTACAGCCTGTCCACAGTGAAGCCAGTGCACAGTCCGCTCTGCCCACATTGCAGTTGGCCTATAGTGCAGTCTGTCCACAGTTCAGTCTCTCCACAGTTCAGTCTGTCCACAGTTCAGTCTCTCCACAGTTCAGTCTGTCCACAGTTCAGTCTGTCCACAGTGCAGTCTGTCCATAGTGCAGTCTGTCCACAGTGCAGACAGTCCACAGTGCAGTCAGTCCACAGTGCAGTATGTCCACAGTGCAGTCTGTCCATATTGCAGTCTGTCCACAGTGCATTCTGTCCACAGTGCAGTCTGTCCACAGTGCAGTCTGCCACTGTTCAGCCTGTCCACAGTGAAGCCAGTCCACAGTGTGCTCTGTCCACATTTCAGTTGACCTATAGTGCAGTTTGTCCACAGTGCAGTCTGCCCACAGTGCAGTCTGTCCACAGTGCAATCTGTCCAAATTGCAGTCTGTCCACAGTGCAGTCTCTCCTCAGTGATCTCTGTCCACAATGCAGTCTGTCCAAAGTGCAGTCTGTCCAAAGTGCAGTCTGTCCACAGTGCAGTCTGTCCACAGTGCAGTCTGTCCACAGTGCAGTCTGTCCAAATTGCACTCTGTCCACAGTGCAGTCTGTCCACAGTGCAGACAGTCCACAGTGCAGTCTGGCCACGGTGCAGTCTGTCCACAGTTCAGTCTGTCCATATTGCAGTCTGTCCACAGTGCAGACTGTCCACATTGCAGTCTGTCCACAGTGCAGTCTGTCCACAGTTCAGGATTTCCACAGTGCAGTCTGTCCAAATTGCAGTCTGTCCACAGTGCAGTCTGTCCACAGTGCAGACAGTCCACAGTGCAGTCTGTCCATATTGCAGTCTGTCCACAGTGCAGACTGTCCACATTGCAGTCTGTCCACAGTGCAGACTGTCCATATTGCAGTCTGTCCACAGTGCAGACTGTCCACATTGCAGTCTGTCCGCAGTGCAGTCTGTCCACAGTTCAGAATTTCCACATTGCAGTCTGTCCACAGTGCAGTCTGTCCACAGTGCAGTCTGTCCACAGTGCAGTTGGTCGACAGTGCAGTCTGTCCACAGTGCAGTCTGTCCACAGTGCAGTCTGTCCACAGTGCAGTCTGTCCACAGTGCAGTCTGTCCACTGTGCAGTCTGTCCACTGAACAGTCTGTCCACAATGCAATCTGACCACAGTGCAGTCTCTCCACAGTGCAGTCTGTCCACAGAGCAGTCTGTCCACAGTGCAGTCTGTCCACAGTGCAGTCTGTCCACAGTGCAGTCTGTCCACAATGAAGTCTGACCACAGTGCAGTCTCTCCATAGTGCAGTCAGTCCACAGTGCAGTCTGTCCACAGTGCAGTCTCTCCACATTGCAGTCTGTCCACAGTGCTGTCTGTCCACAGTGCAGTCTGTCCACTGTGCAACCTGTCCACAGTGCAGTCTGTCCACAGTGCAGTGTGTCCACAGTGCAGTCTGGCCACAGTGCGGTCTGTCCACAGTTCGGATGTCCACTGTGCAATCTGTCCACAGTTCAGACTTTCCACAGTGCTCTTTGTCCACAGTGCAGTCTGTTCACAGTGCAGCACATCTACAGTGCAGACTGTCCACAGTGCAATCTCTCCTCAGTGCAGTCTCTCCACAGTGCAGTCTGTCCACAGTGCGGTCTGTCCACAGTGCGGATGTCCACAGTGCAGACTGTCCACAGTGCAGTTTTTCCACAGTGCAGTCTGTGAACAGTGTAGCCTGTCCATAGTGCAGACGGTCCTCAGTGCAGTCTGTCCACAGTGCAGTCTGTCCACTGTGCAGTCTGTCCACAGTGCAGTCTGTCCACAATGCAGTCATACCACAGTGCAGTCTCTCCACAGAGCTGTCTGTCCACAGTGCAGTCTGTCCACAGTGCAACCTGTCCACAGTGCAGTCTGTCCTCAGTGCAGTCTGCCCACAGTGCAGCCTGTCCACAGTGCAGCCTGTCCATTGTGCAGCCTGTGCACAGTGCAGTCTGTCCACAGTGCAGTCTGTGCACATTTCAGCCTGTCCACAGTGCAGTCTGTCCACAGTTCAGTCTCTCCACAATGCAGTCTATCCACATTGTAGCCTGCCCACAGTGCAGTCTCTCCTCAGTGAAATCTGTCCACAGTGCCGTCTGTCCACAGTGCAGTCTGTCCACAGTGCAGTCTGTCCACAGTGCAGTCTGCCCTCAGTGCAGTCTGTCCGTAGTGCAGCACATCTACAGTGCAGACGGTCCACAGTGCAGTCTCTCCTCAGTGCAGTTTGTCCACAGTGCAGTCTGGCCACAGTGCGGTCTGTCCATAGTTCGGATGTCCACAGTGCAGTCTGTCCACAGTGCAGTCTGTCCGCAGTGCAGTCTGTCCACAGTGCAGACGGTCCTCAGTGCAGTCTGTCCACTGTGCAATCTGTCCACTGTGCAGTCAGTCCACAGTGCAGTCTGTCCACAATGCAGTCTGACCAAAGTGCAGTCTCTCCACAGTGCAACCTGTGCACAGTGCAGCCTGTCTGCAGTGCAGTCTGACCACAGTGCAGACTGTCCACAGTGCAGTCTGTCCACATTGCAAACTGTCCAAAGTGCAGTCTGCCACAGTGCAGTCTGTCCACAGTTCAGCCTGTCCTCAGTGCAGTCTGTCCACTGTGCAGCCTGTCCACAGTGCAGTCTGTCCACAGTTCAGCCTGTCCACAGTGCAGACTGCCACAGTTCAGCCTGTCTACAGTGCAGTCTGTCCACAATGCAGTCTGACCAGAGTGCAGTCTGTCCACAGTGCAGTCTGTCCACAGTGCAGTCTGTCCACAGTGCAGCCTGTCCACAGTGCAGTCTGTCCACAGTGCAGTCTGTCCACAGTTCAGCCTGTCCACAGTTCAGTCTCTCCACATTGCAGCCTGCCCACACTGCAGGCTGTCCACTGTGCAGTCAGTCCACAGTGCAGTCTGTCGACAGTGCAGACCGTCCACTGTGCAGTCAGTCCACATTGCAGTGTGTCCATAGTGCAGTCTGTCCACAGTGCAGTCTGTCCACAGTGCAGTCTGTCCAAAGTGCAATCTGTCCACAGTGCAGTCTGTCCACAGTGCAGTCTGTCCACAGTGCAGTCTGTCCACAGTTCAGACTTTCCACATTGCAGTCAGTCCACAGTGCAGTCTGTTCACAGTGCAGTCTGCCCTCAGTGCAGTCTGTCCGTAGTGCAGCACATCTACAGTGCAGACGGTCCACAGTACAGTCTCTCCTCAGTGCAGTTTGTCCACAGTGCAGTCTGGCCACAGTGCGGTCTGTCCATAGTTCGAATATCCACAGTGCAGTCTGTCCACAGTGCAGTCTGTCCACAGTGCAGTCTGTCCACAGCGCAGTCTGTCCACAGTGCAGACGGTCCTCAGTGCAGTCTGTCCACTGTGCAGTCTGTCCACTGTGCAGTCAGTCCACAGTGCAGTCTGTCCACAATGCAGTCTGACCAAAGTGCAGTCTCTCCACAGTGCAACCTGTGCACAGTGCAGACTTTCTGCAGTGCAGTCTGACCACAGTGCAGACTGTCCACAGTGCAGTCTGTCCACATTGCAAACTGTCCAAAGTGCAGTCTGCCACAGTGCAGTCTGTCCACAGTTCAGCCTGTCCTCAGTGCAGACTGTCCACAGTGCAGTCTGTCCACAGTTCAGCCTGTCCACAGTGCAGACTGCCACAGTTCAGCCTGTCCACAGTGCAGTCTGTCCACAGTGCAGCCTGTCCACAGTGCAGTCTGTCCACAGTGCAGTCTGTCCACAGTGCAGTCTGTCCACAGTGCAGCCTGTCCACAGTGCAGTCTGTCCACAGTGCAGTCTGTCCACAGTTCAGCCTGTCCACAGTTCAGTCTCTCCACATTGCAGCCTGCCCACAGTGCAGTCTGTCCACTGTGCAGTCAGTCCACAGTGCAGTTTGTCCACAATCCAGACAGTCCACTGTGCAGTCAGTCCACATTGCAGTGTGTCCATAGTGCTGTCTGTCCACAGTGCAGTCTGTCTACAGTGCAGTCTGTCCAAAGTGAAGTCTGTCCACAGTGCAGTCTGTCCACAGTTCAGTCTGTCCACAATGCAGTCTGTCCACAGTGCAGGCTCTCCTCAGTGCAGTCTGTCCACATTGCAGTCCGTCCAAAGTGCAGTCTGTCCACACTGCAGTCTGTCCAAAGTGCAGTCTGTCCACAGTGCAGTCTGTCTACTTTGCAGTCTGTCCACAGTGCAGTCAGTGCACAGTGCAGTCTGTCCACATTGCAGTCTTTCCACAGTGCAGTCTGTCCACATTGCAGTCTGTCCACAGTGCAGTCCGTCCACAGTGCAGTCTGACCAAAGTGCAATCTGTCTACAGTGCAGTCTGTCCACAGTGCAGTCTGTCTATAGTGCAGACTGTCCACAGTGCAGACTGTCCACAGTGCAGTCTGTCCACAGTGCAGTATGTCCACAGTGCAGTCTGACCACAGTGCAGTCTGACCACAGTGCAGTCTGTCCATAGTGCAGTCTGTCTACAGTGCAGTCTGACCACAGTGCATTCTGACCACAGTGCAGTCTGACCACAGTGCAGTCTGTCCGCAGTTCATCTGTCCACAGTGCAGTCTGTCCACTGTGCAGACTGTCCACAGTGCAGTCTGTCCACAGTACAGCCTGTCCACAGTGAAGCCAGTGCACAGTCCGCTCTGCCCACATTGCAGTTGGCCTATAGTGCAGTCTGTCCACAGTTCATTCTCTCCACAGTTCAGTCTGTCCACAGTTCAGTCTCTCCACAGTTCAGTCTGTCCACAGTTCAGTCTGTCCACAGTGCAGTCTGTCCATAGTGCAGTCTGTCCACAGTGCAGACAGTCCACAGTGCAGTCAGTCCACAGTGCAGTATGTCCACAGTGCAGTCTGTCCACAGAGCAGTCTGTCCACAGTGCATTCTGTCCACAGTGCAGTCTGTCCACAGTGCAGTCTGCCACAGTTCAGCCTGTCCACAGTGAAGCCAGTCCACAGTGCGCTCTGTCCACATTTCAGTTGACCTATAGTGCAGTTTGTCCACAGTGCAGTCTGCCCACAGTGCAGTCTGTCCACAGTGCAATCTGTCCAAATTGCAGTCTGTCCACAGTGCAGTCTCTCCTCAGTGATCTCTGTCCACAATGCAGTCTGTCCAAAGTGCAGTCTGTCCAAAGTGCAGTCTGTCCACAGTGCAGTCTGTCCACAGTGCAGTCTGTCCACAGTGCAGTCTGTCCAAATTGCACTCTGTCCACAGTGCAGTCTGTCCACAGTGCAGACAGTCCACAGTGCAGTCTGGCCACGGTGCAGTCTGTCCACAGTGCAGTCTGTCCATATTGCAGTCTGTCCACAGTGCAGACTGTCCACATTGCAGTCTGTCCACAGTGCAGTCTGTCCACAGTTCAGGATTTCCACAGTGCAGTCTGTCCAAATTGCAGACTGTCCACAGTGCAGTCTGTCCACAGTGCAGACAGTCCACAGTGCAGTCTGTCCATATTGCAGTCTGTCCACAGTGCAGACTGTCCACATTGCAGTCTGTCCACAGTGCAGTCTGTCCATATTGCAGTCTGTCCACAGTGCAGACTGTCCACATTGCAGTCTGTCCACAGTGCAGTCTGTCCACAGTTCAGAATTTCCACATTGCAGTCTGTCCACAGTGCAGTCTGTCCACAGTGCAGTCTGTCCACAGTGCAGTTGGTCGACAGTGCAGTCTGTCCACAGTGCAGTCTGTCCACAGTGCAGTCTGTCCACAGTGCAGTCTGTCCACAGTGCAGTCTGTCCACTGTGCAGTCTGTCCACTGTGCAGTCTGTCCACAATGCAATCTGACCACAGTGCAGTCTCTCCACAGTGCAGTCTGTCCACAGAGCAGTCTGTCCACAGTGCAGTCTGTCCACAGTGCAGTCTGTCCACAGTGCAGTCTGTCCACAATGACGTCTGACCACAGTGCAGTCTCTCCACAGTGCAGTCAGTCCACAGTGCAGTCTGTCCACAGTGCAGTCTGTCCACAGTGCTGTCTGTCCACAGTGCAGTCTGTCCACTGTGCAACCTGTCCACAGTGCAGTCTGTCCACAGTGCAGTCTCTCCTCAGTGCAGTGTGTCCACAGTGCAGTCTGGCCACAGTGCGGTCTGTCCACAGTTCGGATGTCCACTGTGCAATCTGTCCACAGTTCAGACTTTCCACAGTGCTCTTTGTCCACAGTGCAGTCTGTTCACAGTGCAGCACATCTACAGTGCAGACTGTCCACAGTGCAATCTCTCCTCAGTGCAGTCTCTCCACAGTGCAGTCTGTCCACAGTGCGGTCTGTCCACAGTGCGGATGTCCACAGTGCAGACTGTCCACAGTGCAGTTTTTCCACAGTGCAGTCTGTGAACAGTGTAGCCTGTCCATAGTGCAGACGGTCCTCAGTGCAGTCTGTCCACTGTGCAGTCTGTCCACTGTGCAGTCTGTCCACAGTGCAGTCTGTCCACAATGCAGTCATACCACAGTGCAGTCTCTCCACAGAGCTGTCTGTCCACAGTGCAGTCTGTCCACAGTGCAACCTGTCCACAATGCAGTCTGTCCTCAGTGCAGTCTGCCCACAGTGCAGCCTGTCCACAGTGCAGCCTGTCCATTGTGCAGCCTGTGCACAGTGCAGTCTGTCCACAGTGCAGTCTGTGCACATTTCAGCCTGTCCACAGTGCAGTCTGTCCACAGTTCATTCTCTCCACAATGCAGTCTATCCACATTGCAGCCTGCCCACAGTGCAGTCTCTCCTCAGTGAAATCTGTCCACAGTGCAGTCTGTCCACAGTGCAGTCTGTCCACAGGGCAGTCTGTCCACAGTGCAGTCTGTCCACAGTGCAGTCTGTCCACAGTGCAGCCTGTCCATAGTGCAGTCTGTCCACAGTGCAGTCTGTCCACAGTTCAGTCTCTCCACATTGCAGCCTGCCCACACTGCAGGCTGTCCACTGTGCAGTCAGTCCACAGTGCAGTCTGTCCACAGTGCAGACCGTACACTGTGCAGTCAGTCCACATTGCAGTGTGTCCATAGTGCAGTCTGTCCACAGTGCAGTCTGTCCACAGTGCAGTCTGTCCAAAGTGCAATCTGTCCACAGTGCAGACTGTCCACAGTGCAGTCTGTCCACAGTGCAGTCTGTCCACAGTTCAGACTTTCCACATTGCAGTCAGTCCACAGTGCAGTCTGTCCACAGTGCAGTCTGCCCTCAGTGCAGTCTGTCCGTAGTGCAGCACATCTACAGTGCAGACGGTCCACAGTGCAGTCTCTCCTCAGTGCAGTTTGTCCACAGTGCAGTCTGGCCACAGTGCGGTCTGTCCATAGTTCGAATATCCACAGTGCAGTCTGTCCACAGTGCAGTCTGTCCACAGTGCAGTCTGTCCACAGCGCAGTCTGTCCACAGTGCAGACGGTCCTCAGTGCAGTCTGTCCACTGTGCAGTCTGTCCACTGTGCAGTCAGTCCACAGTGCAGTCTGTCCACAATGCAGTCTGACCAAAGTGCAGTCTCTCCACAGTGCAACCTGTGCACAGTGCAGCCTGTCTGCAGTGCAGTCTGACCAGAGTGCAGACTGTCCACAGTGCAGTCTGTCCACAGTTCAGACTTTCCACATTGCAGTCAGTCCACAGTGCAGTCTGTCCACAGTGCAGTCTGCCCTCAGTGCAGTCTGTCCGTAGTGCAGCACATCTACAGTGCAGACGGTCCACAGTGCAGTCTCTCCTCAGTGCAGTTTGTCCACAGTGCAGTCTGGCCACAGTGCGGTCTGTCCATAGTTCGAATATCCACAGTGCAGTCTGTCCACAGTGCAGTCTGTCCACAGTGCAGTCTGTCCACAGCGCAGTCTGTCCACAATGCAGACGGTCCTCAGTGCAGTCTGTCCACTGTGCAGTCTGTCCACTGTGCAGTCAGTCCACAGTGCAGTCTGTCCACAATGCAGTCTGACCAAAGTGCAGTCTCTCCACAGTGCAACCTGTGCACAGTGCAGCCTGTCTGCAGTGCAGTCTGACCACAGTGCAGACTGTCCACAGTGCAGTCTGTCCACATTGCAAACTGTCCAAAGTGCAGTCTGCCACAGTGCAGTCTGTCCACAGTTCAGCCTGTCCTCAGTGCAGTCTGTCCACAGTTCAGCCTGTCCACAGTGCAGACTGCCACAGTTCAGCCTGTCCACAGTGCAGTCTGTCCACAGTGCAGCCTGTCCACAGTGCAGTCTGTCCACAGTGCAGTCTGTCCACAGTGCAGTCTGTCCACAGTGCAGCCTGTCCACAGTGCAGCCTGTCCACAGTGCAGTCTGTCCACAGTTCAGCCTGTCCACAGTTCAGTCTCTCCACATTGCAGCCTGCCCACAGTGCAGTCTGTCCACTGTGCAGTCAGTCCACAGTGCAGTCTGTCCACAATCCAGACAGTCCACTGTGCAGTCAGTCCACATTGCAGTGTGTCCATAGTGCTGTCTGTCCACAGTGCAGTCTGTCCACAGTGCAGTCTGTCCAAAGTGAAGTCTGTCCACAGTGCAGTCTGTCCACAGTGCAGTCTGTCCACAATGCAGTCTGTCCACAGTGCAGGCTCTCCTCAGTGCAGTCTGTCCACATTGCAGTCTGTCCAAAGTGCAGTCTGTCCACATTGCAGTCTGTCCAAAGTGCAGTCTGTCCACAGTGCAGTCTGTCTACTTTGCAGTCTGTCCACAGTGCAGTCAGTGCACAGTGCAGTCTGTCCACATTGCAGTCTTTCCACAGTGCAGTCTGTCCACATTGCAGTCTGTCCACAGTGCAGTCCGTCCACAGTGCAGTCTGACCAAAGTGCAATCTGTCTACAGTGCAGTCTGTCCACAGTGCAGTCTGTCTATAGTGCAGACTGTCCACAGTGCAGACTGTCCACAGTGCAGTCTGTCCACAGTGCAGTATGTCCACAGTGCAGTCTGACCACAGTGCAGTCTGACCACAGTGCAGTCTGTCCATAGTGCAGTCTGTCTACAGTGCAGTCTGACCACAGTGCATTCTGACCACAGTGCAGTCTGACCACAGTGCAGTCTGTCCGCAGTTCATCTGTCCACAGTGCAGTCTGTCCACTGTGCAGACTGTCCACAGTGCAGTCTGTCCACAGTACAGCCTGTCCACAGTGAAGCCAGTGCACAGTCCGCTCTGCCCACATTGCAGTTGGCCTATAGTGCAGTCTGTCCACAGTTCAGTCTCTCCACAGTTCAGTCTGTCCACAGTTCAGTCTCTCCACAGTTCAGTCTGTCCACAGTTCAGTCTGTCCACAGTTCAGTCTGTCCACAGTGCAGTCTGTCCATAGTGCAGTCTGTCCACAGTGCAGACAGTCCACTGTGCAGTCTGTCCACTGTGCAGTCAGTCCACAGTGCAGTCTGTCCACAATGCAGTCTGACCAAAGTGCAGTCTCTCCACAGTGCAACCTGTGCACAGTGCAGCCTGTCTGCAGTGCAGTCTGACCACAGTGCAGACTGTCCACAGTGCAGTCTGTCCACATTGCAAACTGTCCAAAGTGCAGTCTGCCACAGTGCAGTCTGTCCACAGTTCAGCCTGTCCTCAGTGCAGTCTGTCCACAGTTCAGCCTGTCCACAGTGCAGACTGCCACAGTTCAGCCTGTCCACAGTGCAGTCTGTCCACAGTGCAGCCTATCCAAAGTGCAGTCTGTCCACAGTGCAGTCTGTCCACAGTGCAGTCTGTCCACAGTGCAGTCTGTCCACAGTGCAGCCTGTCCACAGTGCAGCCTGTCCACAGTGCAGTCTGTCCACAGTTCAGCCTGTCCACAGTTCAGTCTCTCCACATTGCAGCCTGCCCACAGTGCAGTCTGTCCACTGTGCAGTCAGTCCACAGTGCAGTCTGTCCACAATCCAGACAGTCCACTGTGCAGTCAGTCCACATTGCAGTGTGTCCACAGTTCAGTCTCTCCACATTGCAGCCTGCCCACACTGCAGGCTGTCCACTGTGCAGTCAGTCCACAGTGCAGTCTGTCCACAGTGCAGACCGTACACTGTGCAGTCAGTCCACATTGCAGTGTGTCCATAGTGCAGTCTGTCCACAGTGCAGTCTGTCCACAGTGCAGTCTGTCCAAAGTGCAATCTGTCCACAGTGCAGACTGTCCACAGTGCAGTCTGTCCACAGTGCAGTCTGTCCACAGTTCAGACTTTCCACATTGCAGTCAGTCCACAGTGCAGTCTGTCCACAGTGCAGTCTGCCCTCAGTGCAGTCTGTCCGTAGTGCAGCACATCTACAGTGCAGACGGTCCACAGTGCAGTCTCTCCTCAGTGCAGTTTGTCCACAGAGCAGTCTGGCCACAGTGCGGTCTGTCCATAGTTCGAATATCCACAGTGCAGTCTGTCCACAGTGCAGTCTGTCCACAGTGCAGTCTGTCCACAGCGCAGTCTGTCCACAGTGCAGACGGTCCTCAGTGCAGTCTGTCCACTGTGCAGTCTGTCCACTGTGCAGTCAGTCCACAGTGCAGTCTGTCCACAATGCAGTCTGACCAAAGTGCAGTCTCTCCACAGTGCAACCTGTGCACAGTGCAGCCTGTCTGCAGTGCAGTCTGACCAGAGTGCAGACTGTCCACAGTGCAGTCTGTCCACAGTTCAGACTTTCCACATTGCAGTCAGTCCACAGTGCAGTCTGTCCACAGTGCAGTCTGCCCTCAGTGCAGTCTGTCCGTAGTGCAGCACATCTACAGTGCAGACGGTCCACAGTGCAGTCTCTCCTCAGTGCAGTTTGTCCACAGTGCAGTCTGGCCACAGTGCGGTCTGTCCATAGTTCGAATATCCACAGTGCAGTCTGTCCACAGTGCAGTCTGTCCACAGTGCAGTCTGTCCACAGCGCAGTCTGTCCACAATGCAGACGGTCCTCAGTGCAGTCTGTCCACTGTGCAGTCTGTCCACTGTGCAGTCAGTCCACAGTGCAGTCTGTCCACAATGCAGTCTGAAAAAAGTGCAGTCTCTCCACAGTGCAACCTGTGCACAGTGCAGCCTGTCTGCAGTGCAGTCTGACCACAGTGCAGACTGTCCACAGTGCAGTCTGTCCACATTGCAAACTGTCCAAAGTGCAGTCTGCCACAGTGCAGTCTGTCCACAGTTCAGCCTGTCCTCAGTGCAGTCTGTCCACAGTTCAGCCTGTCCACAGTGCAGACTGCCACAGTTCAGCCTGTCCACAGTGCAGTCTGTCCACAGTGCAGCCTGTCCACAGTGCAGTCTGTCCACAGTGCAGTCTGTCCACAGTGCAGTCTGTCCACAGTGCAGTCTGTCCACAGTGCAGCCTGTCCACAGTGCAGCCTGTCCACAGTGCAGTCTGTCCACAGTTCAGCCTGTCCACAGTTCAGTCTCTCCACATTGCAGCCTGCCCACAGCGCAGTCTGTCCACAATGCAGACGGTCCTCAGTGCAGTCTGTCCACTGTGCAGTCTGTCCACTGTGCAGTCAGTCCACAGTGCAGTCTGTCCACAATGCAGTCTGACCAAAGTGCAGTCTCTCCACAGTGCAACCTGTGCACAGTGCAGCCTGTCTGCAGTGCAGTCTGACCACAGTGCAGACTGTCCACAGTGCAGTCTGTCCACATTGCAAACTGTCCAAAGTGCAGTCTGCCACAGTGCAGTCTGTCCACAGTTCAGCCTGTCCTCAGTGCAGTCTGTCCACAGTTCAGCCTGTCCACAGTGCAGACTGCCACAGTTCAGCCTGTCCACAGTGCAGTCTGTCCACAGTGCAGCCTGTCCACAGTGCAGTCTGTCCACAGTGCAGTCTGTCCACAGTGCAGTCTGTCCACAGTGCAGTCTGTCCACAGTGCAGCCTGTCCACAGTGCAGCCTGTCCACAGTGCAGTCTGTCCACAGTTCAGCCTGTCCACAGTTCAGTCTCTCCACATTGCAGCCTGCCCACAGTGCAGTCTGTCCACTGTGCAGTCAGTCCACAGTGCAGTCTGTCCACAATCCAGACAGTCCACTGTGCAGTCAGTCCACATTGCAGTGTGTCCATAGTGCTGTCTGTCCACAGTGCAGTCTGTCCACAGTGCAGTCTGTCCAAAGTGAAGTCTGTCCACAGTGCAGTCTGTCCACAGTGCAGTCTGTCCACAATGCAGTCTGTCCACAGTGCAGGCTCTCCTCAGTGCAGTCTGTCCACATTGCAGTCTGTCCAAAGTGCAGTCTGTCCACATTGCAGTCTGTCCAAAGTGCAGTCTGTCCACAGTGCAGTCTGTCTACTTTGCAGTCTGTCCACAGTGCAGTCAGTGCACAGTGCAGTCTGTCCACATTGCAGTCTTTCCACAGTGCAGTCTGTCCACATTGCAGTCTGTCCACAGTGCAGTCCGTCCACAGTGCAGTCTGACCAAAGTGCAATCTGTCTACAGTGCAGTCTGTCCACAGTGCAGTCTGTCTATAGTGCAGACTGTCCACAGTGCAGACTGTCCACAGTGCAGTCTGTCCACAGTGCAGTATGTCCACAGTGCAGTCTGACCACAGTGCAGTCTGACCACAGTGCAGTCTGTCCATAGTGCAGTCTGTCTACAGTGCAGTCTGACCACAGTGCATTCTGACCACAGTGCAGTCTGACCACAGTGCAGTCTGTCCGCAGTTCATCTGTCCACAGTGCAGTCTGTCCACTGTGCAGACTGTCCACAGTGCAGTCTGTCCACAGTACAGCCTATCCACAGTGAAGCCAGTGCACAGTCCGCTCTGCCCACATTGCAGTTGGCCTATAGTGCAGTCTGTCCACAGTTCAGTCTCTCCACAGTTCAGTCTGTCCACAGTTCAGTCTCTCCACAGTTCAGTCTGTCCACAGTTCAGTCTGTCCACAGTTCAGTCTGTCCACAGTGCAGTCTGTCCATAGTGCAGTCTGTCCACAGTGCAGACAGTCCACTGTGCAGTCTGTCCACTGTGCAGTCAGTCCACAGTGCAGTCTGTCCACAATGCAGTCTGACCAAAGTGCAGTCTCTCCACAGTGCAACCTGTGCACAGTGCAGCCTGTCTGCAGTGCAGTCTGACCACAGTGCAGACTGTCCACAGTGCAGTCTGTCCACATTGCAAACTGTCCAAAGTGCAGTCTGCCACAGTGCAGTCTGTCCACAGTTCAGCCTGTCCTCAGTGCAGTCTGTCCACAGTTCAGCCTGTCCACAGTGCAGACTGCCACAGTTCAGCCTGTCCACAGTGCAGTCTGTCCACAGTGCAGCCTGTCCAAAGTGCAGTCTGTCCACAGTGCAGTCTGTCCACAGTGCAGTCTGTCCACAGTGCAGTCTGTCCACAGTGCAGCCTGTCCACAGTGCAGCCTGTCCACAGTGCAGTCTGTCCACAGTTCAGCCTGTCCACAGTTCAGTCTCTCCACATTGCAGCCTGCCCACAGTGCAGTCTGTCCACTGTGCAGTCAGTCCACAGTGCAGTCTGTCCACAATCCAGACAGTCCACTGTGCAGTCAGTCCACATTGCAGTGTGTCCATAGTGCTGTCTGTCCACAGTGCAGTCTGTCCACAGTGCAGTCTGTCCAAAGTGAAGTCTGTCCACAGTGCAGTCTGTCCACAGTGCAGTCTGTCCACAATGCAGTCTGTCCACAGTGCAGGCTCTCCTCAGTGCAGTCTGTCCACATTGCAGTCTGTCCAAAGTGCAGTCTGTCCACATTGCAGTCTGTCCAAAGTGCAGTCTGTCCACAGTGCAGTCTGTCTACTTTGCAGTCTGTCCACAGTGCAGTCAGTGCACAGTGCAGTCTGTCCACATTGCAGTCTTTCCACAGTGCAGTCTGTCCACATTGCAGTCTGTCCACAGTGCAGTCCGTCCACAGTGCAGTCTGACCAAAGTGCAATCTGTCTACAGTGCAGTCTGTCCACAGTGCAGTCTGTCTAAAGTGCAGACTGTCCACAGTGCAGACTGTCCACAGTGCAGTCTGTCCACAGTGCAGTATGTCCACAGTGCAGTCTGACCACAGTGCAGTCTGACCACAGTGCAGTCTGTCCATAGTGCAGTCTGTCTACAGTGCAGTCTGACCACAGTGCATTCTGACCACAGTGCAGTCTGACCACAGTGCAGTCTGTCCGCAGTTCATCTGTCCACAGTGCAGTCTGTCCACTGTGCAGACTGTCCACAGTGCAGTCTGTCCACAGTACAGCCTGTCCACAGTGAAGCCAGTGCACAGTCCGCTCTGCCCACATTGCAGTTGGCCTATAGTGCAGTCTGTCCACAGTTCAGTCTCTCCACAGTTCAGTCTGTCCACAGTTCAGTCTCTCCACAGTTCAGTCTGTCCACAGTTCAGTCTGTCCACAGTTCAGTCTGTCCACAGTGCAGTCTGTCCATAGTGCAGTCTGTCCACAGTGCAGACAGTCCACAGTGCAGTCAGTCCACAGTGCAGTATGTCCACAGTGCAGTCTGTCCACAGAGCAGTCTGTCCACAGTGCATTCTGTCCACAGTGCAGTCTGTCCACAGTGCAGTCTGCCACTGTTCAGCCTGTCCACAGTGAAGCCAGTCCACAGTGCGCTCTGTCCACATTTCAGTTGACCTGTAGTGCAGTTTGTCCACAGTGCAGTCTGCCCACAGTGCAGTCTCTCCACAGTGCAACCTGTGCACAGTGCAGCCTGTCTGCAGTGCAGTCTGACCAGAGTGCAGACTGTCCACAGTGCAGTCTGTCCACAGTTCAGACTTTCCACATTGCAGTCAGTCCACAGTGCAGTCTGTCCACAGTGCAGTCTGCCCTCAGTGCAGTCTGTCCGTAGTGCAGCACATCTACAGTGCAGACGGTCCACAGTGCAGTCTCTCCTCAGTGCAGTTTGTCCACAGTGCAGTCTGGCCACAGTGCGGTCTGTCCATAGTTCGAATATCCACAGTGCAGTCTGTCCACAGTGCAGTCTGTCCACAGTGCAGTCTGTCCACAGCGCAGTCTGTCCACAATGCAGACGGTCCTCAGTGCAGTCTGTCCACTGTGCAGTCTGTCCACTGTGCAGTCAGTCCACAGTGCAGTCTGTCCACAATGCAGTCTGACCAAAGTGCAGTCTCTCCACAGTGCAACCTGTGCACAGTGCAGCCTGTCTGCAGTGCAGTCTGACCACAGTGCAGACTGTCCACAGTGCAGTCTGTCCACATTGCAAACTGTCCAAAGTGCAGTCTGCCACAGTGCAGTCTGTCCACAGTTCAGCCTGTCCTCAGTGCAGTCTGTCCACAGTTCAGCCTGTCCACAGTGCAGACTGCCACAGTTCAGCCTGTCCACAGTGCAGTCTGTCCACAGTGCAGCCTGTCCACAGTGCAGTCTGTCCACAGTGCAGTCTGTCCACAGTGCAGTCTGTCCACAGTGCAGTCTGTCCACAGTGCAGCCTGTCCACAGTGCAGCCTGTCCACAGTGCAGTCTGTCCACAGTTCAGCCTGTCCACAGTTCAGTCTCTCCACATTGCAGCCTGCCCACAGTGCAGTCTGTCCACTGTGCAGTCAGTCCACAGTGCAGTCTGTCCACAATCCAGACAGTCCACTGTGCAGTCAGTCCACATTGCAGTGTGTCCATAGTGCTGTCTGTCCACAGTGCAGTCTGTCCACAGTGCAGTCTGTCCAAAGTGAAGTCTGTCCACAGTGCAGTCTGTCCACAGTGCAGTCTGTCCACAATGCAGTCTGTCCACAGTGCAGGCGCTCCTCAGTGCAGTCTGTCCACATTGCAGTCTGTCCAAAGTGCAGTCTGTCCACATTGCAGTCTGTCCAAAGTGCAGTCTGTCCACAGTGCAGTCTGTCTACTTTGCAGTCTGTCCACAGTGCAGTCAGTGCACAGTGCAGTCTGTCCACATTGCAGTCTTTCCACAGTGCAGTCTGTCCACATTGCAGTCTGTCCACAGTGCAGTCCGTCCACAGTGCAGTCTGACCAAAGTGCAATCTGTCTACAGTGCAGTCTGTCCACAGTGCAGTCTGTCTATAGTGCAGACTGTCCACAGTGCAGACTGTCCACAGTGCAGTCTGTCCACAGTGCAGTATGTCCACAGTGCAGTCTGACCACAGTGCAGTCTGACCACAGTGCAGTCTGTCCATAGTGCAGTCTGTCTACAGTGCAGTCTGACCACAGTGCATTCTGACCACAGTGCAGTCTGACCACAGTGCAGTCTGTCCGCAGTTCATCTGTCCACAGTGCAGTCTGTCCACTGTGCAGACTGTCCACAGTGCAGTCTGTCCACAGTACAGCCTGTCCACAGTGAAGCCAGAGCACAGTCCGCTCTGCCCACATTGCAGTTGGCCTATAGTGCAGTCTGTCCACAGTTCAGTCTCTCCACAGTTCAGTCTGTCCACAGTTCAGTCTCTCCACAGTTCAGTCTGTCCACAGTTCAGTCTGTCCACAGTGCAGTCTGTCCATAGTGCAGTCTGTCCACAGTGCAGACAGTCCACTGTGCAGTCTGTCCACTGTGCAGTCAGTCCACAGTGCAGTCTGTCCACAATGCAGTCTGACCAAAGTGCAGTCTCTCCACAGTGCAACCTGTGCACAGTGCAGCCTGTCTGCAGTGCAGTCTGACCACAGTGCAGACTGTCCACAGTGCAGTCTGTCCACATTGCAAACTGTCCAAAGTGCAGTCTGCCACAGTGCAGTCTGTCCACAGTTCAGCCTGTCCACAGTGCAGACTGCCACAGTTCAGCCTGTCCACAGTGCAGTCTGTCCACAGTGCAGCCTGTCCACAGTGCAGTCTGTCCACAGTGCAGTCTGTCCACAGTGCAGTCTGTCCACAGTGCAGTCTGTCCACAGTGCAGCCTGTCCACAGTGCAGCCTGTCCACAGTGCAGTCTGTCCACAGTTCAGCCTGTCCACAGTTCAGTCTCTCCACATTGCAGCCTGCCCACAGTGCAGTCTGTCCACTGTGCAGTCAGTCCACAGTGCAGTCTGTCCACAATCCAGACAGTCCACTGTGCAGTCAGTCCACATTGCAGTGTGTCCATAGTGCTGTCTGTCCACAGTGCAGTCTGTCCACAGTGCAGTCTGTCCAAAGTGAAGTCTGTCCACAGTGCAGTCTGTCCACAGTGCAGTCTGTCCACAATGCAGTCTGTCCACAGTGCAGGCTCTCCTCAGTGCAGTCTGTCCACATTGCAGTCTGTCCAAAGTGCAGTCTGTCCACATTGCAGTCTGTCCAAAGTGCAGTCTGTCCACAGTGCAGTCTGTCTACTTTGCAGTCTGTCCACAGTGCAGTCAGTGCACAGTGCAGTCTGTCCACATTGCAGTCTTTCCACAGTGCAGTCTGTCCACATTGCAGTCTGTCCACAGTGCAGTCCGTCCACAGTGCAGTCTGACCAAAGTGCAATCTGTCTACAGTGCAGTCTGTCCACAGTGCAGTCTGTCTATAGTGCAGACTGTCCACAGTGCAGACTGTCCACAGTGCAGTCTGTCCACAGTGCAGTATGTCCACAGTGCAGTCTGACCACAGTGCAGTCTGACCACAGTGCAGTCTGTCCATAGTGCAGTCTGTCTACAGTGCAGTCTGACCACAGTGCATTCTGACCACAGTGCAGTCTGACCACAGTGCAGTCTGTCCGCAGTTCATCTGTCCACAGTGCAGTCTGTCCACTGTGCAGACTGTCCACAGTGCAGTCTGTCCACAGTACAGCCTGTCCACAGTGAAGCCAGTGCACAGTCCGCTCTGCCCACATTGCAGTTGGCCTATAGTGCAGTCTGTCCACAGTTCAGTCTCTCCACAGTTCAGTCTGTCCACAGTTCAGTCTCTCCACAGTTCAGTCTGTCCACAGTTCAGTCTGTCCACAGTTCAGTCTGTCCACAGTGCAGTCTGTCCATAGTGCAGTCTGTCCACAGTGCAGACAGTCCACAGTGCAGTCAGTCCACAGTGCAGTATGTCCACAGTGCAGTCTGTCCACAGAGCAGTCTGTCCACAGTGCATTCTGTCCACAGTGCAGTCTGTCCACAGTGCAGTCTGCCACTGTTCAGCCTGTCCACAGTGAAGCCAGTCCACAGTGCGCTCTGTCCACATTTCAGTTGACCTGTAGTGCAGTTTGTCCACAGTGCAGTCTGCCCACAGTGCAGTCTGTCCACAGTGAAATCTGTCCAAATTGCAGTCTGTCCACAGTGCAGTCTCTCCTCAGTGATCTCTGTCCACAATGCAGTCTGTCCAAAGTGCAGTCTGTCCAAAGTGCAGTCTGTCCACAGTGCAGTCTGTCCACAGTGCAGTCTGTCCACAGTGCAGTCTGTCCAAATTGCACTCTGTCCACAGTGCAGTCTGTCCACAGTGCAGACAGTCCACAGTGCAGTCTGGCCACGGTGCAGTCTGTCCACAGTGCAGTCTGTCCATATTGCAGTCTGTCCACAGTGCAGACTGTCCACATTGCAGTCTGTCCACAGTGCAGTCTGTCCACAGTTCAGAATTTCCACAGTGCAGTCTGTCCAAATTGCAGTCTGTCCACAGTGCAGTCTGTCCACAGTGCAGACAGTCCACAGTGCAGTCTGTCCATATTGCAGTCTGTCCACAGTGCAGACTGTCCACATTGCAGTCTGTCCACAGTGCAGTCTGTCCATATTGCAGTCTGTCCACAGTGCAGACTGTCCACATTGCAGTCTGTCCACAGTGCAGTCTGTCCACAGTTCAGAATTTCCACATTGCAGTCTGTCCACAGTGCAGTCTGTCCACAGTGCAGTCTGTCCACAGTGCAGTTGGTCGACAGTGCAGTCTGTCCACAGTGCAGTCTGTCCACAGTGCAGTCTGTCCACAGTGCAGTCTGTCCACAGTGCAGTCTGTCCACTGTGCAGTCTGTCCACTGTGCAGTCTGTCCACAATGCAATCTGACCACAGTGCAGTCTCTCCACAGTGCAGTCTGTCCACAGAGCAGTCTGTCCACAGTGCAGTCTGTCCACAGTGCAGTCTGTCCACAGTGCAGTCTGTCCACAATGAAGTCTGACCACAGTGCAGTCTCTCCACAGTGCAGTCAGTCCACAGTGCAGTCTGTCCACAGTGCAGTCTCTCCACATTGCAGTCTGTCCACAGTGCTGTCTGTCCACAGTGCAGTCTGTCCACTGTGCAACCTGTCCACAGTGCAGTCTGTCCACAGTGCAGTCTCTCCTCAGTGCAGTGTGTCCACAGTGCAGTCTGGCCACAGTGCGGTCTGTCCACAGTTCGGATGTCCACTGTGCAATCTGTCCACAGTTCAGACTTTCCACAGTGCTCTTTGTCCACAGTGCAGTCTGTTCACAGTGCAGCACATCTACAGTGCAGACTGTCCACAGTGCAATCTCTCCTCAGTGCAGTCTCTCCACAGTGCAGTCTGTCCACAGTGCGGTCTGTCCACAGTGCGGATGTCCACAGTGCAGACTGTCCACAGTGCAGTTTTTCCACAGTGCAGTCTGTGAACAGTGTAGCCTGTCCATAGTGCAGACGGTCCTCAGTGCAGTCTGTCCACTGTGCAGTCTGTCCACTGTGCAGTCTGTCCACAGTGCAGTCTGTCCACAATGCAGTCATACCACAGTGCAGTCTCTCCACAGAGCTGTCTGTCCACAGTGCAGTCTGTCCACAGTGCAACCTGTCCACAGTGCAGTCTGTCCACAGTGCAGTCTGTCCACATTGCAGTCTGTCCACAGTGCAGTCTGTCCACTGTGCAGACTGTCCACAGTGCAGTCTGTCCACAGTACAGCCTGTCCACAGTGAAGCCAGTGCACAGTCCGCTCTGCCCACATTGCAGTTGGCCTATAGTGCAGTCTGTCCACAGTTCAGTCTCTCCACAGTTCAGTCTGTCCACAGTTCAGTCTCTCCACAGTTCAGTCTGTCCACAGTTCAGTCTGTCCACAGTGCAGTCTGTCCACAGTGCAGTCTGTCCATAGTGCAGTCTGTCCACAGTGCAGACAGTCCACAGTGCAGTCAGTCCACAGTGCAGTATGTCCACAGTGCAGTCTGTCCACAGAGCAGTCTGTCCACAGTGCATTCTGTCCACAGTGCAGTCTGTCCACAGTGCAGTCTGCCACTGTTCAGCCTGTCCACAGTGAAGCCAGTCCACAGTGCGCTCTGTCCACATTTCAGTTGACCTGTAGTGCAGTTTGTCCACAGTGCAGTCTGCCCACAGTGCAGTCTGTCCACAGTGAAATCTGTCCAAATTGCAGTCTGTCCACAGTGCAGTCTCTCCTCAGTGATCTCTGTCCACAATGCAGTCTGTCCAAAGTGCAGTCTGTCCAAAGTGCAGTCTGTCCACAGTGCAGTCTGTCCACAGTGCAGTCTGTCCACAGTGCAGTCTGTCCAAATTGCACTCTGTCCACAGTGCAGTCTGTCCACAGTGCAGACAGTCCACAGTGCAGTCTGGCCACGGTGCAGTCTGTCCACAGTGCAGTCTGTCCATATTGCAGTCTGTCCACAGTGCAGACTGTCCACATTGCAGTCTGTCCACAGTGCAGTCTGTCCACAGTTCAGAATTTCCACAGTGCAGTCTGTCCAAATTGCAGTCTGTCCACAGTGCAGTCTGTCCACAGTGCAGACAGTCCACAGTGCAGTCTGTCCATATTGCAGTCTGTCCACAGTGCAGACTGTCCACATTGCAGTCTGTCCACAGTGCAGTCTGTCCATATTGCAGTCTGTCCACAGTGCAGACTGTCCACATTGCAGTCTGTCCACAGTGCAGTCTGTCCACAGTTCAGAATTTCCACATTGCAGTCTGTCCACAGTGCAGTCTGTCCACAGTGCAGTCTGTCCACAGTGCAGTTGGTCGACAGTGCAGTCTGTCCACAGTGCAGTCTGTCCACAGTGCAGTCTGTCCACAGTGCAGTCTGTCCACAGTGCAGTCTGTCCACTGTGCAGTCTGTCCACTGTGCAGTCTGTCCACAATGCAATCTGACCACAGTGCAGTCTCTCCACAGTGCAGTCTGTCCACAGAGCAGTCTGTCCACAGTGCAGTCTGTCCACAGTGCAGTCTGTCCACAGTGCAGTCTGTCCACAATGAAGTCTGACCACAGTGCAGTCTCTCCACAGTGCAGTCAGTCCACAGTGCAGTCTGTCCACAGTGCAGTCTCTCCACATTGCAGTCTGTCCACAGTGCTGTCTGTCCACAGTGCAGTCTGTCCACTGTGCAACCTGTCCACAGTGCAGTCTGTCCACAGTGCAGTCTCTCCTCAGTGCAGTGTGTCCACAGTGCAGTCTGGCCACAGTGCGGTCTGTCCACAGTTCGGATGTCCACTGTGCAATCTGTCCACAGTTCAGACTTTCCACAGTGCTCTTTGTCCACAGTGCAGTCTGTTCACAGTGCAGCACATCTACAGTGCAGACTGTCCACAGTGCAATCTCTCCTCAGTGCAGTCTCTCCACAGTGCAGTCTGTCCACAGTGCGGTCTGTCCACAGTGCGGATGTCCACAGTGCAGACTGTCCACAGTGCAGTTTTTCCACAGTGCAGTCTGTGAACAGTGTAGCCTGTCCATAGTGCAGACGGTCCTCAGTGCAGTCTGTCCACTGTGCAGTCTGTCCACTGTGCAGTCTGTCCACAGTGCAGTCTGTCCACAATGCAGTCATACCACAGTGCAGTCTCTCCACAGAGCTGTCTGTCCACAGTGCAGTCTGTCCACAGTGCAACCTGTCCACAGTGCAGTCTGTCCTCAGTGCAGTCTGCCCACAGTGCAGCCTGTCCACAGTGCAGCCTGTCCATTGTGCAGCCTGTGCACAGTGCAGTCTGTCCACAGTGCAGTCTGTGCACATTTCAGCCTGTCCACAGTGCAGTCTGTCCACAGTTCAGTCTCTCCACAATGCAGTCTATCCACATTGCAGCCTGCCCACAGTGCAGTCTCTCCTCAGTGAAATCTGTCCACAGTGCAGTCTGTCCACAGTGCAGTCTGTCCACAGTGCAGTCTGTCCACAGGGCAGTCTGTCCACAGTGCAGTCTGTCCACAGTGCATTCTGTCCACAGTGCAGCCTGTCCACAGTGCAGTCTGTGCACAGTGCAGTCTGTCCACAGTTCAGCCTGTCCACAGTTCAGTCTCTCCACATTGCAGCCTGCCCACACTGCAGGCTGTCCACTGTGCAGTCAGTCCACAGTGCAGTCTGTCCACAGTGCAGACCGTCCACTGTGCAGTCAGTCCACATTGCAGTGTGTCCATAGTGCAGTCTGTCCACAGTGCAGTCTGTCCACAGTGCAGTCTGTCCAAAGTGCAATCTGTCCACAGTGCAGTCTGTCCACAGTGCAGTCTGTCCACAGTTCAGACTTTCCACATTGCAGTCAGTCCACAGTGCAGTCTGTCCACAGTGCAGTCTGCCCTCAGTGCAGTCTGTCCGTAGTGCAGCACATCTACAGTGCAGACGGTCCACAGTGCAGTCTCTCCTCAGTGCAGTTTGTCCACAGTGCTGTCTGGCCACAGTGCGGTCTGTCCATAGTTCGAATATCCACAGTGCAGTCTGTCCACAGTGCAGTCTGTCCACAGTGCAGTCGGTCCACAGCGCAGTCTGTCCACAGTGCAGACGGTCCTCAGTGCAGTCTGTCCACTGTGCAGTCTGTCCACTGTGCAGTCAGTCCACAGTGCAGTCTGTCCACAATGCAGTCTGACCAAAGTGCAGTCTCTCCACAGTGCAACCTGTGCACAGTGCAGCCTGTCTGTTGTGCAGTCTGACCACAGTGCAGACTGTCCACAGTGCAGTCTCTCCACATTGCAAACTGTCCAAAGTGCAGTCTGCCGCAGTGCAGTCTGTCCACAGTTCAGCCTGTCCTCAGTGCAGTCTGTCCACAGTGCAGCCTGTCCACAGTTCAGCCTGTCCACAGTGCAGACTGCCACAGTTCAGCCTGTCCACAGTGCAGTCTGTCCACAGTGCAGCCTGACCACAGTGCAGTCTGTCCACAGTGCAGTCTGTCCACAGTGCAGTCTGTCCACAGTGCAGCCTGTCCACAGTGCAGTCTGTCCACAGTTCAGCCTGTCCACAGTTCAGTCTCTCCACATTGCAGCCTGTCCACTGTGCAGTCAGTCCACAGTGCAGTCTGTCCACAATCCAGACAGTCCACTGTGCAGTCAGTCCACATTGCAGTGTGTCCATAGTGCTGTCTGTCCACAGTGCAGTCTGTCCACAGTGCAGTCTGTCCTTTGTGAAGTCTGTCCACAGTGCAGTCTGTCCACAGTGCAGTCTGTCCACAATGCAGTCTGTCCACAGTGCAGGCTCTCCTCAGTGCAGTCTGTCCACATTGCAGTCTGTCCAAAGTGCAGTCTGTCCACATTGCAGTCTGTCCAAAGTGCAGTCTGTCCACAGTGCAGTCTGTCTACTTTGCAGTCTGTCCACAGTGCAGTCAGTGCACAGAGCAGTCTGTCCACATTGCAGACTTTCCACAGTGCAGTCTGTCCACATTGCAGTCTGTCCACAGTGCAGTCCATCCACAGTGCAGTCTGACCAAAGTGCAATCTGTCTGCAGTGCAGTCTGTCCACAGTGCAGTCTGTCTATAGTGCAGACTGTCCACAGTGCAGACTGTCCACAGTGCAGTCTGTCCACAGTGCAGTATGTCCACAGTGCAGTCTGACCACAGTGCAGTCTGACCACAGTGCAGTCTGTCCATAGTGCAGTCTGTCTACAGTGCAGTCTGACCACAGTGCATTCTGACCACAGTGCAGTCTGACCACAGTGCAGTCTGTCCGCAGTTCATCTGTCCACAGTGCAGTCTGTCCACTGTGCAGACTGTCCACAGTGCAGTCTGTCCACAGTACAGCCTGTCCACAGTGAAGCCAGTGCACAGTCCGCTCTGCCCACATTGCAGTTGGCCTATAGTGCAGTCTGTCCACAGTTCAGTCTCTCCACAGTTCAGTCTGTCCACAGTTCAGTCTCTCCACTGTTCAGTCTGTCCACAGTTCAGTCTGTCCACAGTGCAGTCTGTCCATAGTGCAGTCTGTCCACAGTGCAGACAGTCCACAGTGCAGTCAGTCCACAGTGCAGTATGTCCACAGTGCAGTCTGTCCACAGAGCAGTCTGTCCACAGTGCATTCTGTCCACAGTGCAGTCTGTCCACAGTGCAGTCTGCCACTGTTCAGCCTGTCCACAGTGAAGCCAGTCCATAGTGCGCTCTGTCCATATTTCAGTTGACCTATAGTGCAGTTTGTCCACAGTGCAGTCTGCCCACAGTGCAGTCTGTCCACAGTGCAATCTGTCCAAATTGCAGTCTGTCCACAGTGCAGTCTCTCCTCAGTGATCTCTGTCCACAATGCAGTCTGTCCAAAGTGCAGTCTGTCCAAAGTGCAGTCTGTCCACAGTGCAGTCTGTCCACAGTGCAGTCTGTCCACAGTGCAGTCTGTCCAAATTGCACTCTGTCCACAGTGCAGTCTGTCCACAGTGCAGACAGTCCACAGTGCAGTCTGGCCACGGTGCAGTCTGTCCACAGTGCAGTCTGTCCATATTGCAGTCTGTCCACAGTGCAGACTGTCCACGTTGCAGTCTGTCCACAGTGCAGTCTGTCCACAGTTCAGAATTTCCACAGTGCAGTCTGTCCAAATTGCAGTCTGTCCACAGTGCAGTCTGTCCACAGTGCAGACAGTCCACAGTGCAGTCTGTCCATATTGCAGTCTGTCCACAGTGCAGACTGTCCACATTGCAGTCTGTCCACAGTGCAGTCTGTCCATATTGCAGTCTGTCCACAGTGCAGACTGTCCACATTGCAGTCTGTCCACAGTGCAGTCTGTCCACAGTTCAGAATTTCCACATTGCAGTCTGTCCACAGTGCAGTCTGTCCACAGTGCAGTCTGTCCACAGTGCAGTTGGTCGACAGTGCAGTCTGTCCACAGTGCAGTCTGTCCACAGTGCAGTCTGTCCACAGTGCAGTTGGTCGACAGTGCAGTCTGTCCACAGTGCAGTCTGTCCACAGTGCAGTCTGTCCACAGTGCAGACTGTCCACAGTGCAGTCTGTCCACTGTGCAGTCTGTCCACTGTGCAGTCTGTCCACAATGCAATCTGACCACAGTGCAGTCTCTCCACAGTGCAGTCTGTCCACAGAGCAGTCTGTCCACAGTGCAGTCTGTCCACTGTGCAACCTGTCCACAGTGCAGTCTGTCCACAGTGCAGTCTCTCCTCAGTGCAGTGTGTCCACAGTGCAGTCTGTCCACAGTGCGGTCTGTCCACAGTTCGGATGTCCACTGTGCAATCTGTCCACAGTTCAGACTTTCCACAGTGCTCTTTGTCCACAGTGCAGTCTGTTCACAGTGCAGCACATCTACAGTGCAGACTGTCCACAGTGCAATCTCTCCTCAGTGCAGTCTCTCCACAGTGCAGTCTGTCCACAGTGCGGTCTGTCCACAGTGCGGATGTCCACAGTGCAGACTGTCCACAGTGCAGTTTTTCCACAGTGCAGTCTGTGAACAGTGTAGCCTGTCCATAGTGCAGACGGTCCTCAGTGCAGTCTGTCCACTGTGCAGTCTGTCCACTGTGCAGTCTGTCCACAGTGCAGCCTGTCCACAGTGCAGCCTGTCCATTGTGCAGCCTGTGCACAGTGCAGTCTGTCCACAGAGCTGTCTGTCCACAGTGCAGTCTGTCCACAGTGCAACCTGTCCACAGTGCAGTCTGTCCTCAGTGCAGTCTGCCCACAGTGCAGCCTGTCCACAGTGCAGCCTGTCCATTGTGCAGCCTGTGCACAGTGCAGTCTGTCCACAGTGCAGTCTGTGCACATTTCAGCCTGTCCACAGTGCAGTCTGTCCACAGTTCAGTCTCTCCACAATGCAGTCTATCCACATTGCAGCCTGCCCAAAGTGCAGTCTCTCCTCAGTGAAATCTGTCCACAGTGCAGTCTGTCCACAGTGCAGTCTGTCCACAGTGCAGTCTGTCCACAGGGCACTCTGTCCACAGTGCAGTCTGTGCACAGTGCAGTCTGTCCACAGTGCAGTCTGTCCACATTGCAGTCTGTCCACAGTGCAGTCTGTCCACAGTGCAGTCTGTCCACAATGCATTCTGACAACAGTGCAGTCTCTCCACAGTGCAGTCTGTCCACAGTGCAGTCTGTCCACAGTGCAGTCTATCCACAATGCAGTCTGTCCACTGTGCAGTCTGTCCACAGTGCAGCCAGTCCACAGTGCAGTCTGTCCACAGTGCAGACTGTCCACAATGAAGTCTGTCCACAGTGCAGTCTGTCCACAGTGCAGTCTGTCCACAGTGCAGTCTGTCCACTGTGCAACCTGTCCACAGTGCAGTCTGTCCACAGTGCAATCTGTCCACAGTGCAGTCTGTCCACATTGCAGTCTGTCGACAGTGCAATCTGTCCACAGTGCAATCTGTCCACAGTGCAGTCTGTCCACAGTGCTGTCTGTCCACAGTGCAGTCTGTCCACAGTGCAGTCTGTCCACAGTGCAATCAGGCCACAGTGCAGTCTGTCCACAGTACAGTCAGTCCAGAGTGCAGTCAGTCCACAGTGCAGTCTGTCCATAGCGCAGTCTGTCCACAGTGCAGACAGAACACAGTGCTGTCTGGCCACAGTGCAGTCTGTCCACAGTGCTGTCTGTCCACAGTGCAGTCTGACCACAGTTCAGACTTTCCACATTGCAGTCTGTCCTCAGTGCAGTCTGTGCTCAGTGCAGGCTGTGCACAGTGCAGTCAGTCCACTGTGCAGTCTGTCCAAAGTGCAATCTGTCCACAGTGCAATCTGTCCACAGTGCAGTCTGTCCACAGTGCTGTCTGTCCACAGTGCAGTCTGTCCACAGTGCAGTCTGTCCACAGTGCAATCAGGCCACAGTGCAGTCTGTCCACAGTACAGTCAGTCCAGAGTGCAGTCAGTCCACAGTGCAGTCTGTCCATAGCGCAGTCTGTCCACAGTGCAGACAGAACACAGTGCTGTCTGGCCACAGTGCAGTCTGTCCACAGTGCTGTCTGTCCACAGTGCAGTCTGACCACAGTTCAGACTTTCCACATTGCAGTCTGTCCTCAGTGCAGTCTGTGCTCAGTGCAGGCTGTGCACAGTGCAGTCAGTCCACTGTGCAGTCTGTCCAAAGTGCAGTCTGTCCACAGTGCAGTCTGTCCACAGAGCAGTCTGTCCAAAGTGCAGTCTGTCCAAATTGCACTCTGTCCACAGTGCAGTCTGTCCACAGTGCAGACAGTCCACAGTGCAGTCTGGCCACGGTGCAGTCTGTCCACAGTGCAGTCTGTCCATATTGCAGTCTGTCCACAGTGCAGACTGTCCACATTGCAGTCTGTCCACAGTGCAGTCTGTCCACAGTTCAGAATTTCCACAGTGCAGTCTGTCCAAATTGCAGTCTGTCCACAGTGCAGTCTGTCCACAGTGCAGACAGTCCACAGTGCAGTCTGTCCATATTGCAGTCTGTCCACAGTGCAGACTGTCCACATTGCAGTCTGTCCACAGTGCAGTCTGTCCATATTGCAGTCTGTCCACAGTGCAGACTGTCCACATTGCAGTCTGTCCACAGTGCAGTCTGTCCACAGTTCAGAATTTCCACATTGCAGTCTGTCCACAGTGCAGTCTGTCCACAGTGCAGTCTGTCCACAGTGCAGTTGGTCGACAGTGCAGTCTGTCCACAGTGCAGTCTGTCCACAGTGCAGTCTGTCCACAGTGCAGTCTGTCCACAGTGCAGTCTGTCCACTGTGCAGTCTGTCCACTGTGCAGTCTGTCCACAATGCAATCTGACCACAGTGCAGTCTCTCCACAGTGCAGTCTGTCCACAGAGCAGTCTGTCCACAGTGCAGTCTGTCCACAGTGCAGTCTGTCCACAGTGCAGTCTGTCCACAATGAAGTCTGACCACAGTGCAGTCTCTCCACAGTGCAGTCAGTCCACAGTGCAGTCTGTCCACAGTGCAGTCTCTCCACAATGCAGTCTGTCCACAGTGCTGTCTGTCCACAGTGCAGTCTGTCCACTGTGCAACCTGTCCACAGTGCAGTCTGTCCACAGTGCAGTCTCTCCTCAGTGCAGTGTGTCCACAGTGCAGTCTGGCCACAGTGCGGTCTGTCCACAGTTCGGATGTCCACTGTGCAATCTGTCCACAGTTCAGACTTTCCACAGTGCTCTTTGTCCACAGTGCAGTCTGTTCACAGTGCAGCACATCTACAGTGCAGACTGTCCACAGTGCAATCTCTCCTCAGTGCAGTCTCTCCACAGTGCAGTCTGTCCACAGTGCGGTCTGTCCACAGTGCGGATGTCCACAGTGCAGACTGTCCACAGTGCAGTTTTTCCACAGTGCAGTCTGTGAACAGTGTAGCCTGTCCATAGTGCAGACGGTCCTCAGTGCAGTCTGTCCACTGTGCAGTCTGTCCACTGTGCAGTCTGTCCACAGTGCAGTCTGTCCACAATGCAGTCATACCACAGTGCAGTCTGTCCACAGAGCTGTCTGTCCACAGTGCAGTCTGTCCACAGTGCAACCTGTCCACAGTGCAGTCTGTCCTCAGTGCAGTCTGCCCACAGTGCAGCCTGTCCACAGTGCAGCCTGTCCATTGTGCAGCCTGTGCACAGTGCAGTCTGTCCACAGTGCAGTCTGTGCACATTTCAGCCTGTCCACAGTGCAGTCTGTCCACAGTTCAGTCTCTCCACAATGCAGTCTATCCACATTGCAGCCTGCCCACAGTGCAGTCTCTCCTCAGTGAAATCTGTCCACAGTGCAGTCTGTCCACAGTGCAGTCTGTCCACAGTGCAGTCTGTCCACAGGGCAGTCTGTCCACAGTGCAGTCTATCCACAATGCAGTCTGTCCACTGTGCAGTCTGTCCACAGTGCAGCCTTTCCACAGTGCAGTCTGTCCACAGTGCAGACTGTCCACAATGAAGTCTGTCCACAGTGCAGTCTGTCCACAATGCAGTCTGTCCACTGTGCAGTCTGTCCACAGTGCAGCCTTTCCACAGTGCAGTCTGTCCACAGTGCAGACTGTCCACAATGAAGTCTGTCCACAGTGCAGTCTGTCCACAGTGCAGTCTGTCCACAGTGCAGTCTGTCCACTGTGCAACCTGTCCACAGTGCAGTCTGTCCACAGTGCAATCTGTCCACAGTGCAGTCTGTCCACATTGCAGTCTGTCCACAGTGCAATCTGTCCACAGTGCAGCCTGTCCACAGTGCAGTCTGTCCACAGTGCAGTCTGTCCACAGTGCAGTCTGTCCACAGTGCAGTCTGTCCACAGTGCAATCAGGCCACAGTGCAGTCTGTCCACAGTACAGTCAGTCCAGAGTGCAGTCAGTCCACAGTGCAGTCTGTCCATAGCGCAGTCTGTCCACAGTGCAGACAGAACACAGTGCTGTCTGGCCACAGTGCAGTCTGTCCACAGTGCTGTCTGTCCACAGTGCAGTCTGACCACAGTTCAGACTTTCCACATTGCAGTCTGTCCACAGTGCAGTCTGTGCTCAGTGCAGTCTGTGCACAGTGCAGTCAGTCCACTGTGCAGTCATTCCACAGTGCAGTCAGTCCACTGTGCAGTCTGTCCACAGTGCAGTCTGTCCAGAGTGCAGTCAGTCCACTGTGCAGTCTGTCCACAGTGCAGTCTGTCCACAGTGCAGTCTGACCACAGTGCAGCCTGTCCACAGTGCAGTCTGTCCACAGTGCAGTCTGTCCACAGTGCAGTCAGTCCACTGTGCAGTCTGTCCACAGTGCAGTCTGTCCACAGTGCAGTCTGTCCACAGTGCAGTCAGTCCACTGTGCAGTCTGTCCACAGTGCAGTCTGTCCACAGTGCAGTCTGACCACAGTGCAGAGTGTCCACAGTGCAGTCTGTCCACATTGCAAACTGTCCAAAGTGCAGTCTGCCACATTGCAGTCTGTCCACAGTTCAGTCTGTCCTCAGTGCAGTCTGTCCACAGTTCAGCCTGTCCACAGTGCAGACTGCCACAGTTCAGCCTGTCCACAGTGCAGTCTGTCCACAGTGCAGCCTGTCCACAGTGCAGTCTGTCCACAGTGCAGTCTGTCCACAGTGCAGTCTGTCCACAGTGCAGTCTGTCCACAGTGCAATCAGGCCACAGTGCAGTCTGTCCACAGTACAGTCAGTCCAGAGTGCAGTCAGTCCACAGTGCAGTCTGTCCATAGCGCAGTCTGTCCACAGTGCAGACAGAACACAGTGCTGTCTGGCCACAGTGCAGTCTGTCCACAGTGCTGTCTCTCCACAGTGCAGTCTGACCACAGTTCAGACTTTCCACATTGCAGTCTGTCCACAGTGCAGTCTGTGCTCAGTGCATTCTGTGCACAGTGCAGTCAGTCCACTGTGCAGTCATTCCACAGTGCAGTCAGTCGACTGTGCAGTCTGTCCACAGTGCAGTCTGTCCAGAGTGCAGTCAGTCCACTGTGCAGTCTGTCCACAGTGCAGTCTGTCCACAGTGCAGTCTGACCACAGTGCAGCCTGTCCACAGTGCAGTCTGTCCACAGTGCAGTCTGTCCACAGTGCAGTCAGTCCACTGTGCAGTCTGTCCACAGTGCAGTCTGTCCACAGTGCAGTCTGTCCACAGTGCAGTCAGTCCACTGTGCAGTCTGTCCAAAGTGCAGTCTGTCCACAGTGCAGTCTGACCACAGTGCAGAGTGTCCACAGTGTAGTCTGTCCACATTGCAAACTGTCCAAAGTGCAGTCTGCCACATTGCAGTCTGTCCACAGTTCAGCCTGTCCTCAGTGCAGTCTGTCCACAGTTCAGCCTGTCCAGAGTGCAGACTGCCACAGGTCAGCCTGTCCACAGTGCAGTCTGTCCACAGTGCAGCCTGTCCACAGTGCAGTCTGTCCACATTGCAGTCTGTCCACAGTGCAGTCTGTCCACAGTGCAGTCTGTCCACAGTTCAGCCTGTCCACAGTTCAGTCTCTCCACATTGCAGCCTGCCCACTGTGCAGTCAGTCCACAGTGCAGTCTGTCCACAATCCAGACAGTCCACTGTGCAGTCAGTCCACAGTGCTGTCTGTCCACAGTGCAGTCTGTCCACAGTGCAGTCTGTCCAAAGTGCAGTCTGTCCACAGTGCAGTCTGTCCACAGTGCAGTCTGTCCACAGTGCAGTCTGTCCACAGTGCAGTCTGTCCACAGTGCAGGCTCTCCTCAGGGCAGTCTGTCCACATTGCAGTCTGTCCAAAGTGCAGTCTGTCCACATTGCAGTCTGTCCAAAGTGCAGTCTGTCCACAGTGCAGTCTGTCTACTTTGCAGTCTGTCCACAGTGCAGTCAGTGCACAGTGCAGTCTGTCCACATTGCAGTCTGTCCACATTGCAGTCTGTCCACAGTGCAGTCTGTCCACATTGCAGTCTGTCCACAGTGCAGTCCGTCCACAGTGCAGTCTGACCAAAGTGCAATCTGTCTACAGTGCAGACTGTCCACAGTGCAGATTGTCCACAGTGCAGACTGACCACAGTGCAGTCTGACCACAGTGCAGTCTGTCCATTGTGCAGTCTGTCTACAGTGCAGTCTGACCACAGTGCATTCTGACCACAGTGCAGTCTGACCACAGTGCAGTCTGTCCGCAGTTCATCTGTCCACAGTGCAGTCTGTCCACAGTGCAGACTGTCCACAGTGCAGTCTGTCCACAGTACAGCCTGTCCACAGTGAAGCCAGTGCACAGTCCGCTCTGCCCACATTGCAGTTGGCCTATAGTGCAGTCTGTCCACAGTTCAGTCTGTCCACAGTTCAGTCTGTCCACAGTTCAGTCTGTCCACAGTGCAGTATGTCCACAGTGCAGTCTGTCCACAGAGCAGTCTGTCCACAGTGCATTCTGTCCACAGTGCAGTCTGTCCACAGTGCAGTCTGCCACTGTTCAGCCTGTCCACAGTGAAGCCAGTCCACAGTGCGCTCTGTCCACATTTCAGTTGACCTATAGTGCAGTTTGTCCACAGTGCAGTCTGCCCACAGTGCAGTCTGTCCACAGTGCAATCTGTCCAAACTGCAGTCTGTCCACAGTGCAGTCTCTCCTCAGTGATCTCTGTCCACAATGCAGTCTGTCCAAAGTGCACTCTGTCCACAGTGCAGTCTGTCCACAGTGCAGACAGTCCACAGTGCAGTCTGGCCACGGTGCAGTCTGTCCACAGTGCAGTCTGTCCATATTGCAGTCTGTCCACAGTGCAGACTGTCCACATTGCAGTCTGTCCACAGTGCAGTCTGTCCACAGTTCAGAATTTCCACAGTGCAGTCTGTCCAAATTGCAGTCTGTCCACGGTGCAGACTGTCCACATTGCAGTCTGTCCACAGTGCAGTCTGTCCATATTGCAGTCTTTCCACAGTGCAGACTGTCCACATTGCAGTCTGTCCACAGTGCAGTCTGTCCACAGTGCAGTGTGTCCACAGTTCAGAATTTCCACATTGCAGTCTGTCCACATTGCAGTCTGTCCACAGTTCAGAATTTCCACATTGCAGTCTGTCCACAGTGCAGTTGGTCGACAGTGCAGTCTGTCCACAGTGCAGTCTGTCCACAGTGCAGTCTGTCCACAGTGCAGTCTGTCCACTGCGCAGTCTGTCCACAGTGCAGTCTGTCCACAATGCAATCTGACCACAGTGCAGTCTGTCCACAGAGCAGTCTGTCCACAGCGCAGTCTGTCCACATTGCAGTCTGTCCACAGTGCAGTCTGTCCACAGTGCAGTCTGTCCACAGTGCAGTCTGTCCACAGTGCAGTCTGTCCACAGTGCAGTCTGTCCACAATGAAGTCTGACCACAGTGCAGTCTCTCCACAGTGCAGTCTGTCCACAGTGCAGTCTGTCCACAGTGCAGTCTGTCCACAATGCAGTCTGACCACAGTGCAGTCTCTCCACATTGCAGTCTGTCCACAGTGCAGTCTGTCCACAGTGCAGTCTGTCCACTGTGCAACCTGTCCACAGTGCAGTCTGTCCACAGTGCAGTCTGTGCACAGTGCAGTCTGTCCCCAGTGCAGTCTGTCCACAGTGCAGTCTGTCCACAGTGCAGTCTGGCCACAGTGCGGTCTGTCCACAGTTCGGATGTCCACAGTGCAATCCACAGTTCAGACTTTCCACAGTGCTCTCTGTCCACAGTGCAGTCTGTCCACAGTGCAGCACATCTACAGTGCAGACTGTCCACAGTGCAATCTCTCCTCAGTGCAGTCTCTCCACAGTGCAGTCTGTCCACAGTGCGGTCTGTCCACAGTGCGGACGTCCACAGTGCAGACTCTCCACAGTGCCGTTTTTCCTCAGTGCAGTCTGTGAACAGTGTAGCCTGTCCACAGTGCAGACGGTCCTCAGTGCAGTCTGTCCACTGTGCAGTCTGTCCACTGTGCAGTCTGTCCACAGTGCAGTCTGTCCACAATGCAGTCTTACCATAGTGCAGTCTCTCCACAGTGCTGTCTGTCCACAGTGCTGTCTGCCCACAGTGCAGCCTGTCCACAGTGCAGCCTCTCCATTGTGCAGCCTGTGCACAGTGCAGTCTGTCCACAGTGCAGTCTTTGCACATTTCAGCCTGTCCACAGTGCAGTCTGTCCACAGTTCAGTCTCTCCACAATGCAGTCTATCCACATTGCAGCCTGCCCACAGTGCAGTCTCTCCTCAGTGAAATCTGTCCACAGTGCAGTCTGTCCACAGTGCAGTCTGTCCAGCATGCAGTCTGTGCACAGTGCAGTCTGTCCACAGTGAATTCTGTCCACATTGCAGTCTGTCCACAGTGCAGTCTGTCCACAGTGCAGTCTGTCCACATTGCAGTCTGTCCACTGTGCAGTCTGTCCACAGTGCAGTCTGTCCACAGTGCAGTCTGTCCAAAGTGCAGTCTCTCCACAGTGCAGTCTGTCCACAATGAAGTCTGACCACAGTGCAGGCTGTCCACAGTGCAGTCTGTCCATATTGCAGTCTGTCCACAGTGCAGTCTGTCCACAGTGCAGTCTGTCCACAGTGCAGTCTGTCCACAGTGCAGTCTGTCCACAGTGCAGTCTGTCCACAATGAAGTCTGACCACAGTGCAGTCTGTCCACATTGCAGTCTGTCCACAGTGCAGTCTGTCCACAGTGCAGTCTGTCCACAGTGCAGTCTGTCCACAGTGCAGTCTGTCCACAGTGCAGTCTGTCCACAATGAAGTCTGACCACAGTGCAGTCTCTCCACAGTGCAGTCTGTCCACAGTGCAGTCTGTCCACAGTTCATCCTGTCCACAGTGCAGACTGCCACAGTTCAGCCTGTCCACAGTGCAGTCTGTCCACAGTGCAGCCTGTCCACAGTGCAGTCTGTCCACAGTGCAGTCTGTCCACAGTGCAGTCTGTCCACAGTGCAGTCTGTCCACAGTGCAATCAGGCCACAGTGCAGTCTGTCCACAGTACAGTCAGTCCAGAGTGCAGTCAGTCCACAGTGCAGTCTGTCCATAGCGCAGTCTGTCCACAGTGCAGACAGAACACAGTGCTGTCTGGCCACAGTGCAGTCTGTCCACAGTGCTGTCTCTCCACAGTGCAGTCTGACCACAGTTCAGACTTTCCACATTGCAGTCTGTCCACAGTGCAGTCTGTGCTCAGTGCATTCTGTGCACAGTGCAGTCAGTCCACTGTGCAGTCATTCCACAGTGCAGTCAGTCGACTGTGCAGTCTGTCCACAGTGCAGTCTGTCCAGAGTGCAGTCAGTCCACTGTGCAGTCTGTCCACAGTGCAGTCTGTCCACAGTGCAGTCTGACCACAGTGCAGCCTGTCCACAGTGCAGTCTGTCCACAGTGCAGTCTGTCCACAGTGCAGTCAGTCCACTGTGCAGTCTGTCCACAGTGCAGTCTGTCCACAGTGCAGTCTGTCCACAGTGCAGTCAGTCCACTGTGCAGTCTGTCCAAAGTGCAGTCTGTCCACAGTGCAGTCTGACCACAGTGCAGAGTGTCCACAGTGCAGTCTGTCCACATTGCAAACTGTCCAAAGTGCAGTCTGCCACATTGCAGTCTGTCCACAGTTCAGCCTGTCCTCAGTGCAGTCTGTCCACAGTTCAGCCTGTCCAGAGTGCAGACTGCCACAGGTCAGCCTGTCCACAGTGCAGTCTGTCCACAGTGCAGCCTGTCCACAGTGCAGTCTGTCCACAGTGCAGTCTGTCCACAGTGCAGTCTGTCCACAGTGCAGTCTGTCCACAGTTCAGCCTGTCCACAGTTCAGTCTCTCCACATTGCAGCCTGCCCACTGTGCAGTCAGTCCACAGTGCAGTCTGTCCACAATCCAGACAGTCCACTGTGCAGTCAGTCCACATTGCAGTGTGTCCATAGTGCTGTCTGTCCACAGTGCAGTCTGTCCACAGTGCAGTCTGTCCAAAGTGCAGTCTGTCCACAGTGCAGTCTGTCCACAGTGCAGTCTGTCCACAGTGCAGTCTGTCCACAGTGCAGTCTGTCCACAGTGCAGGCTCTCCTCAGGGCAGTCTGTCCACATTGCAGTCTGTCCAAAGTGCAGTCTGTCCACATTGCAGTCTGTCCAAAGTGCAGTCTGTCCACAGTGCAGTCTGTCTACTTTGCAGTCTGTCCACAGTGCAGTCAGTGCACAGTGCAGTCTGTCCACATTGCAGTCTGTCCACATTGCAGTCTGTCCACAGTGCAGTCTGTCCACATTGCAGTCTGTCCACAGTGCAGTCCGTCCACAGTGCAGTCTGACCAAAGTGCAATCTGTCTACAGTGCAGACTGTCCACAGTGCAGATTGTCCACAGTGCAGACTGACCACAGTGCAGTCTGACCACAGTGCAGTCTGTCCATTGTGCAGTCTGTCTACAGTGCAGTCTGACCACAGTGCATTCTGACCACAGTGCAGTCTGACCACAGTCAGTCTGTCCGCAGTTCATCTGTCCACAGTGCAGTCTGTCCACAGTGCAGACTGTCCACAGTGCAGTCTGTCCACAGTACAGCCTGTCCACAGTGAAGCCAGTGCACAGTCCGCTCTGCCCACATTGCAGTTGGCCTATAGTGCAGTCTGTCCACAGTTCAGTCTGTCCACAGTTCAGTCTGTCCACAGTTCAGTCTGTCCACAGTGCAGTATGTCCACAGTGCAGTCTGTCCACAGAGCAGTCTGTCCACAGTGCATTCTGTCCACAGTGCAGTCTGTCCACAGTGCAGTCTGCCACTGTTCAGCCTGTCCACAGTGAAGCCAGTCCACAGTGCGCTCTGTCCACATTTCAGTTGACCTATAGTGCAGTTTGTCCACAGTGCAGTCTGCCCACAGTGCAGTCTGTCCACAGTGCAATCTGTCCAAACTGCAGTCTGTCCACAGTGCAGTCTCTCCTCAGTGATCTCTGTCCACAATTCAGCCTGTCCAAAGTGCACTCTGTCCACAGTGCAGTCTGTCCACAGTGCAGACAGTCCACAGTGCAGTCTGGCCACGGTGCAGTCTGTCCACAGTGCAGTCTGTCCATATTGCAGTCTGTCCACAGTGCAGACTGTCCACATTGCAGTCTGTCCACAGTGCAGTCTGTCCACAGTTCAGAATTTCCACAGTGCAGTCTGTCCAAATTGCAGTCTGTCCACGGTGCAGACTGTCCACATTGCAGTCTGTCCACAGTGCAGTCTGTCCATATTGCAGTCTTTCCACAGTGCAGACTGTCCACATTGCAGTCTGTCCACAGTGCAGTCTGTCCACAGTGCAGTGTGTCCACAGTTCAGAATTTCCACATTGCAGTCTGTCCACATTGCAGTCTGTCCACAGTTCAGAATTTCCACATTGCAGTCTGTCCACAGTGCAGTTGGTCGACAGTGCAGTCTGTCCACAGTGCAGTCTGTCCACAGTGCAGTCTGTCCACAGTGCAGTCTGTCCACTGCGCAGTCTGTCCACAGTGCAGTCTGTCCACAATGCAATCTGACCACAGTGCAGTCTCTCCACAGTGCAGTCTGTCCACAGAGCAGTCTGTCCACAGCGCAGTCTGTCCACATTGCAGTCTGTCCACAGTGCAGTCTGTCCACAGTGCAGTCTGTCCACAGTGCAGTCTGTCCACAGTGCAGTCTGTCCACAGTGCAGTCTGTCCACAATGAAGTCTGACCACAGTGCAGTCTCTCCACAGTGCAGTCTGTCCACAGTGCAGTCTGTCCACAGTGCAGTCTGTCCACAATGCAGTCTGACCACAGTGCAGTCTCTCCACATTGCAGTCTGTCCACAGTGCAGTCTGTCCACAGTGCAGTCTGTCCACTGTGCAACCTGTCCACAGTGCAGTCTGTCCACAGTGCAGTCTGTGCACAGTGCAGTCTGTCCCCAGTGCAGTCTGTCCACAGTGCAGTCTGTCCACAGTGCAGTCTGGCCACAGTGCGGTCTGTCCACAGTTCGGATGTCCACAGTGCAATCCACAGTTCAGACTTTCCACAGTGCTCTCTGTCCACAGTGCAGTCTGTCCACAGTGCAGCACATCTACAGTGCAGACTGTCCACAGTGCAATCTCTCCTCAGTGCAGTCTCTCCACAGTGCAGTCTGTCCACAGTGCGGTCTGTCCACAGTGCGGACGTCCACAGTGCAGACTCTCCACAGTGCCGTTTTTCCTCAGTGCAGTCTGTGAACAGTGTAGCCTGTCCACAGTGCAGACGGTCCTCAGTGCAGTCTGTCCACTGTGCAGTCTGTCCACTGTGCAGTCTGTCCACAGTGCAGTCTGTCCACAATGCAGTCTTACCATAGTGCAGTCTCTCCACAGTGCTGTCTGTCCACAGTGCTGTCTGCCCACAGTGCAGCCTGTCCACAGTGCAGCCTCTCCATTGTGCAGCCTGTGCACAGTGCAGTCTGTCCACAGTGCAGTCTTTGCACATTTCAGCCTGTCCACAGTGCAGTCTGTCCACAGTTCAGTCTCTCCACAATGCAGTCTATCCACATTGCAGCCTGCCCACAGTGCAGTCTCTCCTCAGTGAAATCTGTCCACAGTGCAGTCTGTCCACAGTGCAGTCTGTCCAGCATGCAGTCTGTGCACAGTGCAGTCTGTCCACAGTGAAGTCTGTCCACATTGCAGTCTGTCCACAGTGCAGTCTGTCCACAGTGCAGTCTGTCCACATTGCAGTCTGTCCACTGTGCAGTCTGTCCACAGTGCAGTCTGTCCACAGTGCAGTCTGTCCAAAGTGCAGTCTCTCCACAGTGCAGTCTGTCCACAATGAAGTCTGACCACAGTGCAGGCTGTCCACAGTGCAGTCTGTCCATATTGCAGTCTGTCCACAGTGCAGTCTGTCCACAGTGCAGTCTGTCCACAGTGCAGTCTGTCCACAGTGCAGTCTGTCCACAGTGCAGTCTGTCCACAATGAAGTCTGACCACAGTGCAGTCTGTCCACATTGCAGTCTGTCCACAGTGCAGTCTGTCCACAGTGCAGTCTGTCCACAGTGCAGTCTGTCCACAGTGCAGTCTGTCCACAGTGCAGTCTGTCCACAATGAAGTCTGACCACAGTGCAGTCTCTCCACAGTGCAGTCTGTCCACAGTGCAGTCTGTCCACAGTGCAGTCTGTCCACAATGCAGTCTGACCACAGTGCAGTCTCTCCACATTGCAGTCTGTCCACAGTGCAGTCTGTCCACAGTGCAGTCTGTCCACTGTGCAACCTGTCCACAGTGCAGTCTGTCCACAGTGCAGTCTGTGCACAGTGCAGTCTGTCCACAGTGCAGTCTGTCCACAGTGCAGTCTGTCCACAGTGCAGTCTGGCCACAGTGCGGTCTGTCCACAGTTCGGATGTCCACAGTGCAATCCACAGTTCAGACTTTCCACAGTGCTCTCTGTCCACAGTGCAGTCTGTCCACAGTGCAGCACATCTACAGTGCAGACTGTCCACAGTGCAATCTCTCCTCAGTGCAGTCTCTCCACAGTGCAGTCTGTCCACAGTGCGGTCTGTCCACAGTGCGGACGTCCACAGTGCAGACTCTCCACAGTGCCGTTTTTCCTCAGTGCAGTCTGTGAACAGTGTAGCCTGTCCACAGTGCAGACGGTCCTCAGTGCAGTCTGTCCACTGTGCAGTCTGTCCACTGTGCAGTCTGTCCACAGTGCAGTCTGTCCACAATGCAGTCTTACCATAGTGCAGTCTCTCCACAGTGCTGTCTGTCCACAGTGCTGTCTGCCCACAGTGCAGCCTGTCCACAGTGCAGCCTCTCCATTGTGCAGCCTGTGCACAGTGCAGTCTGTCCACAGTGCAGTCTTTGCACATTTCAGCCTGTCCACAGTGCAGTCTGTCCACAGTTCAGTCTCTCCACAATGCAGTCTATCCACATTGCAGCCTGCCCACAGTGCAGTCTCTCCTCAGTGAAATCTGTCCACAGTGCTGTCTGTCCACAGTGCAGTCTGTCCAGCATGCAGTCTGTGCACAGTGCAGTCTGTCCACAGTGCAGTCTGTCCACATTGCAGTCTGTCCACAGTGCAGTCTGTCCACAGTGCAGTCTGTCCACATTGCAGTCTGTCCACTGTGCAGTCTGTCCACAGTGCAGTCTGTCCACAGTGCAGTCTGTCCAAAGTGCAGTCTCTCCACAGTGCAGTCTGTCCACAATGAAGTCTGACCACAGTGCAGGCTGTCCACAGTGCAGTCTGTCCATATTGCAGTCTGTCCACAGTGCAGTCTGTCCACAGTGCAGTCTGTCCACAGTGCAGTCTGTGCACAGTGCAGTCTGTCCACAGTGCAGTCTGTCCACAGTGCAGTCTGTCCACAGTGCAGTCTGTCCACAGTGCAGTCTGTCCACAGTGCAGTCTGTCCAAAGTGCAGTCTGTCCACAGTGCAGTCTGTCCACAGTGCAGTCTGTCCACAGTGCAGTCTGTCCACAGTGCAGTCTGTCCACAGTGCAGTCTGTCCACAGTGCAGTCAGTCCACAGTGCAGTCTGTCCATAGCGCAGTCTGTCCACAGTGCAGACAGTACACAGTGCTGTCTGGCCACAGTGCTGTCTGTCCACAGTGCAGTCTGACCACAGTTCAGACTTTCCACATTGCAGTCAGTCCACTGTGCACTCTGTCCGCAGTGCAGTCATTCCACAGTGCAGTCAGTCCACTGTGCAGTCTGTCCGCAGTGCAGTCTGTCCACAGTGCAGTCAATCCACAGTGCAGTCCGTCCATAGCGCAGTCTGTCCACAGTGCAGACAGAACACAGTGCAGTCTGGCCACCGTGCAGTCTGTCCACTGTGCAGTCTGTCCATATTGCAGTCTGTCCACAGTGCAGACTGTCCATATTGCAGTCAGTCCACAGTGCAGTCTGTCCACAGTGCAGACTGTCCATATTGCAGTCTGTCCACAGTGCAGTCTGTCCACAGTGCTGTCTGTCCACAGTGCAGTCTGTCCACACTTCAGACTTTCCACATTGCAGTCTGTCCACAGTGCAGTCTGTGCTCAGTGCAGTCTGTCCACAGTGCAGTCAGTCCACTGTTCAGTCAGTCCACAGTGCAGTCAGTCCACTGTGCAGTCAGTCCACTGTGCAGTCTGTCCACAGTGCAGTCTGTCCGCAGTGCAGTCTGTCCACAGTGCAGTCAGTCCACTGTGCAGTCAGTCCACAGTGCAGTCAGTCCACTGTGCAGTCTGTCCACTGTGCAGTCAGTCCACTGTGCTGTCAGTCCACAGTGCAGTCTGTCTGTAGTGCAGTCTGTCCACAGTGCAGTCTGTCCACAGTTCAGACTTTCCACCGTGCAGTCTGTCCTCAGTGCAGTCTGTCCATAGTGCAGCACATCTACAGTGCAGACGGTCCACAGTGCAGTCTCTCCTCAGTGCAGTGTGTCCACAGTGCATTCTGGCCACATTGCGGTCTGTCCGCAGTTCGGATGTCCACAGTGCAGCACATCTAAAGTGCAGACTGTCCACAGTGCAGTCTGTCCACAGTGCAGTCTCTCCTCAGTGCAGTCTCTCCACAGTGCAGTCTGTCCACTGTGCGGTCTGTCCACAGTGCGGATGTCCACAGTGCAGACTGTCCACAGTGCAGTTTTTCCACAGTGCAGTCTGTGCACAGTGTAGCCTGTCCACAGTGCAGACGGTCCTCAGTGCAGTCTGTCCACTGTGCAGTCTGTCCACTGTGCAGTCTGTCCACAGTGCAGTCTGTCCACAATGCAGTCTGACCACAGTCAGTCTCTCCACAGTGCTGTCTGTCCACAGTGCAGTCTGTCCACAGTGCAACCTGTCCACAGTGCAGTCTGTCCTCAGTGCAGTCTGCCCACAGTGCAGCCTGTCCACAGTGCAGTCTGTCCACAGTGCAGTCTGTCCACAGTGCAGTCTGTCCACAGTGCAGTCTGTCCACAGTGCAGTCTGTCCACATTGCAGTCTGTCCACAGTGCAGTCTGTCCACAGTGCAGTCTGTCCACAATGCATTCTGACAACAGTGCGGTCTCTCCACAGTGCAGTCTGTCCACAGTGCAGTCTGTCCACAGTGCAGTCTGTCCACATTGCAGTCTGTCCACTGTGCAGTCTGTCCATAGTGCAGTCTGTCCACAGTGCAGTCTGTCCACTGTGCAACCTGTCCACAGTGCAGTCTGTCCACAGTGCAATCTGTCCACAATGCAGTCTGTCCACAGTGCAGTCTGTCCACGGTTCAGCCTGTCCACAGTGCAGTCAGTCCACAGTGCAGTCTGTCCATAGCGCAGTCTGTCCACAGTGCAGACAGAACACAGTGCAGTCTGGCCACAGTGCAGTCTGTCCACAGTGCTGTCTGTCCACAGTGCAGTCTGTCCAGAGTGCAGTCAGTCCACTGTGCAGTCAGTCCACTGTGCAGTCTGTCCACAGTGCACTCTGTCCGCAGTGCAGTCTGTCCACAGTGCAGTCAGTCCACTGTGCAGTCAGTCCACAGTGCAGTCAGGCCACAGTGCAGTCAGTCCACAGTGCTGTCTGTCCACAGTGCAGTCTGTCCAGAGTGCAGTCAGTCCACTGTGCAGTCAGTCCACTGTGCAGTCTGTCCACAGTGCACTCTGTCCGCAGTGCAGTCTGTCCACAGTGCAGTCAGTCCACTGTGCAGTCAGTCCAGAGTGCAGTCAGTCCACAGTGCAGTCCGTCCATAGCGCAGTCTGTCCACAGTGCCGTCTGTCCACAGTGCAGACAGAACACAGTGCAGTCTGGCCACAGTGCAGTCTGTCCACTGTGCAGTCTGTCCATATTGCAGTCTGTCCACAGTGCAGACTGTCCATATTGCAGTCAGTCCACAGTGCAGTCTGTCCACAGTGCTGTCTGTCCACAGTGCAGTCTGTCCACAGTTCAGACTTTCCACATTGCAGTCTGTCCACAGTGCAGTCTGTGCTCAGTGCAGTCTGTCCACAGTGCAGTCAGTCCACTGTGCAGTCAGTCCACAGTGCAGTCAGTCCACTGTGCAGTCAGTCCACTGTGCAGTCTGTCCACAGTGCAGTCTGTCCGCAGTGCAGTCTGTCCACAGTGCAGTCAGTCCACTGTGCAGTCAGTCCACAGTGCTGTCAGTCCACTGTGCAGTCTGTCCACTGTGCAGTCAGTCCACTGTGCTGTCAGTCCACAGTGCAGTCTGTCCGTAGTGCAGTCTGTCCACAGTGCAGTCTGTCCACAGTTCAGACTTTCCACCGTGCAGTCTGTCCTCAGTGCAGTCTGTCCATAGTGCAGCACATCTACAGTGCAGACGGTCCACAGTCCAGTCTCTCCTCAGTGCAGTGTGTCCACAGTGCATTCTGGCCACATTGCGGTCTGTCCGCAGTTCGGATGTCCACAGTGCAGCACATCTACAGTGCAGACTGTCCACAGTGCAGTCTGTCCACAGTGCAGTCTCTCCTCAGTGCAGTCTCTCCACAGTGCAGTCTGTCCACTGTGCGGTCTGTCCACAGTGCGGATGTCCACAGTGCAGACTGTCCACAGTGCAGTTTTTCCACAGCGCAGTCTGTGCACAGTGTAGCCTGTCCACAGTGCAGACGGTCCTCAGTGCAGTCTGTCCACTGTGCAGTCTGTCCACTGTGCAGTCTGTCCACAGTGCAGTCTGTCCACAATGCAGTCTGACCACAGTCAGTCTCTCCACAGTGCTGTCTGTCCACAGTGCAGTCTGTCCACAGTGCAACCTGTCCACAGTGCAGTCTGTCCTCAGTGCAGTCTGCCCACAGTGCAGCCTGTCCACAGTGCAGCCTGTCCATTGTGCAGCCTGTGCACAGTGCAGTCTCTCCACAGTGCAGTCTGTCCACAGTTCAGCCTGTCCACAGTGCTGTCTGTCCACAGTTCAGTCTCTCCACAATGCAGTCTATCCACATTGCAGCCTGCCCACAGTGCAGTCTCTCCTCAGTGAAATCTGTCCACAGTGCAGTCTGTCCACAGTGCAGTCTGTCCACAGTGCAGTCTGTCCACAGTGCAGTCTGTCCACAGTGCAGTCTGTCCACATTGCAGTCTGTCCACAGTGCAGTCTGTCCACAATGCAGTCTGACCACAGTGCAGTCTCTCCACAGTGCAGTCTGTCCACAGTGCAGTCTGTCCACATTGCAGTCTGTCCACTGTGCAGTCTGTCCACAGTGCCGTCTGTCCACAGTGCAGTCTGTCCACAGTGCAGTCGATCCACTGTGCAATCTGTCCACAGTGCAGTCTGTCCACAGTGCAGTCTGTCCACCGTGCAGTCTGTCCACAGTGCAGCCTGTCCACAGTGCAGTCTGTCCACAGTGCAGCCTGTCCATTGTGCAGCCTGTGCACAGTGCAGCCTGTCTGCAGTGCAGTCTGTCCACAGTGCAGCCTGTCCACAGTGCAGTGAGTCCACAGTACAGCCTGTCCACGTTGCAGTCTGTCCACAGTGCAGTCTGTCCACCGTGCCGTCTGTCCACAGTGCAGTGAGTCCACAGTGCAGGCTGTCCACAGTGCAGTCTGTCCACAGTGCAGCCTGTCCATAGTGCAGTCTGTCCACAGTGCAGTCTGTCCACAGTGCAGTCTGTCCACAGTGCAGTCTGTCCACATTGCAGTCTGTCCACAATGCAGTCAGTCCACAGTGCAGTCTGTGCACAAGTGCAGTCTGTCCACAGTGCAGTCTGTCCACAGTGCAGTCTGTCCACAGTGCAGTCTGTCCACATTGCAGTCTGTCCACAATGCAGTCAGTCCACAGTGCAGTCTGTGCACAAGTGCAGTCTGTCCACAGTGCAGTCTGTCCACAGTTCAGCCTGTCCAGAGTGCAGACTGCCACAGTTCAGCCTGTCCACAGTGCAGTCTGTCCACAGTGCAGCCTGTCCACAGTGCAGTCTGTCCACAGTGCAGTCTGTCCACAGTGCAGTCTGTCCACAGTGCAGTCTGTCCACAGTTCAGCCTGTCCACAGTTCAGTCTCTCCACATTGCAGCCTGCCCACTGTGCAGTCAGTCCACAGTGCAGTCTGTCCACAATCCAGACAGTCCACTGTGCAGTCAGTCCACATTGCAGTGTGTCCATAGTGCTGTCTGTCCACAGTGCAGTCTGTCCACAGTGCAGTCTGTCCAAAGTGCAGTCTGTCCACAGTGCAGTCTGTCCACAGTGCAGTCTGTCCACAGTGCAGTCTGTCCACAGTGCAGTCTGTCCACAGTGCAGGCTCTCCTCAGGGCAGTCTGTCCACATTGCAGTCTGTCCAAAGTGCAGTCTGTCCACATTGCAGTCTGTCCAAAGTGCAGTCTGTCCACAGTGCAGTCTGTCTACTTTGCAGTCTGTCCACAGTGCAGTCAGTGCACAGTGCAGTCTGTCCACATTGCAGTCTGTCCACATTGCAGTCTGTCCACAGTGCAGTCTGTCCACATTGCAGTCTGTCCACAGTGCAGTCCGTCCACAGTGCAGTCTGACCAAAGTGCAATCTGTCTACAGTGCAGACTGTCCACAGTGCAGATTGTCCACAGTGCAGACTGACCACAGTGCAGTCTGACCACAGTGCAGTCTGTCCATTGTGCAGTCTGTCTACAGTGCAGTCTGACCACAGTGCATTCTGACCACAGTGCAGTCTGACCACAGTGCAGTCTGTCCGCAGTTCATCTGTCCACAGTGCAGTCTGTCCACAGTGCAGACTGTCCACAGTGCAGTCTGTCCACAGTACAGCCTGTCCACAGTGAAGCCAGTGCACAGTCCGCTCTGCCCACATTGCAGTTGGCCTATAGTGCAGTCTGTCCACAGTTCAGTCTGTCCACAGTTCAGTCTGTCCACAGTTCAGTCTGTCCACAGTGCAGTATGTCCACAGTGCAGTCTGTCCACAGAGCAGTCTGTCCACAGTGCATTCTGTCCACAGTGCAGTCTGTCCACAGTGCAGTCTGCCACTGTTCAGCCTGTCCACAGTGAAGCCAGTCCACAGTGCGCTCTGTCCACATTTCAGTTGACCTATAGTGCAGTTTGTCCACAGTGCAGTCTGCCCACAGTGCAGTCTGTCCACAGTGCAATCTGTCCAAACTGCAGTCTGTCCACAGTGCAGTCTCTCCTCAGTGATCTCTGTCCACAATGCAGTCTGTCCAAAGTGCAGTCTGTCCAAAGTGCAGTCTGTCCAAATTGCACTCTGTCCACAGTGCAGTCTGTCCACAGTGCAGACAGTCCACAGTGCAGTCTGGCCACGGTGCAGTCTGTCCACAGTGCAGTCTGTCCATATTGCAGTCTGTCCACAGTGCAGACTGTCCACATTGCAGTCTGTCCACAGTGCAGTCTGTCCACAGTTCAGAATTTCCACAGTGCAGTCTGTCCAAATTGCAGTCTGTCCACGGTGCAGACTGTCCACATTGCAGTCTGTCCACAGTGCAGTCTGTCCATATTGCAGTCTTTCCACAGTGCAGACTGTCCACATTGCAGTCTGTCCACAGTGCAGTCTGTCCACAGTGCAGTGTGTCCACAGTTCAGAATTTCCACATTGCAGTCTGTCCACATTGCAGTCTGTCCACAGTTCAGAATTTCCACATTGCAGTCTGTCCACAGTGCAGTTGGTCGACAGTGCAGTCTGTCCACAGTGCAGTCTGTCCACAGTGCAGTCTGTCCACAGTGCAGTCTGTCCACTGCGCAGTCTGTCCACAGTGCAGTCTGTCCACAATGCAATCTGACCACAGTGCAGTCTCTCCACAGTGCAGTCTGTCCACAGAGCAGTCTGTCCACAGCGCAGTCTGTCCACATTGCAGTCTGTCCACAGTGCAGTCTGTCCACAGTGCAGTCTGTCCACAGTGCAGTCTGTCCACAGTGCAGTCTGTCCACAGTGCAGTCTGTCCACAATGAAGTCTGACCACAGTGCAGTCTCTCCACAGTGCAGTCTGTCCACAGTGCAGTCTGTCCACAGTGCAGTCTGTCCACAATGCAGTCTGACCACAGTGCAGTCTCTCCACATTGCAGTCTGTCCACAGTGCAGTCTGTCCACAGTGCAGTCTGTCCACTGTGCAACCTGTCCACAGTGCAGTCTGTCCACAGTGCAGTCTGTGCACAGTGCAGTCTGTCCCCAGTGCAGTCTGTCCACAGTGCAGTCTGTCCACAGTGCAGTCTGGCCACAGTGCGGTCTGTCCACAGTTCGGATGTCCACAGTGCAATCCACAGTTCAGACTTTCCACAGTGCTCTCTGTCCACAGTGCAGTCTGTCCACAGTGCAGCACATCTACAGTGCAGACTGTCCACAGTGCAATCTCTCCTCAGTGCAGTCTCTCCACAGTGCAGTCTGTCCACAGTGCGGTCTGTCCACAGTGCGGACGTCCACAGTGCAGACTCTCCACAGTGCCGTTTTTCCTCAGTGCAGTCTGTGAACAGTGTAGCCTGTCCACAGTGCAGACGGTCCTCAGTGCAGTCTGTCCACTGTGCAGTCTGTCCACTGTGCAGTCTGTCCACAGTGCAGTCTGTCCACAATGCAGTCTTACCATAGTGCAGTCTCTCCACAGTGCTGTCTGTCCACAGTGCTGTCTGCCCACAGTGCAGCCTGTCCACAGTGCAGCCTCTCCATTGTGCAGCCTGTGCACAGTGCAGTCTGTCCACAGTGCAGTCTTTGCACATTTCAGCCTGTCCACAGTGCAGTCTGTCCACAGTTCAGTCTCTCCACAATGCAGTCTATCCACATTGCAGCCTGCCCACAGTGCAGTCTCTCCTCAGTGAAATCTGTCCACAGTGCAGTCTGTCCACAGTGCAGTCTGTCCAGCATGCAGTCTGTGCACAGTGCAGTCTGTCCACAGTGAAGTCTGTCCACATTGCAGTCTGTCCACAGTGCAGTCTGTCCACAGTGCAGTCTGTCCACATTGCAGTCTGTCCACTGTGCAGTCTGTCCACAGTGCAGTCTGTCCACAGTGCAGTCTGTCCAAAGTGCAGTCTCTCCACAGTGCAGTCTGTCCACAATGAAGTCTGACCACAGTGCAGGCTGTCCACAGTGCAGTCTGTCCATATTGCAGTCTGTCCACAGTGCAGTCTGTCCACAGTGCAGTCTGTCCACAGTGCAGTCTGTCCACAGTGCAGTCTGTCCACAGTGCAGTCTGTCCACAATGAAGTCTGACCACAGTGCAGTCTGTCCACATTGCAGTCTGTCCACAGTGCAGTCTGTCCACAGTGCAGTCTGTCCACAGTGCAGTCTGTCCACAGTGCAGTCTGTCCACAGTGCAGTCTGTCCACAATGAAGTCTGACCACAGTGCAGTCTCTCCACAGTGCAGTCTGTCCACAGTGCAGTCTGTCCACAGTGCAGTCTGTCCACAATGCAGTCTGACCACAGTGCAGTCTCTCCACATTGCAGTCTGTCCACAGTGCAGTCTGTCCACAGTGCAGTCTGTCCACTGTGCAACCTGTCCACAGTGCAGTCTGTCCACAGTGCAGTCTGTGCACAGTGCAGTCTGTCCACAGTGCAGTCTGTCCACAGTGCAGTCTGTCCACAGTGCAGTCTGGCCACAGTGCGGTCTGTCCACAGTTCGGATGTCCACAGTGCAATCCACAGTTCAGACTTTCCACAGTGCTCTCTGTCCACAGTGCAGTCTGTCCACAGTGCAGCACATCTACAGTGCAGACTGTCCACAGTGCAATCTCTCCTCAGTGCAGTCTCTCCACAGTGCAGTCTGTCCACAGTGCGGTCTGTCCACAGTGCGGACGTCCACAGTGCAGACTCTCCACAGTGCCGTTTTTCCTCAGTGCAGTCTGTGAACAGTGTAGCCTGTCCACAGTGCAGACGGTCCTCAGTGCAGTCTGTCCACTGTGCAGTCTGTCCACTGTGCAGTCTGTCCACAGTGCAGTCTGTCCACAATGCAGTCTTACCATAGTGCAGTCTCTCCACAGTGCTGTCTGTCCACAGTGCTGTCTGCCCACAGTGCAGCCTGTCCACAGTGCAGCCTCTCCATTGTGCAGCCTGTGCACAGTGCAGTCTGTCCACAGTGCAGTCTTTGCACATTTCAGCCTGTCCACAGTGCAGTCTGTCCACAGTTCAGTCTCTCCACAATGCAGTCTATCCACATTGCAGCCTGCCCACAGTGCAGTCTCTCCTCAGTGAAATCTGTCCACAGTGCAGTCTGTCCACAGTGCAGTCTGTCCAGCATGCAGTCTGTGCACAGTGCAGTCTGTCCACAGTGCAGTCTGTCCACATTGCAGTCTGTCCACAGTGCAGTCTGTCCACAGTGCAGTCTGTCCACATTGCAGTCTGTCCACTGTGCAGTCTGTCCACAGTGCAGTCTGTCCACAGTGCAGTCTGTCCAAAGTGCAGTCTCTCCACAGTGCAGTCTGTCCACAATGAAGTCTGACCACAGTGCAGGCTGTCCACAGTGCAGTCTGTCCACATTGCAGTCTGTCCACAGTGCAGTCTGTCCACAGTGCAGTCTGTCCACAGTGCAGTCTGTGCACAGTGCAGTCTGTCCACAGTGCAGTCTGTCCACAGTGCAGTCTGTCCACAGTGCAGTCTGTCCACAGTGCAGTCTGTCCACAGTGCAGTCTGTCCAAAGTGCAGTCTGTCCACAGTGCAGTCTGTCCACAGTGCAGTCTGTCCACAGTGCAGTCTGTCCACAGTGCAGTCTGTCCACAGTGCAGTCTGTCCACAGTGCAGTCAGTCCACAGTGCAGTCTGTCCATAGCGCAGTCTGTCCACAGTGCAGACAGTACACAGTGCTGTCTGGCCACAGTGCTGTCTGTCCACAGTGCAGTCTGACCACAGTTCAGACTTTCCACATTGCAGTCAGTCCACTGTGCACTCTGTCCGCAGTGCAGTCATTCCACAGTGCAGTCAGTCCACTGTGCAGTCTGTCCGCAGTGCAGTCTGTCCACAGTGCAGTCAATCCACAGTGCAGTCCGTCCATAGCGCAGTCTGTCCACAGTGCAGACAGAACACAGTGCAGTCTGGCCACCGTGCAGTCTGTCCACTGTGCAGTCTGTCCATATTGCAGTCTGTCCACAGTGCAGACTGTCCATATTGCAGTCAGTCCACAGTGCAGTCTGTCCACAGTGCAGACTGTCCATATTGCAGTCTGTCCACAGTGCAGTCTGTCCACAGTGCTGTCTGTCCACAGTGCAGTCTGTCCACACTTCAGACTTTCCACATTGCAGTCTGTCCACAGTGCAGTCTGTGCTCAGTGCAGTCTGTCCACAGTGCAGTCAGTCCACTGTTCAGTCAGTCCACAGTGCAGTCAGTCCACTGTGCAGTCAGTCCACTGTGCAGTCTGTCCACAGTGCAGTCTGTCCGCAGTGCAGTCTGTCCACAGTGCAGTCAGTCCACTGTGCAGTCAGTCCACAGTGCAGTCAGTCCACTGTGCAGTCTGTCCACTGTGCAGTCAGTCCACTGTGCTGTCAGTCCACAGTGCAGTCTGTCTGTAGTGCAGTCTGTCCACAGTGCAGTCTGTCCACAGTTCAGACTTTCCACCGTGCAGTCTGTCCTCAGTGCAGTCTGTCCATAGTGCAGCACATCTACAGTGCAGACGGTCCACAGTGCAGTCTCTCCTCAGTGCAGTGTGTCCACAGTGCATTCTGGCCACATTGCGGTCTGTCCGCAGTTCGGATGTCCACAGTGCAGCACATCTAAAGTGCAGACTGTCCACAGTGCAGTCTGTCCACAGTGCAGTCTCTCCTCAGTGCAGTCTCTCCACAGTGCAGTCTGTCCACTGTGCGGTCTGTCCACAGTGCGGATGTCCACAGTGCAGACTGTCCACAGTGCAGTTTTTCCACAGTGCAGTCTGTGCACAGTGTAGCCTGTCCACAGTGCAGACGGTCCTCAGTGCAGTCTGTCCACTGTGCAGTCTGTCCACTGTGCAGTCTGTCCACAGTGCAGTCTGTCCACAATGCAGTCTGACCACAGTCAGTCTCTCCACAGTGCTGTCTGTCCACAGTGCAGTCTGTCCACAGTGCAACCTGTCCACAGTGCAGTCTGTCCTCAGTGCAGTCTGCCCACAGTGCAGCCTGTCCACAGTGCAGTCTGTCCACAGTGCAGTCTGTCCACAGTGCAGTCTGTCCACAGTGCAGTCTGTCCACAGTGCAGTCTGTCCACATTGCAGTCTGTCCACAGTGCAGTCTGTCCACAGTGCAGTCTGTCCACAATGCATTCTGACAACAGTGCGGTCTCTCCACAGTGCAGTCTGTCCACAGTGCAGTCTGTCCACAGTGCAGTCTGTCCACATTGCAGTCTGTCCACTGTGCAGTCTGTCCATAGTGCAGTCTGTCCACAGTGCAGTCTGTCCACTGTGCAACCTGTCCACAGTGCAGTCTGTCCACAGTGCAATCTGTCCACAATGCAGTCTGTCCACAGTGCAGTCTGTCCACGGTTCAGCCTGTCCACAGTGCAGTCAGTCCACAGTGCAGTCTGTCCATAGCGCAGTCTGTCCACAGTGCAGACAGAACACAGTGCAGTCTGGCCACAGTGCAGTCTGTCCACAGTGCTGTCTGTCCACAGTGCAGTCTGTCCAGAGTGCAGTCAGTCCACTGTGCAGTCAGTCCACTGTGCAGTCTGTCCACAGTGCACTCTGTCCGCAGTGCAGTCTGTCCACAGTGCAGTCAGTCCACTGTGCAGTCAGTCCACAGTGCAGTCAGGCCACAGTGCAGTCAGTCCACAGTGCTGTCTGTCCACAGTGCAGTCTGTCCAGAGTGCAGTCAGTCCACTGTGCAGTCAGTCCACTGTGCAGTCTGTCCACAGTGCACTCTGTCCGCAGTGCAGTCTGTCCACAGTGCAGTCAGTCCACTGTGCAGTCAGTCCAGAGTGCAGTCAGTCCACAGTGCAGTCCGTCCATAGCGCAGTCTGTCCACAGTGCCGTCTGTCCACAGTGCAGACAGAACACAGTGCAGTCTGGCCACAGTGCAGTCTGTCCACTGTGCAGTCTGTCCATATTGCAGTCTGTCCACAGTGCAGACTGTCCATATTGCAGTCAGTCCACAGTGCAGTCTGTCCACAGTGCTGTCTGTCCACAGTGCAGTCTGTCCACAGTTCAGACTTTCCACATTGCAGTCTGTCCACAGTGCAGTCTGTGCTCAGTGCAGTCTGTCCACAGTGCAGTCAGTCCACTGTGCAGTCAGTCCACAGTGCAGTCAGTCCACTGTGCAGTCAGTCCACTGTGCAGTCTGTCCACAGTGCAGTCTGTCCGCAGTGCAGTCTGTCCACAGTGCAGTCAGTCCACTGTGCAGTCAGTCCACAGTGCTGTCAGTCCACTGTGCAGTCTGTCCACTGTGCAGTCAGTCCACTGTGCTGTCAGTCCACAGTGCAGTCTGTCCGTAGTGCAGTCTGTCCACAGTGCAGTCTGTCCACAGTTCAGACTTTCCACCGTGCAGTCTGTCCTCAGTGCAGTCTGTCCATAGTGCAGCACATCTACAGTGCAGACGGTCCACAGTCCAGTCTCTCCTCAGTGCAGTGTGTCCACAGTGCATTCTGGCCACATTGCGGTCTGTCCGCAGTTCGGATGTCCACAGTGCAGCACATCTACAGTGCAGACTGTCCACAGTGCAGTCTGTCCACAGTGCAGTCTCTCCTCAGTGCAGTCTCTCCACAGTGCAGTCTGTCCACTGTGCGGTCTGTCCACAGTGCGGATGTCCACAGTGCAGACTGTCCACAGTGCAGTTTTTCCACAGCGCAGTCTGTGCACAGTGTAGCCTGTCCACAGTGCAGACGGTCCTCAGTGCAGTCTGTCCACTGTGCAGTCTGTCCACTGTGCAGTCTGTCCACAGTGCAGTCTGTCCACAATGCAGTCTGACCACAGTCAGTCTCTCCACAGTGCTGTCTGTCCACAGTGCAGTCTGTCCACAGTGCAACCTGTCCACAGTGCAGTCTGTCCTCAGTGCAGTCTGCCCACAGTGCAGCCTGTCCACAGTGCAGCCTGTCCATTGTGCAGCCTGTGCACAGTGCAGTCTCTCCACAGTGCAGTCTGTCCACAGTTCAGCCTGTCCACAGTGCTGTCTGTCCACAGTTCAGTCTCTCCACAATGCAGTCTATCCACATTGCAGCCTGCCCACAGTGCAGTCTCTCCTCAGTGAAATCTGTCCACAGTGCAGTCTGTCCACAGTGCAGTCTGTCCACAGTGCAGTCTGTCCACAGTGCAGTCTGTCCACAGTGCAGTCTGTCCACATTGCAGTCTGTCCACAGTGCAGTCTGTCCACAATGCAGTCTGACCACAGTGCAGTCTCTCCACAGTGCAGTCTGTCCACAGTGCAGTCTGTCCACATTGCAGTCTGTCCACTGTGCAGTCTGTCCACAGTGCCGTCTGTCCACAGTGCAGTCTGTCCACAGTGCAGTCTATCCACTGTGCAATCTGTCCACAGTGCAGTCTGTCCACAGTGCAGTCTGTCCACCGTGCAGTCTGTCCACAGTGCAGCCTGTCCACAGTGCAGTCTGTCCACAGTGCAGCCTGTCCATTGTGCAGCCTGTGCACAGTGCAGCCTGTCTGCAGTGCAGTCTGTCCACAGTGCAGCCTGTCCACAGTGCAGTGAGTCCACAGTACAGCCTGTCCACGTTGCAGTCTGTCCACAGTGCAGTCTGTCCACAGTGCCGTCTGTCCACAGTGCAGTGAGTCCACAGTGCAGGCTGTCCACAGTGCAGTCTGTCCACAGTGCAGCCTGTCCATAGTGCAGTCTGTCCACAGTGCAGTCTGTCCACAGTGCAGTCTGTCCACAGTGCAGTCTGTCCACATTGCAGTCTGTCCACAATGCAGTCAGTCCACAGTGCAGTCTGTGCACAAGTGCAGTCTGTCCACAGTGCAGTCTGTCCACAGTGCAGTCTGTCCACAGTGCAGTCTGTCCACATTGCAGTCTGTCCACAATGCAGTCAGTCCACAGTGCAGTCTGTGCACAAGTGCAGTCTGTCCACAGTGCAGTCTGTCCACAGTGCAGTCTGTCCACAGTGCAGTCTGTCCACAGTGCAGTCTGTCCACAGTGCAGTCTGTCCACATTGCAGACTGTCCACAGTGCAGTCTGACCACAGTTCAGACTGTCCACAGTACATTCTGTCTCCAGCGAGTCCTGTCTGCACGGGTGCCAGAAGGTGCTGTGCCGGGCGAGTTTTTTCATCTCTTTTGGCTCACCCAGCCTCCTGGAAATTTAGAAATATAAACACGAGTGTGTGTGTTTCCTCTCCTAGCAATAATAAAAATAAATAGCAGTCAGGCAGCTCCCTGCCTTGACTGGTCTGAGCTGAGCTTTGTTTCTCAGCTGGTGGTTTTCGTGGCTCTGGATGCCTCAGTCCCTGTTAAAGCAGCTTTTATCTGCACCCTGCTCCCATCTGCCTTCCACAAGACAGATACCACCTTCCGCACGCTGCTCTGCAGCACCACTCTGCCAGTCTCATGGCTTCTCCTCCTCTCACCCGCGCTTACTCTGAACGATAGAAGCTTTTAGTCTACATTTTGCTCTGCTGTCCATGTCTCTGTTTCCCATTGCCCTGTCCGTGATATAACCATTATTATGTTGAATACATTCAGCTCACAGTCATTCATTGAAGGGAATTCCCAGCTCAGAAACAGGCCATTCGGCCCATCTGTTCCGTGCTGGTGTTCCTGCTCCACACGAGCCTCCTCCCACCCCCTCTTCATCTCCCCCTACCAGCCTATCCTTCTATTCCTATCTCCCTCATGTGTTTATCCAGCTTCCCCCTTCAATGTATCGATACTATTCACCTCGACCACTCTCTCTCTCTCCGCTCTCCGGAATCATTTATCCCTCACCACTCCTTAAAATTCCTTTTCCAGTAGCAGCAGCGCGTACCATCTCCTTCGACAGCACCTTCCAAACCCACGACCACTACCATCTAGAAGGACAAGGGCAGCAGACACATGGGAACACCACTACCTGGAAGTTCCCCTCCAAGTCACTCACCATCCTGACTTGGAAATATATCGGCCGTTCCTTCACTGTCGCTGGGTCAAAATCCTGGAACTCCCTCCCTAACAGCACGGTGGGTGTACCTACACCACATGGACTGCAGCGGCTCAAGAAGGCAGCTCACCACCACCTTCTCAAGGGGCAATTAGGGATGGGCAATAAATGCTGGCATTGGCAGCAACTCCAAGACCAAATTTATAAAACACCTCTCTTTATATCAGCTTGTATACCTGCCCTCTCACCTCTTCACAGCATTTTATTGTGTACTGGAGGAGGCCATTCAGCCCATCATACCCGTGCTGGCTCTCTGAAAGAGCTATCTTTCAAACGCCTTAAAGTGTCGGCCGGTCCCCATTTTTAACATGAAGATCCCAGTCATTGTCCAGGGCCCATCAGGAATCTGCGTCTGACTCTCGGCCTCGCAGATCTCCTCGAACCCTCCCCCCGCCCTGTGGCTGCTCCCGGCCTTTCCTGCAATCCCTGACGGGCTTGGGTTGGCAATTCCGCTCAGTATTGCAGCCCCGGGGACCACGTTTCACTCCTGGTCTTGTTGGAGCTAGGTATTCAACTGCAGGAGGCAGTGCAGAGCAGGGGGGGACGAGGCCATTCCCTGGGGAAAGGGGTGGGGGGTTCAGGGTTATGAGGAAAGGGGAGGTAAATTGACCTCCCCAGCCTGATGGGAAGCCTCTGTCAGGGGGTTTTACATTAAAAAAGGAATTATCAACAGAAAGCTAGAATATTAATTCAATTAATATTGGATTTCGGACGACTGTCAGGGAGAAGGAGCCAGAGACCTGCTTCAGAGCAGCTACATGTTCCAAAAGACAGCAGCAGCTGGGCAGACAATGAAGTGCTTTTCTGAAATCTGCCCACTTTTGTAATGCAGGGAACGCAGCCGCTAATTTGCGCACAGCAAGATCCCAGGAACAGCTACGGAATGAGCCCGATAACCTGTTTGTAGAGGGGTTGGTAAAGGGATAGCAATCGGCCCCAGGAGGCCTGGGTGAGGTCCCCCACCCCCACCCCCACCCCCACCCCCACCCCCACCCACCCCCACACCCACCCCCACACCCACCCCCACACCCACCGCCACATCCACCCCCACCCCCACCCACACCCCCACCCCCACAGCCACACCCACCCCCACACCCACCGCCACACCCACACCCACCCCCACCCCCACCCCCACCGCACTCCCCCCGACACCCACCCCCACACCCCCACCCCCACACACACCCCCACACCCACCCCCACACCCACCCCACCAACACCCCCACACCCACCCCCACACACACCCCCACACCCACCCCCACACCCACCCCCACAACCACCCCCAAAACCCACCCCCACCCACACCCCACACCCACACCCACACCCACCCCCACACCCACCCCCACACCCAAACCCACACCCACCCCCACCGCACTCCCCCCAACACCCACCACCACCCCGACACCCACCCCCACCCCCACCCACACCCCCAACCCCACCCCCACCCCAAACCCCACCCCCACCGCCACACCCACACCCACACCACCACCACCCCCACCCTACCCCACCCAACCCCACCAACACCCCACCCCTAACCCCACCCCCACCCCACCCAACACCACACCCACCCCAACCCCAACCCCAACCCCAAACCCACCACCCCCACCCCCAGCCCCACACCAACCCCACCCCCACCCCACGCAACCCCACAAAAACCCCACCCCTAACCCCCACCCCCACCCCAACCCCCATGCTGACCCACACCACACCCGCACCCCCACCAACACCCCCACCCCCACCCCACACCAACGCTCCTCTAACCAAAGTGACGGTGAGATGATTCAAACCCCCAAACGAAAGGCACACGAGGCTGCAAAAAATGTCTCATCCGAAAGGTGGCACATCCAACAAATCAGCACTCCCCCAACAATAACCCTCTGAATGTGCAGCACACCCTCAGCACTGACCCTCCGACAGTGCAGCACTCCCTCAGTACTGACCCTCTGACAGTGCAGCACACCCTCAGCACTGACCCTCCGACAGTGCAGCACTCCCTCAGTACTGACCCTCTGACAGTGCAGCACTCCCTCAGTACTGACCCTCTGACAGTGCAGCATCCCCTCAGTACTGACCTTCTGACAGTGCAGCACTCCCTCAGTACTGACCCTCTGACAGTGCAGCACTCCCTCAGTACTGACCCTCTGACAGTGCAGCACTCCCTCAGTACTGACCCACTGACAGTGCAGCACTCCCTAAGTACTGACCCTCCGACAGTGCAGCAATCCCTCAGTACTGACCCTCCGACATTGCAGCACTCTCAATACTGACCCTCTGACAGTGCAGCACTCCCTCAGTACTGACCGTCTGACAGTGCAGCATTCCCTCAGTACTGAATATCTGACAATGCAGCACTCCCTCAGTACTGACCCTCTGACAGTGCAGCACTCCCTCAGTACTAACCCTCCGACAGTGCAGCACTCCCTCAGTACTGATCCTCTGACAGTGCAGCACGCCCTCAGTACTGACCCTCTCACAGTGCAGCACACCCTCAGTACTGACCCTCTGACAGTGTGGCATTCCGTCAGTACTGAACACCTGACAGTGCAGCACTCCCTCAGTACTGACCCTCTGACAGTGCAGCACTCCATCAGTACTGACCCACTGAAAGTGCAGCACTCCCTCAGTACTGACCCTCTGACAGTGCAGCGCTCCCTCAGTACTGACCCTCTGACAGCGTGGCAGTCCGTCAGTACTGAACACCTGACAGTGCTGCAATCCCTCAGTACTGACCCTCTGACAGTGCAGCACTACATCAGTAATGAACCACTGAAAGTGCAGCACTCCCTCAGTACTGAACCTCCGACAGTGCACCACATCCCCAGTACTGACCCTCTGACAGTGCAGCACTCCATCAGTACTGACCCACTGACAGTGCAGCACACTCTCACTACTGACCACCTGACAGTGCAGCACTCCCTCAGTACCGACCCTCTGAAAGTGCAGCACTCACTTAGTACTGACCCTCTGACAGTGCAACACTCCCTCAGTAGTGTCCCTCTGACAGTGCAGCACTCCCTCAGTACTGACCACCTGACAGTGCAGCACTCCCTCAGTACTGACCCTCTGACAGTGCAGCACTCCCTCAGTACTGACCCTCTGACAGTGCAACACTCCCTCAGTACTGTCCCTCTGACAGTGCAGCACTCCCTCAGTACTGACCATCTGACAGTGCAGCACTATATCAGATGTGACCCTCTGAAAGTGCAGCACTCCCTCAGTACTGACCCTCTGACAGTGCAGCATTCCCTCAGTACTGAATATCTGACAGTGCAGTGCTCCCTCAGTACTGACCCTCTGACAGTGCAGCGCTCCCTCAGTACTGACCCTCTGACAGTGCAGAACACCCTCAGTACTGGCGCTCTGACAATACAGCACTCCCTTATTAGTGACCCTCTGACAGTGCAGCACTCGCTCAGTACTGGCCCTCAGACAGGGCAGCACAACCTCAGTACCGACCTTCTAACAGTGCAGCACTCCCTCAGTACTGACCCTCTGATTGTGCAGCACTTCCTCAGTATTGACCCTCTGACAGTGCAGCACTCCCTCAGTACTGACCCTCAGACACGGCAGCAATCCCTCAGTACTCAACTTCAGACAGTGCAGCACTCCCTCAGTACTGATCCTCTAAAAGTGCAGCACTCCCTCAGTACTGACCTCCTTACAGTGCAAAACTCCCTCAGTACTGATCATCTGACAGTGCAGCACTCCCTCAGTACGGACCCTCTGACGGTGAGGCACTCCCTCAGTTCTGACGCTCTGGAAATGCAGCACTCCCTCAGGGCTGACCCTCTGACAGTGCAGTACTCCCTCTATACTGACCATCTGACAGCGCAGCACTCCCTCAGTACTGACCCTCTGACAGTGCAGCATTCCCTCAGTACTGAATATCTGACAGTGCAGCGATCCCTCAGTACTGACATTCTGACAGTGCAGCACTCCCTCAGTACTGACCCTCTGACAGTGCAGCACTCCCTCAGTACTGACCATCTGACAGTGCAGCACCCACTCAGTACAGACCAGCTGACAGTGCAGCACTCCCTCAGTACTGACCCTCTGACAATGCAGCACTCCCTCAGTACTGACCCTCAGACAGTGCAGCACTCCCTCAGTACTGACCCTCTGACAGTGCAGCGCTCACTCAGTACTTACCCTCTGACAGTGCGGCACTACCTCAGTACTGATTCTCTGAAAATGCAGGACTCCCTCAGAACTGACACCCTGACAGTGCAGCACTCCCTCAGTACTGACCCTCTGACAGTGCAGCACTCCCTCAGCACTGACCCTCCGACAGTGCAGCACTCCCTCAGGACTGATCCTCTGACAGTGCAGCATTCCCTCAGCACCGACACTCTGACAGTGCAGCACTCCCTCAGTACTGACACTCTGAGTGTGCAGCACTCCCTCAGTACTGACCCTCTGACAGTGCAGCACTCCCTCAGTACTGTCCCTCTGACAGTGCAGCACTCCCTCAGTACTGACCCTCTGACAATGCAGTATTCCCTCAGTACTGAATATCTGACCGTGCAGCACTCCCTCAGTACTGACCCTCTGACAGTGCAGCACTCCCTCAGTACTGACCCTCTGACAATGCAGCGCTCCCTCAATACTGACCCTCTGACAGTGCAGCACTCCCTCAGTACTGACACTCTGACAGTGCAGCACTCCCTCAGTACTGACCCTCTGACAGTGCAGCACTCCATCAGTACTGAACCACTGAAAGTGCAGCACTCCCTCAGTACTGAACCTCCGACAGTGCACCACATCCCCAGTACTGACCCTCTGATAGTGCAGCACTCCATCAGTACTGACCACCTGACAGTGCAGCACTCCCTCACTACCGACCCTCTGAAAGTGCAGCACTCACTTAGTACTGAGCTTCTGACAGTGCAACACTCCCTCAGTACTGTCCCTCTGACAGTGCAGCACTCCCTCAGTACTGACCACCTGACAGTGCAGCACTCCCTCAGTACTGAACCTCTGACAGTGCAGGACTCCCTCAGTACTGACCCTCTGACAGTGCAACACTCCCTCAGTACTGTCCCTCTGACAGTGCAGCACTCCCTCAGTACTGACCCTCTGACAGTGCAGCACTATATCAGTAGTGACCCTCTGACAGTGCAGCACTCCCTCAGTACTGACCCTCTGACAGTGCAGCATTCCCTCAGTACTGAATATCTGACAGTGCAGTGCTCCCTCAGTACTGACCCTCTGACAGTGCAGCACTCCCTCAGTACTGACCCTCTGACAGTGCAGCACTCCCTCAATACTGACCTTCTGACAGTGCAGCACTCCCTCAGCACTGATCCTCTGACAGTGCAGCACTCCCTCAGTACTGACCCCCTAACAGTGCAGCACTCCCTCAGTACTGATCCTCCGACCGTTCAGCTCTCCCTCAGTACTGACCCTCTGACAGTGCAGAACACCCTCAGTACTGGCGCTCTGACAATACAGCACTCCATTATTAGTGAACCTCTGACAGTGCAGCACTCCCTCAGTACTGGCCCTCAGACAGGGCAGCACAACCTCAGTACTGACCTTCTAACAGTGCAGCACTCCCTCAGTACTGACCATCCGATTGTGCAGCACTTCCTCAGTATTGACCCACTGACAGTGAGGCACTCCCTCAGTACTGACCCTCAGACAGGGCAGCAATCCCTCAGTACTCACCTTCAGACAGTGCAGCACTCCTTCAGTACTGATCCTCTAAAAGTGCAGCACTCCCTCAGTACTGACCCCCTTACAGTGCAAAACTCCCTCAGTACTGATCCTCGGACAGTGCAGCACTCCCTCAGTACTAAAGCTCTGAAAATGCAGCACTCCCTCATGACTGACCTTCTGACAGTGGAGCACTCTCTCTCTACTGACCCTCTGACAGTGCAGCACTCCCTCAGTACTGACCCTCTGACAGTGCAGCATTCCCTCAGTACAGACCCACTGACAGTGCAGCACTCCCTCAGTATTGACCCTCAGACAGTGCAGCACTCCCTCAGTACTGACCCTCTGACAGTGCAGCACTCCCTCAGTACTGACCCTCTGACAGTGCAGCACTCCCTCAGTACTGACCCGCTGACAGTGCAGCACTCCCTCAGTACTGACCCGCTGACAGTGCAGCACTCCGTCAGAACTGACCGTCTGAAGTGCAGCACTCCCTCAGTACTGACCCGCTGACAGTGCAGCACTCCGTCAGTACTGACCGTCTGAAGTGCAGCACTCCCTCAGTACTGACCGTCTGAAAGTGCAGCGCTCCCTCAGTACTGAACCTATGACAGTGCAGTACTCCATCAGTACGGACCGTCTGAAGTGCAGCACTCCCTCAGTACTGACACTCTGACAGTGCAGCACTCCCTCAGTACTGACCCTCTGACAGTGCAGCAATCCCTCAGTACTGACCCTCTGACAGTGCAGCACTCCCGCAGTCCTGACCCTCTGACAGTGCAGCAATCCCTTAGTACTGACCCTCTGATAGTGCAGCACTCTCTCATTACTGACCCGCTGACAGTGCAGCACTCCCTCAGTACTGACCCTCTGACAGTGCAGCACTCCCTCAGTACTGACCCTCTGACAGTGCAGCACTCCCTCAGTACTGACCCTCTGACAGTGCAGCACTCCCTCAGTACTGACCCTCTGACAGTGCAGCACTCCCTCAGTACTGACCCTCTGACAGTGCAGCACTCCCTCAGTACTGACCCTCTGACAGTGCAGCACTCCCTCAGTACTGACACTCTGACTGTGCCGCACTCCCTCAGTATTGACCCTCTGACAGTGCAGCACTCCCTCAGTACTGACCATCTGGCAGTGCAGCACTCCCTCAGTACTGACCTCTGACAGTTTGAGCTCTCCCTCTGTACTGACCCTCTGACAGTGCAGCATTCCCTCAGAACTGACCCTCTGACAGTGCAGCACTCCCTCAGTACTGACACTCTGACTGTGCAGCACTCCCTCAGTACAGACCCTCTGACAGTGCAGCACTCCCTCAGTACTGACGCTGTGACAGTGCAGCACTCCCTCAGTACTGACCCTCTGACAGTGCAGCACTGCCTCAGTACTGACCCTCTGACAGTGCAGGACTGCCTTACTAATGACCCTCTGACAGTGCAGCACTCACTCAGTACTGACCCTCTGACAGTGCAGCACTCCCTCAGGAGTGACCCTCTGACAGTGCAGCAGTCACTCAGTACTGACCCACTGTCAGTGCAGCACTCCCTCAGTACTAAATATCTGACAGTGCAGTGCTCCCTCAGTACTGACCCTCTGACAGTGCAGCATTCCCTCAGTACTGACGCTCTGACAGTGCAGCATTCCCTCAGTACTGAATATCTGACAGTGCAGCGATCCCTCAGTACTGACATTCTGATAGTGCAGCACTCCCTCAGTACTGACCCTCTGACAATGCAGCACTCCCTCAGTACTGGCCAACTAACAGTGCAGCACTCCCTAATACTGACCCTGTGACAGTGCAGCGCTCCCTCAGTACTGACCCTCCGACAGTGTTTCACTCCCTCAGTACTGATCCTCCGAAAGTTCAGCTCTCCCTCAGTACTGATTCTCTGACAGTGCAGCACTGCCTTAGTACTGACCCTCTGACAGTGCAGCACTCGCTCACTACTGACCCTCAGACAGTGCAGCACTCCCTCAGTACTGACCCTCTGACAGTGCAGCGCTCCCTCAGTACTGACCCTCTGACAGTGCAGCACTACCTCAGTACTGACCCTCTGACAGTGCAGCGCTCCCTCAGTACTAACCCTCTGACAGTACGGCACTACCTCAGTACTGATCCTCTGAAAATGCAGGACTCCCTCAGGACAGACCCTCTGACAGTGCAGCACTCCCTCAGTACTGACCCTCAGACAATGCAGCACTCCCTCAGTACTGACCCTCTGACAGTGCAGCACTCCCTCAGTACTGACCCTCTAACAGTGCAGCACCCACTCAGCACTGACACTCTGACAGTGCAGCACTCCCTCAATACTGACCCTCTAACAGTGCAGCACTCCCTCAGTACTGACAATCTGACAGTGCAAAAGTTCCTCAGTACTGTCCTTCCGACAGTGCAGCACTCCCTCAGTACTGATCCTCTGACAGTGCAGCACTCCCTCAGTACTGACCCTCTGATAGTGCAGCACTCCCTCATTACTGACCCGCTGACAGTGCAGCACTCCCTCAGTACTGACCGTCTAAAGGGCAGCACTCCCTCAGTACTGACCCTCTGACACTGCAGCACTCCCTCAGTACTGACCCTCTGACAGTGCAGCACTCTCTCAGTACTGACCCTCTGACAGTGCTGCACTCCCTCATTCCTGACCCTCTGACAGTGCAACACTCCCTCAGTACTGTCCCTCTGACAGTGCAGCACTCCCTCAGTACTGAACCTCTGACAGTGCAGAACTCCCTCAGTACGGACCCTCTGACAGTGCAGCAATCCCTCAGTACTGACCGTCTGAAGTGCAGCAATCCCTCAGTACTGACCCTCTGACAGGGCAGCACTCCCTCAGTACTGACCCTCTGACAGTGCAGCCCTCCCTCAGTACTGACCGTCTGAAGTGCAGCACTCCCTCATTACTGACCCTCTGACAGTGCAGCCCTCGCTCAGTACTGTCCCTCTGATAGTGCAGCACTCCCTCATTACTGACCCGCTGACAGTGCAGCACTCCGTCAGTACTGACCGTCTGAACTGCAGCACTCCCTCAGTACTGACCCGCTGACAGTGCAGCACTCCCTCAGTACTGACCCTCTGACAGTGCAGCATTCCCTCAGTACAGACCACCTAACAGTGCAGCACTCCCTCATTCCTGACCCTCTGACAGTGCAACACTCCCTCAGTACTGTCCCTCTGACAGTGCAGCACTCCCTCAGTACTGATGCTCTGACAGTGCAGCACTCCCTCAGTACTGACCCTCAGACAGTGCACCACACCCTCAGTACTGACCATCTGACAGTGCAGCACTCCCTCAGTAGCGCCCCACTGACAGTGCAGCACTCTCTCAAAACTGACCACCTGACAGTGCAGCGCTCCCTCAGTACTGACACTCTGACAGTGCAAAAGTTCCTCAGTACTGTCCCTCCGACAGTGCAGCACTCCCTATGTACTGATCCTCTGACAGTGCAGTACTCCCTCAGTACTGACCCTCTGACAGTGCAGCACTCCCTCATTATTGACCCGCTGACAGTGCAGCACTCCGTCAGTACTGACCGTCTGAAGTGCAGCACTCCCTCAGTACTGACCGTCTGACAGTGCAGCGCTCCCTCAGTACTGAACCTATGACAGTGCAGTACTCCATCAGTACGGACCGTCTGAAGTGCAGCACTCCCTCAGTACTGACACTCTGACAGTGCAGCACTCCCTCAGTACTGACCCTCTGACAGTGCAGCAATCCCTCAGTACTGACCCTCTGACAGTGCAGCACTCCCGCAGTCCTGACCCTCTGACAGTGCAGCAATCCCTTAGTACTGACCCTCTGATAGTGCAGCACTCTCTCATTACTGACCCGCTGACAGTGCAGCACTCCCTCAGTACTGACCCTCTGACAGTGCAGCACTCCCTCAGTACTGACCCTCTGACAGTGCAGCACTCCCTCAGTACTGACCCTCTGACAGTGCAGCACTCCCTCAGTACTGACCCTCTGACAGTGCAGCACTCCCTCAGTACTGACCCTCTGACAGTGCAGCACTCCCTCAGTACTGACCCTCTGACAGTGCAGCACTCCCTCAGTACTGACACTCTGACTGTGCAGCACTCCCTCAGTATTGACCCTCTGACAGTGCAGCACTCCCTCAGTACTGACCATCTGGCAGTGCAGCACTCCCTCAGTACTGACCTCTGACAGTTTGAGCTCTCCCTCTGTACTGACCCTCTGACAGTGCAGCATTCCCTCAGAACTGACCCTCTGACAGTGCAGCACTCCCTCAGTACTGACACTCTGACTGTGCAGCACTCCCTCAGTACAGACCCTCTGACAGTGCAGCACTCCCTCAGTACTGACGCTGTGACAGTGCAGCACTCCCTCAGTACTGACCCTCTGACAGTGCAGCACTGCCTCAGTACTGACCCTCTGACAGTGCAGGACTGCCTTACTAATGACCCTCTGACAGTGCAGCACTCACTCAGTACTGACCCTCTGACAGTGCAGCACTCCCTCAGGAGTGACCCTCTGACAGTGCAGCAGTCACTCAGTACTGACCCACTGTCAGTGCAGCACTCCCTCAGTACTAAATATCTGACAGTGCAGTGCTCCCTCAGTACTGACCCTCTGACAGTGCAGCATTCCCTCAGTACTGACGCTCTGACAGTGCAGCATTCCCTCAGTACTGAATATCTGACAGTGCAGCGATCCCTCAGTACTGACATTCTGATAGTGCAGCACTCCCTCAGTACTGACCCTCTGACAATGCAGCACTCCCTCAGTACTGACCAACTAACAGTGCAGCACTCCCTAATACTGACCCTGTGACAGTGCAGCGCTCCCTCAGTACTGACCCTCCGACAGTGTTTCACTCCCTCAGTACTGATCCTCCGAAAGTTCAGCTCTCCCTCAGTACTGATTCTCTGACAGTGCAGCACTGCCTTAGTACTGACCCTCTGACAGTGCAGCACTCGCTCACTACTGACCCTCAGACAGTGCAGCACTCCCTCAGTACTGACCCTCTGACAGTGCAGCGCTCCCTCAGTACTGACCCTCTGACAGTGCAGCACTACCTCAGTACTGACCCTCTGACAGTGCAGCGCTCCCTCAGTACTAACCCTCTGACAGTACGGCACTACCTCAGTACTGATCCTCTGAAAATGCAGGACTCCCTCAGGACAGACCCTCTGACAGTGCAGCACTCCCTCAGTACTGACCCTCAGACAATGCAGCACTCCCTCAGTACTGACCCTCTGACAGTGCAGCACTCCCTCAGTACTGACCCTCTAACAGTGCAGCACCCACTCAGCACTGACACTCTGACAGTGCAGCACTCCCTCAATACTGACCCTCTAACAGTGCAGCACTCCCTCAGTACTGACAATCTGACAGTGCAAAAGTTCCTCAGTACTGTCCTTCCGACAGTGCAGCACTCCCTCAGTACTGATCCTCTGACAGTGCAGCACTCCCTCAGTACTGACCCTCTGATAGTGCAGCACTCCCTCATTCCTGACCCGCTGACAGTGCAGCACTCCCTCAGTACTGACCGTCTGAAGTGCAGCACTCCCTCAGTACTGACCCTCTGACACTGCAGCACTCCCTCAGTACTGACCCTCTGACAGTTCAGCACTCTCTCAGTACTGACCCTCTGACAGTGCTGCACTCCCTCATTCCTGACCCTCTGACAGTGCAACACTCCCTCAGTACTGTCCCTCTGACAGTGCAGCACTCCCTCAGTACTGAACCTCTGACAGTGCAGAACTCCCTCAGTACGGACCCTCTGACAGTGCAGCAATCCCTCAGTACTGACCGTCTGAAGTGCAGCAATCCCTCAGTACTGACCCTCTGACAGGGCAGCACTCCCTCAGTACTGACCCTCTGACAGTGCAGCCCTCCCTCAGTACTGACCGTCTGAAGTGCAGCACTCCCTCATTACTGACCCTCTGACAGTGCAGCCCTCGCTCAGTACTGTCCCTCTGATAGTGCAGCACTCCCTCATTACTGACCCGCTGACAGTGCAGCACTCCGTCAGTACTGACCGTCTGAACTGCAGCACTCCCTCAGTACTGACCCGCTGACAGTGCAGCACTCCCTCAGTACTGACCCTCTGACAGTGCAGCATTCCCTCAGTACAGACCACCTAACAGTGCAGCACTCCCTCATTCCTGACCCTCTGACAGTGCAACACTCCCTCAGTACTGTCCCTCTGACAGTGCAGCACTCCCTCAGTACTGATGCTCTGACAGTGCAGCACTCCCTCAGTACTGACCCTCAGACAGTGCACCACATCCTCAGTACTGACCATCTGACAGTGCAGCACTCCCTCAGTAGCGCCCCACTGACAGTGCAGCACTCTCTCAAAACTGACCACCTGACAGTGCAGCGCTCCCTCAGTACTGACACTCTGACAGTGCAAAAGTTCCTCAGTACTGTCCCTCCGACAGTGCAGCACTCCCTATGTACTGATCCTCTGACAGTGCAGTACTCCCTCAGTACTGACCCTCTGACAGTGCAGCACTCCCTCATTATTGACCCGCTGACAGTGCAGCACTCCGTCAGTACTGACCGTCTGAAGTGCAGCACTCCCTCAATACTGACCCTCTGACAGTGCAGCACTCCCTCAATACTGACCCTCTAACAGTGCAGCACTCCCTCAATACTGACACTCTGACAGTGCAAAAGTTTCTCAGTACTGTCCCTCCGAGAGTGCAGCACTACCTCAGTACTGATCCTCTGACAGTGCAGCACTCCCTCAGTAGCGCCCCACTGACAGTGCAGCGCTCTCTCAAAACTGAACACCTGACAGTGCAGCACTCCCTCAGTACTGACCCTCTGACAGTGGAGCACTCACTCAGTACTGAACATCTGACCTTGCAACACTCCCTCAGTACTGTCCCTCTGACAGTGCAGGATTCCCTCAGTACTGACCACCTGACCGTACAGCACTCCCTCAGCACAGACCCTCTGACAGTGCACCATTCACTCAGTACTGACCGTCTGGCAGTGCAACACTCCGTCAGTACTGACCCTCTGGCAGTGCAACACTCCCTCAGTACTGACCCTCTGACAGTGCAGCACTCCCTCAGTACTGACCCTCTGAAAGTGCAGCACTCCCTTAGTACTGACCCTCTGACAGTGCTGCACTCCCTCAGTACTGACCCTCAGACAGGGCACCACATCCTCAGTAATGACCATCTGACAGTGCAGCCCTCCCTCAGTACTGTCCCTCTGATAGTGCAGCACTCCCTCATTACTGACCCGCTGACAGTGCAGCACTCCCTCAGTACTGACCACATGACAGTGCAGCACTCCCTCATTCCTGACCCTCTGACAGTGCAACACTCCCTCAGTACTGTCCCTCTGACAGTGCAGCACTCCCTCAGTACTGACCCTCAGAGAGTGCACCACATCCTCAGTACTGACCATCTGACAGTGCAGCACTCCCTCAGTAGCGCCCCACTGACAGTGCAGCACTCCCTCAGTACTGACCCTCTGAAAGTGCAGCACTCACTCAGTACTGAACCTCTGACAGTGCAACACTCCCTCAGTACTGTCCCTCTGAAAGTGCAGCATTCCCTCAGAACTGACCACCTGACCGTACAGCACTCCCTCAGCACTGACCCTCTGACAGTGCACCATTCACTCAGTACTGACCCTCTGGCAGTGCAACACTCCCTCAGTACTGACCCTCTGGCAGTGCAGCACTCACTCAGTACTGTCCCTCTGACAGTTCAGCACTCCTCAGTACTGACGCTGTGACAGTGCAGCACTCCCTCAGTACTGACCCTCTGACAGTGCAGCACTGCCTCAGTACTGACCCTCTGACAGTGCAGGACTGCCTTACTAATGACCCTCTGACAGTGCAGCACTCACTCAGTACTGACCCTCTGACAGTGCAGCACTCCCTCAGGAGTGACCCTCTGACAGTGCAGCAGTCACTCAGTACTGACCCACTGTCAGTGCAGCACTCCCTCAGTACTAAATATCTGACAGTGCAGTGCTCCCTCAGTACTGACCCTCTGACAGTGCAGCATTCCCTCAGTACTGACGCTCTGACAGTGCAGCATTCCCTCAGTACTGAATATCTGACAGTGCAGCGATCCCTCAGTACTGACATTCTGACAGTGCAGCACTCCCTCAGTACTGACCCTCTGACAATGCAGCACTCCCTCAGTACTGACCAACTAACAGTGCAGCACTCCCTCATTACTGACCCTGTGACAGTGCAGCGCTCCCTCAGTACTGACCCTCCGACAGTGTTTCACTCCCTCAGTACTGATCCTCCGAAGTTCAGCTCTCCCTCAGTACTGATTCTCTGACAGTGCAGCACTGCCTTAGTACTGACCCTCTGACAGTGCAGCACTCGCTCACTACTGACCCTCAGACAGTGCAGCACTCCCTCAGTACTGACCCTCTGACAGTGCAGCGCTCCCTCAGTACTGACCCTCTGACAGTGCAGCAATACCTCAGTACTGACCCTCTGACAGTGCAGCGCTCCCTCAGTACTAACCCTCTGACAGTACGGCACTACCTCAGTACTGATCCTCTGAAAATGCAGGACTCCCTCAGGACAGACCCTCTGACAGTGCAGCACTCCCTCAGTACTGACCCTCAGACAATGCAGCACTCCCTCAGTACTGACCCTATGACAGTGCAGCACTCCCTCAGTACTGACCCTCTAACAGTGCAGCACCCACTCAGCACTGACAATCTGACAGTGCAAAAGTTCCTCAGTACTGTCCTTCCGACAGTGCAGCACTCCCTCAGTACTGATCCTCTGACAGTGCAGCACTCCCTCAGTACTGACCGCCTGAAGTGCAGCACTCCCTCAGTACTGACCCTCTGACAGTGCAGCACTCCCTCAGTACTGACCCTCTGACAGTGCAGCACTCTCTCAGTACTGACCCTCTGACAGTGCTGCACTCCCTCATTCCTGACCCTCTGACAGTGCAGCACTCCCTCAGTACTGACCACCTGACAGTGCAGCACTCCCTCAGTACTGACCATCTGACAGTGCAGAACTCCGTCAGTACTGACCGTCTGAAGTGCAGCACTCCCTCAGTACTGACCACCTGACAGTGCAGCACTCCCTCAGTACTGACCATCTGACAGTGCAGCACTCCCTCAGTAGCGCCCCACTGACAGTGCAGCACTCTCTCAAAACTGACCCTCTGACAGTGCAGCACTCCCTCAGTACTGACCCTCTGACAGAGCAGAACTCACTCAGTACTGAACCTCTGACAGTGCAACACTCCCTCAGTACTGTCCCTCTGACAGTGCAGCATTCCCTCAGTACTGACCACCTGACCGTACAGCACTCCCTCAGCACTGACCTTCTGACAGTGCACCATTCACTCAGTACTAACCCTCTGGCAGTGAAACACGCCCTCAGTACTGACCCTCTGGCAGTGCAACACTCCCTCAGTACTGACCCTCGGACAGTTCAGCACTCCTCAGTACTGACGCTGTGACAGTGCAGCACTCCCTCAGTACTGACCCTCTGACAGTGCAGCACTGCCTCAGTACTGACCCTCTGACAGTGCAGCACTGCCTTACTAATGACCCTCTGACAGTGCAGCACTCACTCAGTACTGACCCGCTGACAGTGCAGCACTCCCTCAGGAGTGATCCTCTGACAGTGCAGCACTCCCTCAGTACTGACCCACTGTCAGTGCAGCATTCCCTCAGTACTAAATATCTGACACTGCAGCGATCCCTCAGTCCTGACATTCTGACAGTGCAGCACTCCCTCAGTACTGACCCTCTGACAGTGCAGCACTCCCTCAGTACTGACCCTCTGACAGTGCAGCACTCCTTCAGTACTGACACTCTGACAGTGCAGCACTCCCTCAGTACTGACCATCTGGCAGTGCAGCACTCCCTCAGTACTGACCTCTGACAGTTTGAGCTCTCCCTCAGTACTGACCCTCTGACAGTGCGGCACTCCCTCAGTACTGACCCTCTGACAGTGCAGCACTCCCTCAGTACTGACCATCTAACAGTGCAGCACTCCCTCAGTACTGACCCTCTGAAGGTGCAGCAATCCCTCAGTACTGACCCTCAGACAGTGCAGCACACCCTCAGCACAGACCCTCTGAAGGTGCAGCAATCCCTCAGTACTGACCCTCAGACAGTGCAGCAATCCCTCAGTACTGTCCCTCCGACAGTGCAGCACTCCCTCAGTACTGACCCACTGACAGTGCAGCCCTCCCTCAGTACTGATCCTCTGACAGTGCAGCACTCCCTAAGTACTGTTCCTCTGTTAGTGCAGCACTCCCTCAGTACTGACCCTCTGACAGTGCAGCACTCCCTCAATACTGAACTTCTGACAGTGCAGCACTCCCTCAGTACTGACACTCAGACAGTGCAGCACTCCCTCAGTACTTACGCTCTGACATTGCAGCACTCCCTCAGTACTGACCCTCAGACAATGCAGCACACCCTCAGGACAGACCCTCAGACAGTGCAGCACTCCCTCAGTACTTACGCTCTGACATTGCAGCACTCACTCAGTACTGAACCTCTGACAGTGCAGCACTCCCTCTGTACTGACCCTCTGAAAGTGCAGCACTCCCTCAGTACTGACACTCTGAGAGTGCAGCACTCCCTCAGTACTGACCCTCAGAGAGTGCAGCACTCCCTCAGAACTGACCCTCTGACATTGCAGCTCTCCCTCAACTATTACCCTCTGACAGTGCAGCACGCACTCAGCACTGACCCTCTGACAGTGCAGCACTCCCTCAGTACTGATCCTCTGTCAGTGCAGCACTTCCTCAGTACTGTCCCTCCGACAGTGCAGCACTCCCTCACTACTGATCCTCTGACAGTGCAGCACTCCCTCAGCACCGACCCTCTGACAGTGCAGCACTCCCTCAGTACCGACCCTCTGACAGTGCAGCCGTGCCTCAGTACATTCCCTCTGATAGTGCAGCATTCCCTCAGTACTGACCCGCTGACAGTGCAGCACTCCGTCAGAACTGACCGTCTGAAGAGCAGCACTCCCTCAGTACTGACCCTCTGACAGTGCAGAACTCCCTCAGTACTGACGCTCTGCAAGTGCAGCACTCCCTCAGTACCTACCCTCTGACAGTGCACCACATCCTCAGTACTGACCATCTGACAGTGCACCACTCCCTCAGAGGCGCCCCACTGACAGTGCAGCACTCTCTCACTACTGACCACCTGACAGTGCAGCACTCCCTCAGTGCTGGCCCTCTGACAGGGCAGCACTCATTCAGTACTGAACCTCTGACAGTGCACCATTCACTCAGTACTGACCCTCTGACAGTGCTGCACTCACTCAGTACTGAACCTCTGACAGTGCAACACTCCCTCAGTACTGTCCCTCTGACAGTGCAGCATTCCCTCAGTACTGACCACCTGACCGTACAGCACTCCCTCAGCCCTGACCCTCTGACAGTGCACCATTCACTCAGTACTGACCCTCTGGCAGTGCAACACTCCCTCAGTACTGACCCTCTGGCAGTGCAACACTCCCTGAGTACTGACCCTCCGACAGTGCAGCACTCCCTCAGTACTGACCCTCTGACAGTGCAGCACTCCCTCAGTACTGACCCTCTGACAGTGCAGCACTCCCTCAGTACTGACCCTCTGACAGTGAAGCACTCCCTCAGTACTGTACCTCTGACAGGGCAGCACTCCCTCAGTACTGACGGTCTGACAGTGCAGCACTCCCTCAGTACTGACCCTCAGACAGTGCACCACATCCTCAGTACTGACGATCTGACAGTGCAGCCCTCCCTCAGTACTGTCCCTCTGATAGTGCAACACTCCCTCAGTACTGACTCTGACAGTGCAGCACTCCCTCAGTACTGACCACCTGACAGTTCAGCACTCCCTCAGTACTGACGCTCTGACAGTGCAGCACTCCCTCAGTAGCGCCCCACTGACAGTGCAGCGCTCTCTCAAAACTGACCACCTGACAGTGCAGCACTCCCTCTGTACTGACCCTCTGACAGTGCAGCACTCACTCAGTACTGAACCTCTGACAGTGCAGCATTCCCTCAGTACTGACCACCTGACCGTACAGCACTCCCTCAGCACTGACCCTCTGACAGTGCACCATTCACTCAGTACTTACCCTCTGGCAGTGCAACACTCCCTCAGTACTGACCCTCTGGCAGTGCAACACTCCCTCAGTACTGACCCTCTGACAGTTCAGCACTCCTCAGTACTGACGCTGTGACAGTGCAGCACTCCCTCAGTACTGACCCTCTGACAGTGCAGCACTGCCTCAGTACTGACCCTCTGACAGTGCAGCACTGCCTTACTAATGACCCTCTGACAGTGCAGCACTCACTCAGTACTGACCCTCTGACAGTGCAGCACACCCTCAGGAGTGACCCTCTGACAGTGCAGCACTCCCTCAGTACTGACCCACTGTCAGTGCAGCATTCCCTCAGTACTAAATATCTGACAGTGCAGCGATCCCTCAGTCCTGACATTCTGATAGTGCAGCACTCCCTCAGTACTGACCCTCTGACAGTGCAGCACTCCCTCAGTACTGACCCTCTGATTGTGCAGCACTTCCTCAGTTTTGACCCTCTGACAGTGCAGCACTCCCTCAACTATTACCCTCTGACAGTGCAGCACTCCCTCAGTACTGACCCACAGAAAGTGCAGCACTCCTTCAGTACTGACACTCTGACAGTGCAGCACTCCCTCAGTACTGATGCTCTGACAGTGCAGCATTCCCTCAGTACTGATCGTCTGACAGTGCAGCACCCCCTCAGCACCGACCCTCTGACAGTGCAGCACTCCCTCAGTAATGACCCTCTGACAGTGCAGCACTCCCTCAGTACTGACCCTCTGACAGTGCAGCACTCCTTCAGCACTGACCCTCTGTCAGTGCAGCACTCCCTCAGTACTGACCGTCTGTCAGTGCAGCACTCCCTCAGTACTGACCCTCTGACAGTGCAACAATCCCTCAGTACTGTTCCTCTGACAGTGCAGCACTTCCTCAGTACTGTCCCTCCGACAGTGCAGCACTCCCTCAGTACTGATCCTCTGACAGTGCAGCACTCCCTCAGAACCGACCCTCTGTCAGTGCAGCACTCCCTCAGTACTGACCCTCTGACAGTGCACCATTCACTCAGTACTGACCCTCTGGCAGTGCAACACTCCCTCAGTACTGACCCTCTGGCAGTGCAACACTCCCTCAGTACTGACCCTCTGACAGTTCAGCACTCCTCAGTACTGACGCTGTGACAGTGCAGCACTCCCTCAGTACTGAACCTCTGACAGTGCAGCACTGCCTCAGTACTGACCCTCTGACAGTACACACTGCCTTACCAATGACCCTCTGACAGTGCAGCGCTCAGTCAGTACTGACCCTCTGACAGTGCAGCACTCCCTCAGTACTGACGCTCTGACAGTGCAGCAATCCCTCAGTTCTGACCCTCAGACAGTGCACCACATCCTCAGTACTGACCATCTGACAGTGCAGCACTCCCTCAGTAGTGCCCCACTGACAGTGCAGCGCTCTCTCAAAACTGACCACCTGACAGTGCAGCACTCCCTCAGTACTGACCTTCTGACAGTGCAGCACTCACTCAGAACTGAACCTCTGACAGTGCAACACTCCCTCAGTACTGTCCCTCTGACAGTGCAGCATTCCCTCAGTACTGACCACCTGACCGTACAGCACTCCCTCAGCACTGACCCTCTGACAGTGCACCATTCACTCAGTACTTACCCTCTGGCAGTGCAACACTCCCTCAGTACTGACCATCTGGCAGTGCAACACTCCCTCAGTACTGACCCTCTGACAGTTCAGCACTCCTCAGTACTGACGCTGTGACAGTGCAGCACTCCCTCAGTACTGACCCTCTGACAGTGCAGCACTGCCTCAGTACTGACCCTCTGACATTGCAGCACTGCCTTACTAATGACCCTCTGACAGTGCAGCACTCACTCAGTACTGACCCTCTGACAGTACAGCACTCCCTCAGGAGTGACCCTCTGACAGTGCAGCACTCCCTCAGTACTGACCCACTGTCAGTGCAGCATTCCCTCAGTACTAAATATCTGACAGTGCAGCGATCCCCCAGTCCTGACATTCTGACAGTGCAGCACTCCCTCAGTACTGACCCTCTGACAGTGCAGCACTCCCTCAGTACTGACCCTCTGATTGTGCAGCACTTCCTCAGTATTGACCCTCTGACAGTGCAGCACTCCCTCAACTATTACCCTCTGACAGTGCAGCACTCCCTTAGTACTGACCCACTGAAAGTGCAGCACTCCTTCAGTACTGACACTCTGACAGTGCAGCATTCCCTCAGTACTGATGCTCTGACAGTGCAGCATTCCCTCAGTACTGATCGTCTGACAGTGCAGCACCCCCTCAGCACCGACCCTCTGACAGTGCAGCACTCCCTCAGTACTGACCCTCTGACAGTGCAACAATCCCTCAGTACTGTTCCTCTGACAGTGCAGCACTTCCTCAGTACTGTCCCTCCGACAGTGCAGCACTCCCTCAGTACTGATCCTCCGACAGTGCAGCACTCCCTCAGAACCGACCCTCTGTCAGTGCAGCACTCCCTCAGTACTGACCCTCTGACAGTGCAGCCCTCCCTCAGTACTGATCTTCTGACAGTGCAGCACTGCCTCAGTACTGTCCCTCTGTTAGTGCAGCACTCCCTCAGTACTGACCCGCTGTTAGTGCAGCACTCCGTCATTACTGACCGTCTGAAGTGCAGCACTCCCTCAGTACTGACCTTCTGACAGTGCAGCACTGCCTCAGTACTGACCCTCTGACAGTGCAGCACTCCCTCAGTACTGACCCTCTGACAGTGCAGCACTCCCTCAATACTGACCTTCTGACAGTGCAGCACTCCCTCAGTACTGACCCTCAGACAGTGGAGCACTCCCTCAGTACTTATGCTCTGACATTGCAGCACTCCCTCAGTACTGACCCTCTGACAATGCAGCACACCCTCAGGACAGACCCTCAGACATTGCAGCACTCACTCAGTACTGACCCTCTGACAGTGCAGCACTCCCTCAGTACTGACCCTCTGACAGTGCAGCGCTCCCTCAGTACTGACCCTCTGACAGTGCAGCACTCCCTCAGTATTGACCCTCTGACAGTGCAGCACTCCCTCAATACTGAACTTCTGACAGTGCAGCACTCCCTCAGTACTGACACTCAGACAGTGCAGCACTCCCTCAGTACTTACGCTCTGACATTGCAGCACTCCCTCAGTACTGACCCTCAGACAATGCAGCACACCCTCAGGACAGACCCTCAGACAGTGCAGCACTCCCTCAGTACTTACGCTCTGACATTGCAGCACTCACTCAGTACTGAACCTCTGACATTGCAGCACTCCCTCTGTACTGACCCTCTGACAGTGCAGCACTCCCTCAGTACTGACACTCTGAGATTGCAGCACTCCCTCAGTACTGACCCTCAGAGAGTGCAGCACTCCCTCAGAACTGACCCTCTGACATTGCAGCTCTCCCTCAACTATTACCCTCTGACAGTGCAGCAAGCACTCAGCACTGACCCTCTGAAAGTGCACCACTCCCTCAGTACTGACCCTCTGACACTGCAGCACTCCCTCAGTACTGACCCTCTGACAGTGCACCATTCACTCAGTACTGACCCTCTGGCAGTGCAACACTCCCTCAGTACTGACCCTCTGGCAGTGCAACACTCCCTCAGTACTGACCCTCTGACAGTTCAGTACTCCTCAGTACTGACGCTGTGACAGTGCAGCACTCCCTCAGTACTGACCCTCTGACAGTGCAGCACTGCCTCAGTACTGACCCTCTGACAGTGCAGAACTGCCTTACTAATGACCCTCTGACAGTGCAGCGCTCAGTCAGTACTGACCCTCTGACAGTGCAGCACTCCCTCAGTACTGACGCTCTGACAGTGCAGCAATCCCTCAGTACTGACCCTCAGACAGTGCACCACATCCTCAGTACTGACCATCTGACAGTGCAGCACTCCCTCAGTAGTGCCCCACTGACAGTGCAGCGCTCTCTCAAAACTGACCACCTGACAGTGCAGCACTCCCTCAGTACTGACCTTCTGACAGTGCAGCACTCACTCAGAACTGAACCTCTGACAGTGCAACACTCCCTCAGTACTGTCCCTCTGACAGTGCAGCATTCCCTCAGTACTGACCACCTGACCGTACAGCACTCCCTCAGCACTGACCCTCTGACAGTGCACCATTCACTCAGTACTTACCCTCTGGCAGTGCAACACTCCCTCAGTACTGACCATCTGGCAGTGCAACACTCCCTCAGTACTGACCCTCTGACAGTTCAGCACTCCTCAGTACTGACGCTGTGACAGTGCAGCACTCCCTCAGTACTGACCCTCTGACAGTGCAGCACTGCCTCAGTACTGACCCTCTGACAGTGCAGCACTGCCTTACTAATGACCCTCTGACAGTGCAGCACTCACTCAGTACTGACCCTCTGACAGTACAGCACTCCCTCAGGAGTGACCCTCTGACAGTGCAGCACTCCCTCAGTACTGACCCACTGTCAGTGCAGCATTCCCTCAGTACTAAATATCTGACAGTGCAGCGATCCCCCAGTCCTGACATTCTGACAGTGCAGCACTCCCTCAGTACTGACCCTCTGACAGTGCAGCACTCCCTCAGTACTGACCCTCTGATTGTGCAGCACTTCCTCAGTATTGACCCTCTGACAGTGCAGCACTCCCTCAACTATTACCCTCTGACAGTGCAGCACTCCCTCAGTACTGACCCACTGAAAGTGCAGCACTCCTTCAGTACTGACACTCTGACAGTGCAGCATTCCCTCAGTACTGATGCTCTGACAGTGCAGCATTCCCTCAGTACTGATCGTCTGACAGTGCAGCACCCCCTCAGCACCGACCCTCTGACAGTGCAGCACTCCCTCAGTACTGACCCTCTGACAGTGCAACAATCCCTCAGTACTGTTCCTCTGACAGTGCAGCACTTCCTCAGTACTGTCCCTCCGACAGTGTAGCACTCCCACAGTACTGATCCTCCGACAGTGCAGCACTCCCTCAGAACCGACCCTCTGTCAGTGCAGCACTCCCTCAGTACTGACCTTCTGACAGTGCAGCACTGCCTCAGTACTGACCCTCTGACAGTGCAGCACTCCCTCAGTTCTGACCCTATGACAGTGCAGCACTCCCTCAATACTGACCTTCTGACAGTGCAGCACTCCCTCAGTACTGACCCTCAGACAGTGGAGCACTCCCTCAGTACTTATGCTCTGACATTGCAGCACTCCCTCAGTACTGACCCTCTGACAATGCAGCACACCCTCAGGACAGACCCTCTGACAGTGCAGCACTCACTCAGTACTGACCCTCTGACAGTGCAGCGCTCCATCAGTACTGACCCTCTGACAGTGCAGCGCTCCCTCAGTACTGACCCTCTGACAGTGCAGCACTCCCTCAGTATTGACCCTCTGACAGTGCAGCACTCCCTCAATACTGAACTTCTGACAGTGCAGCACTCCCTCAGTACTGACACTCAGACAGTGCAGCACTCCCTCAGTACTTACGCTCTGACATTGCAGCACTCCCTCAGTACTGACCCTCAGACAATGCAGCACACCCTCAGGACAGACCCTCAGACAGTGCAGCACTCCCTCAGTACTTACGCTCTGACATTGCAGCACTCACTCAGTACTGAACCTCTGACAGTGCAGCACTCCCTCTGTACTGACCCTCTGACAGTGCAGCACTCCCTCAGTACTGACACTCTGAGATTGCAGCACTCCCTCAGTACTGACCCTCAGAGAGTGCAGCACTCCCTCAGAACTGACCCTCTGACATTGCAGCTCTCCCTCAACTATTACCCTCTGACAGTGCAGCAAGCACTCAGCACTGACCCTCTGAAAGTGCAGCACTACATCAGTACTGACCCTCTGACACTGCAGCACTCCCTCAGTACTGATCCTCTGTCAGTGCAGCACTTCCTCAGTACTGTCCCTCCGACAGTGCAGCACACCCTCACTACTGATCCTCTGACAGTGCAGCACTCCCTCAGCACCGACCCTCTGACAGTGCAGCACTCCCTCAGTACTGACCCTCTGACAGTGCAGCCGTGCCTCAGTACATTCCCTCTGATAGTGCAGCATTCCCTCAGTACTGACCCGCTGACAGTGCAGCACACCGTCAGAACTGACCGTCTGAAGTGCAGCAATCCCTCAGTACTGACGCTCTGACAGTGCAGCACTCCCTCAGTACCTACCCTCTGACAGTGCACCACATCCTCAGTACTGACCATCTGACAGTGCACCACTCCCTCAGAAGCGCCCTACTGACAGTGCAGCACTCTCTCACTACTGACCACCTGACAGTGCAGCACTCCCTCAGTGCTGACCCTCTGGCAGTGCAACACACCCTCAGTACTGATCCTCTGGCAGTGCAACACTCACTCAGTACTGACGCTCTGACAGTGCAGCACTCCCTCAGTACTGACGCTCTGACAGTGCAGCACTCCCTCAGTACCTACCCTCTGACAGTGCACCATATCCTCAGTACTGACCCTCTGACAGTGCAGCACTCCCTCAGTACTGACCCTTTAACAGTGCAGCACACCCTCAGTACTGACCATCTGACAGTGCAGCGCTCCCTCAGTACTGACCCTCTGACAGTGCAGCACTCCCTCAGTACTTACGCTCTGACATTGCAGCACTCACTCAGTACTGAACCTCTGACAGTGCAGCACTCCCTCTGTACTGACCCTCTGACAGTGCAGCACTCCCTCAGCACTGACACTCTGAGAGTGCAGCACTCCCTCAGTACTGACCCTCAGAGAGTGCAGCACTCCCTCAGAACTGACCCTCTGACATTGCAGCTCTCCCTCAACTATTACACTCTGACAGTGCAGCACGCATTCAGCACTGACCCTCTGAAAGTGCAGCCGTGCCTCAGAACATTCCCTCTGATAGTGCAGCATTCCCTCAGTACTGACCCGCTGACAGTGCAGCACTCCGTCAGAACTGACCGTCTGAAGTGCAGCAATCCCTCAGTACTGAACCTATGACAGTGCAGCACTCCCTCAGTACTGACGCTCTGAAAGTGCAGCACTCCCTCAGTACCTACCCTCTGACAGTGCACCACATCCTCAGTACTGACCATCTGACAGTGCACCACTCCCTCAGAAGTGCCCCACTGACAGTGCAGCACTCTCTCACTACTGACCACCTGACAGTGCAGCACCCCCTCAGCACCGACCCTCTGACAGTGCAGCACTCCACCAGTACTGACCCTCTGACAGTGCAACAATCCCTCAGTACTGTTCCTCTGACAGTGCAGCACTCCCTCAGTACTGATCCTCCGACAGTGCAGCACTCCCTCCGAACCGACCCTCTGTCAGTGCAGCACTCCCTCAGTACTGACCCTCTGACAGTGCAGCCCTCCCTCAGTACTGATCTTCTGACAGTGCAGCACTCCCTCAGTACTGTCCCTCTGTTAGTGCAGCACTCCCTCAGTACTGACCCGCTGTTAGTGCAGCACTCCGTCATTACTGACCGTCTGAAGTGCAGCACTCCCTCAGTACTGACCTTCTGACAGTGCAGCACTGCCTCAGTACTGACCCTCTGACAGTGCAGCACTCCCTCAGTACTGACCCTCTGACAGTGCAGCACTCCTTCAATACTGACCTTCTGACAGTGCAGCACTCCCTCAGTACTGACCCTCAGACAGTGCAGCACTCCCTCAGTACTTATGCTCTGACATTGCAGCACTCCCTCAGTACTGACCCTCTGACAATGCAGCACTCCCTCAGTACTGACCCTCTGACAGTGCAGCGCTCCCTCAGTACTGACCCTCTGACAGTGCAGCACTCCCTCAGTATTGACCCTCTGACAGTGCAGCACTCCCTCAATACTGAACTTCTGACAGTGCAGCACTCCCTCAGTACTGACACTCAGACAGTGCAGCACTCCCTCAGTACTTACGCTCTGACATTGCAGCACTCCCTCAGTACTGACCCTCAGACAATGCAGCACACCCTCAGGACAGACCCTCAGACAGTGCAGCACTCCCTCAGTACTTAAGCTCTGACATTGCAGCACTCACTCAGTACTGAACCTCTGACAGTGCAGCACTCCCTCAGTACTGACCCTCAGAGAGTGCAGCACTCCCTCAGAACTGACCCTCTGACATTGCAGCTCTCCCTCAACTATTACCCTCTGACAGTGCAGCAAGCACTCAGCACTGACCCTCTGAAAGTGCAGCACTCCCTCAGTACTGACCCTCTGACACTGCAGCACTCCCTCAGTACTGATCCACTGTCAGTGCAGCACTTCCTCAGTACTGTCCCTCCGACAGTGCAGCACACCCTCACTACTGATCCTCTGACAGTGCAGCACTCCCTCAGCACCGACCCTCTGACAGTGCAGCACTCCCTCAGTACTGACCCTCTGACAGTGCAGCCGTGCCTCAGTACATTCCCTCTGATAGTGCAGCATTCCCTCAGTACTGACCCGCTGACAGTGCAGCACTCCGTCAGAACTGACCGTCTGAAGTGCAGCACTCCCTCATTACTGACCCTCTGACAGTGCAGAACTCCCTCAGTACTGACGCTCTGACAGTGCAGCACTCCCTCAGTACCTACCCTCTGACAGTGCACCACATCCTCAGTACTGACCATCTGACAGTGCACCACTCCCTCAGAAGCGCCCCACTGACAGTGCAGAACTCTCTCTCTACTGACCACCTGACAGTGCAGCACTCCCTCAGTGCTGACCCTCTGGCAGTGCAACACACCCTCAGTACTGATCCTCTGGCAGTGCAACACTCACTCAGTACTGACGCTCTGACAGTTCAGCACTCCCTCAGTACTGACCCTTTGACTGTGCAGCACTGCCTCATTACTGACCCTCTGACAGTGCAGCGCTGCCTCGGTACTGACCCTCTGACAGTGCAGCTCTCACTCAGTACTGACCCTCTGAAAGTGCAGCATTCACTCAGTACTTAATATCTGACAGTGCAGCACTCCCTCAGTACTGAACCTCTAACAAGTGCAGCACTCCCTCAGCACTGACCGTCTGAACAGTGCAGCACACCCTCAGTACTGACCCTCTGACAGTGCAGCGCTCCCTCAGTACTGACCCTCTGACAGTGCAGCACTCCCTCAGTACTTACGCTCTGACATTGCAGCACTCACTCAGTACTGAACCTCTGACAGTGCAGCACTCCCTCTGTACTGACCCTCTGACAGTGCAGCACTCCCTCAGCACTGACACTCTGAGAGTGCAGCACTCCCTCAGTACTGACCCTCAGAGAGTGCAGCACTCCCTCAGAACTGACCCTCTGACATTGCAGCTCTCCCTCAACTATTACACTCTGACAGTGCAGCACGCATTCAGCACTGACCCTCTGAAAGTGCAGCCGTGCCTCAGTACATTCCCTCTGATAGTGCAGCATTCCCTCAGTACTGACCCGCTGACAGTGCAGCACTCCGTCAGAACTGACCGTCTGAAGTGCAGCAATCCCTCAGTACTGAACCTATGACAGTGCAGCAGTCCCTCAATACTGAGCCTCTGACAGTGCAGCACTCCCTCAGTACTGACGCTCTGACAGTGCAGCACTCCCTCAGTACCTACCCTCTGACAGTGCACCACATCCTCAGTACTGACCATCTGACAGTGCACCACTCCCTCAGAAGCGCCCCACTGACAGTGCAGCACTCTCTCACTACTGACCACCTGACAGTGCAGCACTCCCTCAGTACTGACCCTCTGACAGTGCAGCACTCATTCAGTACTGAACCTCTGACAGTGCACCATTCACTCAGTACTGACCCTCTGGCAGTGCAACACTCCCTCAGTACTGATCCTCTGGCAGTGCAACACTCACTCAGTACTGACGCTCTGACAGTGCAGCACTCCGTCAGAACTGACCGTCTGAAGTGCAGCAATCCCTCAGTACTGAACCTATGACAGTGCAGCATCCCTCAATACTGACCCTCTGACAGTGCAGCACTCCCTCAGTGCTGACGCTCTGACAGTGCAGCACTCCCTCAGTACCTACGCTCTGACAGTGCACCACATCCTCAGTACTGACCATCTGACAGTGCACCACTCCCTCAGAAGCGCCCCACTGACAGTGCAGCACTCTCTCACTACTGACCACCTGACAGTGCAGCACTCCCTCAGTACTGACCCTCTGACAGTGCAGCACTCATTCAGTACTGAACCTCTGACAGTGCACCATTCACTCAGTACTGACCCTCTGGCAGTGCAACACTCCCTCAGTACTGATCCTCTGGCAGTGCAACACTCACTCAGTACTGACGCTCTGACAGTGCAGCACTCCCTCAGTACTGACACTCTGACAGTGCAGCACTGCCTCAGTACTGACCCTCTGACAGTGCAGCGCTGCCTCAGTACTGACCCTCTGACAGTGCAGCACTCACTCAGTACTGACCCTCTGAAAGTGCAGCATTCACTCAGTACTGAATATCTGACAGTGCAGCACTCTCTCAGTACTGACCCTCTAAAAAGTGCAGCACTCCCTCAGCACTGACCCTCTGACAGTGCAGCACACGCTCAGTACTGACCATCTGGCAGTGCAGCACTTCCGCAGTACTGACCTCTGACAGTTTGAGCTCTCCCTCAGTACTGACCCTATGACAGTGCAGCACTCCCTCAGCACTGAGCCTCAGACAGTGCAGCACTCCCTCTGTTCTGACCATCTGACAGTGCAGCACTCCCTCAGTACTGACCCTCTGACAGTTCAGCACTCCTTCAGCACTGACCCTCTGTCAGTGCAGCACTCCCTCAGTACTGACCATCTGACAGTGCAGCACTCCCTCAGTACTGACCAAACCGACAGTGCAGCACTCCCTCAGTACTGACCCTCTAACAGTGCAGCATTCACTCAGTACTGAATATCTGACAATGCAGCGCTACCTCAGTACTGACCCTCTAACAATTGCAGCACTCCCTCAGTACTGAGCCTCTGTCAGTGCAGCACTCCCTCAGTACTGACCTCTGACAGTTTGAGCTCTCCCTCAGTACTGACCCTCTGACAGTGCAGCAGTCCCTCAGTACTGACCGTATGACAGTGCAGCACTCCCTCAGTACTGACCATTTAACAGTGCAGCACTCCCTCAGTACTGACCCTCTGACAGTGCAGCACACCCTCAGCACTGACCCTCTGAAGGTGCAGCAATCCCTCAGTACAGACCCTCAGACAGAGCAGCAATCCCTCAGTACTGTCCCTCCGACAGTGCAGCCCTCCCTCAGTACTGATCCTCTGACAGTGCAGCACTCCCTCAGTACTGTCCCTCCGTTAGTGCAGCACTCCCTCAGTACTGACCCTCTGACAGTGCAGCGCTCCATCAGTACTGACCCTCTGACAGTGCAGCACTCCCTCAGTATTGACCCTCTGACAGTGCAGCACTCCCTCAATACTGAACTTCTGACAGTGCAGCACTCCCTCAGTACTGACACTCATACAGTGCAGCACTCCCTCAGTACTCACGCTCTGACATTGCAGCACTCCCTCAGTACTGACCCTCAGACAATGCAGCACACCCTCAGGACAGACCCTCAGACAGTGCAGCACTCCCTCAGTACTTACGCTCTGACATTGCAGCACTCACTCAGTACTGACCCTCTGACATTGCAGCTCTCCCTCAACTATTACCCTCTGACAGTGCAGCACGCATTCAGCACTGACCCTCTGTAAGTGCAGCACTCCATCAGTACTGACCCTCAGAGAGTGCAGCACTCCCTCAGTACTGATCCTCTGTCAGTGCAGCACTCCCTCAGTACTGACCCTCTGACAGTGCAGCACGCACTCAGCACTGACCCTCTGTAAGTGCAGCACTCCCTCAGTACTGACCCTCTGACAGTGCAGCACTCCCTCAGTACTGATCCTCTGTCAGTGCAGCACTTCCTCAGTACTGTCCCTCCGACAGTGCAGCACTCCCTCACTACTGATCCTCTCACAGTGCAGCACTCCCTCAGCACCGACCCTCTGACAGTGCAGCACTCCCTCAGTACTGACCCTCTGACAGTGCAGCCGTGCCTCAGTACATTCCCTCTGATAGTGCAGCATTCCCTCAGTACTGACCAGCTGACAGTGCAGCACTCCCTCAGAACTGACCCTCTAACAAGTGCAGCACTCCCTCAGCACTGACCCTCTGACAGTGCAGAACTCCCTCAGTACTGACGCTCTGACAGTGCAGCACTCCCTCAGTACCTACCCTCTGACAGTGCACCACATCCTCAGTACTGACCATCTGACAGTGCACCACTCCCTCAGAAGCGCCCCACTGACAGTGCAGCACTCTCTCACTACTGACCACCTGACAGTGCAGCACTCCCTCAGTACTGAACCTCTGACAGTGCAGCATTCACTCAGTACTGAGCCTCTGGCAGTGCAACACACCCTCAGTACTGATCCTCTGGCAGTGCAACACTCACTCAGTACTGACGCTCTGACAGTGCAGCACTCCCTCAGTACTGACCCTCTGACTGTGCAGCACTGCCTCAGTACTGACCCTCTGACAGTGCAGCGCTGCCTCAGTACTGACCCTCTGACAGTGCAGCCCTCACTCAGTACTGACCCTCTGAAAGTGCAACATTCAAACAGTACTGAATATCTGACAGTGCAGCACTCCCTCAGTACTGACCCTCTAACAAGTGCAGCACTCCCTCAGCACTGACCCTCTGACAGTGCAGCACTCCCTCAGTACTGACCCTCTGACAGTGCAGCGCTCCCTCAGTACTGACCCTCTGACAGTGCAGCACACCCTCAGTACCGACCCTCTGACAGTGCAGCACTCCCTCAGTACTGACCCTCTAACAAGTGCAGCACTCCCTCAGTACTTACGCTCTGACATTGCAGCACTCCCTCAGTACTGACCCTCAGACAATGCAGCACACCCTCAGGACAGACTATCAGACAGTGCAGCACTCCCTCAGTACTTACGCTCTGACATTGCAGCACTCACTCAGTACTGAACCTCTGACAGTGCAGCACTCCCTCTGTACTGACCCTCTGACAGTGCAGCACTCCCTCAGTACTGACACTCTGAGAGTGCAGCACTCCCTCAGTCCTGACCCTCAGAGAGTGCAGCACTCCCTCAGAACTGACCCTCTGACATTGCAGCTCTCCCTCAACTATTACACTCTGACAGTGCAGCACGCACTCAGCACTGACCCTCTGTAAGTGCAGCACTCCCTCAGTACTGACCCTCTGTCAGTGCAGCACTTCCTCAGTACTGTCCCTCCGACAGTGCAGCACTCCCTCACTACTGATCCTCTCACAGTGCAGCACTCCCTCAGCACCGACCCTCTGACAGTGCAGCACTCCCTCAGTACTGACCCTCTGACAGTGCAGCCGTGCCTCAGTACATTCCCTCTGATAGTGCAGAATTCCCTCATTACTGACCCGCTGACAGTGCAGCACTCCGTCAGAACTGACCGTCTGAAGTGCAGCACTCCCTCAGTACTGAACCTATGACAGTGCAGCAGTCCCTCAGTACTGACCCTCTGACAGTGCAGCACTCCCTCAGTACTGACCCTCTGACAGTGCACCACATCCTCAGTACTGACCATCTGACAGTGTACCACTCCCTCAGAAGCGCCCTACTGACAGTGCAGCACTCTCTCACTACTGACCACCTGACAGTGCAGCACTCCCTCAGTACTGAACCTGTGACAGTGCACCATTCACTCAGTACTGACCCTCTGGCAGTGCAACACTCCCTCAGTACTGATCCTCTGGCAGTGCAACACTCACTCAGTACTGACGCTCTGACAGTGCAGCACTCCCTCAGTACTGACACTCTGACAGTGCAGCACTGCCTCAGTACTGACCCTCTGACAGTGCAGCGATGCCTCAGTACTGACCCTCTGACAGTGCAGCACTCACTCAGAACTGACCCTCTGAAAGTGCAGCATTCACTCAGTACTGAATATCTGACAGTGCAGCACTCCCTCAGTACTGACCATCTAACAAGTGCAGCACTCCCTCAGCACTGACCCTCTGACAGTGCAGCACTCCCTCAGTACTGACCCTCTGACAGTTCAGCACTCCTTCAGCACTGACCCTCTGTCAGTGCAGCACTCCCTCAGTACTGACCATCTGACAGTGCAGCACTCCCTCAGTACTGACCATCTGACAGTGCAGCATTCACTCAGTACTGAACATCTGACAGTGCGGCGCTACCTCAGTACTGACCCTCTAACAATTGCAGCACTCCCTCAGCACTGATCCTCTGACAGCGCAGCACTCCCTCAGTACTGACTATCTGGCAGTGCAGCACTCCCGCAGTACTGACCTCTGACAGTTTGAGCTCTCCCTCAGTACTGACCCTCTGACAGTGCAGCACTCCCTCAGTACTGACCCTCTGACAGTGCAGCGCTCCATCAGTACTGACCCTCTGACAGTGCAGCACTCCCTCAGTATTGACCCTCTGACAGTGCAGCACTCCCTCAATACTGAACTTCTGACAGTGCAGCACTCCCTCAGTACTGACACTCATACAGTGCAGCACTCCCTCAGTACTCACGCTCTGACATTGCAGCACTCCCTCAGTACTGACCCTCAGACAATGCAGCACACCCTCAGGACAGACCCTCAGACAGTGCAGCACTCCCTCAGTACTTACGCTCTGACATTGCAGCACTCACTCAGTACTGACCCTCTGACATTGCAGCTCTCCCTCAACTATTACCCTCTGACAGTGCAGCACGCATTCAGCACTGACCCTCTGTAAGTGCAGCACTCCCTCAGTACTGACCCTCAGAGAGTGCAGCACTCCCTCAGTACTGATCCTCTGTCAGTGCAGCACTCCCTCAGTACTGACCCTCTGACAGTGCAGCACGCACTCAGCACTGACCCTCTGTAAGTGCAGCACTCCCTCAGTACTGACCCTCTGACAGTGCAGCACTCCCTCAGTACTGATCCTCTGTCAGTGCAGCACTCCCTCAGTACTGACGCTCTGACAGTGCAGCACTCCCTCAGTACCTACCCTCTGACAGTGCACCACATCCTCAGTACTGACCATCTGACAGTGCACCACTCCCTCAGAAGCGCCCCACTGACAGTGCAGCACTCTCTCACTACTGACCACCTGACAGTGCAGCACTCCCTCAGTACTGACCCTCTGACAGTGCAGCACTCATTCAGTACTGAACCTCTGACAGTGCACCATTCACTCAGTACTGACCCTCTGGCAGTGCAACACTCCCTCAGTACTGATCCTCTGGCAGTGCAACACTCACTCAGTACTGACGCTCTGACAGTGCAGCACTCCGTCAGAACTGACCGTCTGAAGTGCAGCAATCCCTCAGTACTGAACCTATGACAGTGCAGCATCCCTCAATACTGACCCTCTGACAGTGCAGCACTCCCTCAGTGCTGACGCTCTGACAGTGCAGCACTCCCTCAGTACCTACGCTCTGACAGTGCACCACATCCTCAGTACTGACCATCTGACAGTGCACCACTCCCTCAGAAGCGCCCCACTGACAGTGCAGCACTCTCTCACTACTGACCACCTGACAGTGCAGCACTCCCTCAGTACTGACCCTCTGACAGTGCAGCACTCATTCAGTACTGAACCTCTGACAGTGCACCATTCACTCAGTACTGACCCTCTGGCAGTGCAACACTCCCTCAGTACTGATCCTCTGGCAGTGCAACACTCACTCAGTACTGACGCTCTGACAGTGCAGCACTCCCTCAGTACTGACACTCTGACAGTGCAGCACTGCCTCAGTACTGACCCTCTGACAGTGCAGCGCTGCCTCAGTACTGACCCTCTGACAGTGCAGCACTCACTCAGTACTGACCCTCTGAAAGTGCAGCATTCACTCAGTACTGAATATCTGACAGTGCAGCACTCTCTCAGTACTGACCCTCTAAAAAGTGCAGCACTCCCTCAGCACTGACCCTCTGACAGTGCAGCACACGCTCAGTACTGACCATCTGGCAGTGCAGCACTTCCGCAGTACTGACCTCTGACAGTTTGAGCTCTCCCTCAGTACTGACCCTATGACAGTGCAGCACTCCCTCAGCACTGAGCCTCAGACAGTGCAGCACTCCCTCTGTTCTGACCATCTGACAGTGCAGCACTCCCTCAGTACTGACCCTCTGACAGTTCAGCACTCCTTCAGCACTGACCCTCTGTCAGTGCAGCACTCCCTCAGTACTGACCATCTGACAGTGCAGCACTCCCTCAGTACTGACCAAACCGACAGTGCAGCACTCCCTCAGTACTGACCCTCTAACAGTGCAGCATTCACTCAGTACTGAATATCTGACAATGCAGCGCTACCTCAGTACTGACCCTCTAACAATTGCAGCACTCCCTCAGTACTGAGCCTCTGTCAGTGCAGCACTCCCTCAGTACTGACCTCTGACAGTTTGAGCTCTCCCTCAGTACTGACCCTCTGACAGTGCAGCAGTCCCTCAGTACTGACCGTATGACAGTGCAGCACTCCCTCAGTACTGACCATTTAACAGTGCAGCACTCCCTCAGTACTGACCCTCTGACAGTGCAGCACACCCTCAGCACTGACCCTCTGAAGGTGCAGCAATCCCTCAGTACAGACCCTCAGACAGAGCAGCAATCCCTCAGTACTGTCCCTCCGACAGTGCAGCCCTCCCTCAGTACTGATCCTCTGACAGTGCAGCACTCCCTCAGTACTGTCCCTCCGTTAGTGCAGCACTCCCTCAGTACTGACCCTCTGACAGTGCAGCGCTCCATCAGTACTGACCCTCTGACAGTGCAGCACTCCCTCAGTATTGACCCTCTGACAGTGCAGCACTCCCTCAATACTGAACTTCTGACAGTGCAGCACTCCCTCAGTACTGACACTCATACAGTGCAGCACTCCCTCAGTACTCACGCTCTGACATTGCAGCACTCCCTCAGTACTGACCCTCAGACAATGCAGCACACCCTCAGGACAGACCCTCAGACAGTGCAGCACTCCCTCAGTACTTACGCTCTGACATTGCAGCACTCACTCAGTACTGACCCTCTGACATTGCAGCTCTCCCTCAACTATTACCCTCTGACAGTGCAGCACGCATTCAGCACTGACCCTCTGTAAGTGCAGCACTCCATCAGTACTGACCCTCAGAGAGTGCAGCACTCCCTCAGTACTGATCCTCTGTCAGTGCAGCACTCCCTCAGTACTGACCCTCTGACAGTGCAGCACGCACTCAGCACTGACCCTCTGTAAGTGCAGCACTCCCTCAGTACTGACCCTCTGACAGTGCAGCACTCCCTCAGTACTGATCCTCTGTCAGTGCAGCACTTCCTCAGTACTGTCCCTCCGACAGTGCAGCACTCCCTCACTACTGATCCTCTCACAGTGCAGCACTCCCTCAGCACCGACCCTCTGACAGTGCAGCACTCCCTCAGTACTGACCCTCTGACAGTGCAGCCGTGCCTCAGTACATTCCCTCTGATAGTGCAGCATTCCCTCAGTACTGACCAGCTGACAGTGCAGCACTCCCTCAGAACTGACCCTCTAACAAGTGCAGCACTCCCTCAGCACTGACCCTCTGACAGTGCAGAACTCCCTCAGTACTGACGCTCTGACAGTGCAGCACTCCCTCAGTACCTACCCTCTGACAGTGCACCACATCCTCAGTACTGACCATCTGACAGTGCACCACTCCCTCAGAAGCGCCCCACTGACAGTGCAGCACTCTCTCACTACTGACCACCTGACAGTGCAGCACTCCCTCAGTACTGAACCTCTGACAGTGCAGCATTCACTCAGTACTGAGCCTCTGGCAGTGCAACACACCCTCAGTACTGATCCTCTGGCAGTGCAACACTCACTCAGTACTGACGCTCTGACAGTGCAGCACTCCCTCAGTACTGACCCTCTGACTGTGCAGCACTGCCTCAGTACTGACCCTCTGACAGTGCAGCGCTGCCTCAGTACTGACCCTCTGACAGTGCAGCCCTCACTCAGTACTGACCCTCTGAAAGTGCAACATTCAAACAGTACTGAATATCTGACAGTGCAGCACTCCCTCAGTACTGACCCTCTAACAAGTGCAGCACTCCCTCAGCACTGACCCTCTGACAGTGCAGCACTCCCTCAGTACTGACCCTCTGACAGTGCAGCGCTCCCTCAGTACTGACCCTCTGACAGTGCAGCACACCCTCAGTACCGACCCTCTGACAGTGCAGCACTCCCTCAGTACTGACCCTCTAACAAGTGCAGCACTCCCTCAGTACTTACGCTCTGACATTGCAGCACTCCCTCAGTACTGACCCTCAGACAATGCAGCACACCCTCAGGACAGACTATCAGACAGTGCAGCACTCCCTCAGTACTTACGCTCTGACATTGCAGCACTCACTCAGTACTGAACCTCTGACAGTGCAGCACTCCCTCTGTACTGACCCTCTGACAGTGCAGCACTCCCTCAGTACTGACACTCTGAGAGTGCAGCACTCCCTCAGTCCTGACCCTCAGAGAGTGCAGCACTCCCTCAGAACTGACCCTCTGACATTGCAGCTCTCCCTCAACTATTACACTCTGACAGTGCAGCACGCACTCAGCACTGACCCTCTGTAAGTGCAGCACTCCCTCAGTACTGACCCTCTGTCAGTGCAGCACTTCCTCAGTACTGTCCCTCCGACAGTGCAGCACTCCCTCACTACTGATCCTCTGACAGTGCAGCACTCCCTCAGCACCGACCCTCTGACAGTGCAGCACTCCCTCAGTACTGACCCTCTGACAGTGCAGCCGTGCCTCAGTACATTCCCTCTGATAGTGCAGAATTCCCTCATTACTGACCCGCTGACAGTGCAGCACTCCGTCAGAACTGACCGTCTGAAGTGCAGCACTCCCTCAGTACTGAACCTATGACAGTGCAGCAGTCCCTCAGTACTGACCCTCTGACAGTGCAGCACTCCCTCAGTACTGACCCTCTGACAGTGCACCACATCCTCAGTACTGACCATCTGACAGTGTACCACTCCCTCAGAAGCGCCCTACTGACAGTGCAGCACTCTCTCACTACTGACCACCTGACAGTGCAGCACTCCCTCAGTACTGAACCTGTGACAGTGCACCATTCACTCAGTACTGACCCTCTGGCAGTGCAACACTCCCTCAGTACTGATCCTCTGGCAGTGCAACACTCACTCAGTACTGACGCTCTGACAGTGCAGCACTCCCTCAGTACTGACACTCTGACAGTGCAGCACTGCCTCAGTACTGACCCTCTGACAGTGCAGCGATGCCTCAGTACTGACCCTCTGACAGTGCAGCACTCACTCAGAACTGACCCTCTGAAAGTGCAGCATTCACTCAGTACTGAATATCTGACAGTGCAGCACTCCCTCAGTACTGACCATCTAACAAGTGCAGCACTCCCTCAGCACTGACCCTCTGACAGTGCAGCACTCCCTCAGTACTGACCCTCTGACAGTTCAGCACTCCTTCAGCACTGACCCTCTGTCAGTGCAGCACTCCCTCAGTACTGACCATCTGACAGTGCAGCACTCCCTCAGTACTGACCATCTGACAGTGCAGCATTCACTCAGTACTGAACATCTGACAGTGCGGCGCTACCTCAGTACTGACCCTCTAACAATTGCAGCACTCCCTCAGCACTGATCCTCTGACAGCGCAGCACTCCCTCAGTACTGACTATCTGGCAGTGCAGCACTCCCGCAGTACTGACCTCTGACAGTTTGAGCTCTCCCTCAGTACTGACCCTCTGACAGTGCAGCACTCCCTCAGTACTGACCCTCTGACAGTGCAGCGCTCCATCAGTACTGACCCTCTGACAGTGCAGCACTCCCTCAGTATTGACCCTCTGACAGTGCAGCACTCCCTCAATACTGAACTTCTGACAGTGCAGCACTCCCTCAGTACTGACACTCATACAGTGCAGCACTCCCTCAGTACTCACGCTCTGACATTGCAGCACTCCCTCAGTACTGACCCTCAGACAATGCAGCACACCCTCAGGACAGACCCTCAGACAGTGCAGCACTCCCTCAGTACTTACGCTCTGACATTGCAGCACTCACTCAGTACTGACCCTCTGACATTGCAGCTCTCCCTCAACTATTACCCTCTGACAGTGCAGCACGCATTCAGCACTGACCCTCTGTAAGTGCAGCACTCCCTCAGTACTGACCCTCAGAGAGTGCAGCACTCCCTCAGTACTGATCCTCTGTCAGTGCAGCACTCCCTCAGTACTGACCCTCTGACAGTGCAGCACGCACTCAGCACTGACCCTCTGTAAGTGCAGCACTCCCTCAGTACTGACCCTCTGACAGTGCAGCACTCCCTCAGTACTGATCCTCTGTCAGTGCAGCACTTCCTCAGTACTGTCCCTCCGACAGTGCAGCACTCCCTCACTACTGATCCTCTCACAGTGCAGCACACCCTCACCACCGACCCTCTGACAGTGCAGCACTCCCTCAGTACTGACCCTCTGACAGTGCAGCCGTGCCTCAGTACATTCCCTCTGATAGTGCAGCATTCCCTCAGTACTGACCAGCTGACAGTGCAGCACTCCCTCAGAACTGACCCTCTAACAAGTGCAGCACTCCCTCAGCACTGACCCTCTGACAGTGCAGAACTCCCTCAGTACTGACGCTCTGACAGTGCAGCACTCCCTCAGTACCTACCCTCTGACAGTGCACCACATCCTCAGTACTGACCATCTGACAGTGCACCACTCCCTCAGAAGCGCCCCACTGACAGTGCAGCACTCTCTCACTACTGACCACCTGACAGTGCAGCACTCCCTCAGTACTGAACCTCTGACAGTGCAGCATTCACTCAGTACTGAGCCTCTGGCAGTGCAACACACCCTCAGTACTGATCCTCTGGCAGTGCAACACTCACTCAGTACTGACGCTCTGACAGTGCAGCACTCCCTCAGTACTGACCCTCTGACTGTGCAGCACTGCCTCAGTACTGACCCTCTGACAGTGCAGCGCTGCCTCAGTACTGACCCTCTGACAGTGCAGCCCTCACTCAGTACTGACCCTCTGAAAGTGCAACATTCAAACAGTACTGAATATCTGACAGTGCAGCACTCCCTCAGTACTGACCCTCTAACAAGTGCAGCACTCCCTCAGCACTGACCCTCTGACAGTGCAGCACACCCTCAGTACTGACCCTCTGACAGTGCAGCGCTCCCTCAGTACTGACCCTCTGACAGTGCAGCACTCCCTCAGTACCGACCCTCTGACAGTGCAGCACTCCCTCAGTACTGACCCTCTAACAAGTGCAGCACTCCCTCAGTACTTACGCTCTGACATTGCAGCACTCCCTCAGTACTGACCCTCAGACAATGCAGCACACCCTCAGGACAGACTATCAGACAGTGCAGCACTCCCTCAGTACTTACGCTCTGACATTGCAGCACTCACTCAGTACTGAACCTCTGACAGTGCAGCACTCCCTCTGTACTGACCCTCTGACAGTGCAGCACTCCCTCAGTACTGACACTCTGAGAGTGCAGCACTCCCTCAGTCCTGACCCTCAGAGAGTGCAGCACTCCCTCAGAACTGACCCTCTGACATTGCAGCTCTCCCTCAACTATTACACTCTGACAGTGCAGCACGCACTCAGCACTGACCCTCTGTAAGTGCAGCACTCCCTCAGTACTGACCCTCTGTCAGTGCAGCACTTCCTCAGTACTGTCCCTCCGACAGTGCAGCACTCCCTCACTACTGATCCTCTGACAGTGCAGCACTCCCTCAGCACCGACCCTCTGACAGTGCAGCACTCCCTCAGTACTGACCCTCTGACAGTGCAGCCGTGCCTCAGTACATTCCCTCTGATAGTGCAGAATTCCCTCATTACTGACCCGCTGACAGTGCAGCACTCCGTCAGAACTGACCGTCTGAAGTGCAGCACTCCCTCAGTACTGAAACTATGACAGTGCAGCAGTCCCTCAGTACTGACCCTCTGACAGTGCAGCACTCCCTCAGTACTGACGCTCTGACAGTGCAGCACTCCCTCAGTAACTACCCTCTGACAGTGCACCACATCCTCAGTACTGACCATCTGACAGTGTACCACTCCCTCAGAAGCGCCCTACTGACAGTGCAGCACTCTCTCACTACTGACCACCTGACAGTGCAGCACTCCCTCAGTACTGAACCTGTGACAGTGCACCATTCACTCAGTACTGACCCTCTGGCAGTGCAACACTCCCTCAGTACTGATCCTCTGGCAGTGCAACACTCACTCAGTACTGATCCTCTGACAGTGCAGCACTCCCTCAGTACTGACACTCTGACAGTGCAGCACTGCCTCAGTACTGACCCTCTGACAGTGCAGCGCTGCCTCAGTACTGACCCTCTGACAGTGCAGCACTCACTCAGAACTGACCCTCTGAAAGTGCAGCATTCACTCAGTACTGAATATCTGACAGTGCAGCACTCCCTCAGTACTGACCATCTAACAAGTGCAGCACTCCCTCAGCACTGACCCTCTGACAGTGCAGCACTCCCTCAGTACTGACCCTCTGACAGTTCAGCACTCCTTCAGCACTGACCCTCTGTCAGTGCAGCACTCCCTCAGTACTATCCATCTGACAGTGCAGCACTCCCTCAGTACTGACCATCTGACAGTGCAGCATTCACTCAGTACTGAACATCTGACAGTGCAGCGCTACCTCAGTACTGACCCTCTAACAATTGCAGCACTCCCTCAGCACTGATCCTCTGACAGCGCAGCACTCCCTCAGTACTGACTATCTGGCAGTGCAGCACTCCCGCAGTACTGACCTCTGACAGTTTGAGCTCTCCCTCAGTACTGACCCTCTGACAGTGCAGCACTCCCTCAGTACTGACCCTCTAACAATTGGAGCACTCCCTCAGCACTGATCCTCTGACAGCGCAGCACTCCCTCAGTACTGACTATCTGGCAGTGCAGCACTCCCGCAGTACTGACCTCTGACAGTTTGAGCTCTCCCTCAGTACTGACCCTCTGACAGTGCAGCACTCCCTCAGTACTGACCCTCTGACAGTGCAGCACTCCCTCAGTACTGACCCTCTAACAGTGCAGCACTCCCTCAATACTGACTCTCTGACAATGCAAAAGTTACTCAGCACTGTCCCTCCGACAGTGCAGCACTCCCTCAGTACTGATCCTCTGACAGTGCAGCATTCCCTCAGCACCGACACTCTGACAGTGCAGCACTCCCTCAGTAATGACCCTCTGAATGTGCAGCTCTCCCTCAGTACTGACCCTCTGACAGTGCAGCACTCCATCAGTACTGTCCCTCTGACAGTGCAGCACTCCCTCAGTACTGACCCTCTGACAGTGTAGCATTTCCTCAGTACTGAATATCTGACAGTGCAGCGCTCCCTCAGTACTGACCTCTGACAGTGCAGCACTCCCTCAGTACTGACCCTCTGATTGTGCAGCACCCCCTCAGTACTGACCCTCTGACAGTGCAGCACTCCCGCAGTACTGACCATCTGACAGTGCAGCACTCCCTCAGTACTGATCCTCCGACAATTCAGCTCTCCCTCAGTACTGATCCTCTGACAGTGGAGCTCTATCTCAGTACTGAACATCTGACAGTGCTGCACTCCCTCAGTACTGGCTCTGACAATGCAGCACTCCCTCAGGACAGACCTTCTGACAGTGCAGCACTTCCTCAGAACTGACCCTCAGACAGTCCAGCACTCCCTCAGTACTTACGCTCTGACATTGCAGCACTCCCTCAATACTGACCCTCTGACAAAGCAGCAATACTTCAGGACAGACCGTCTGATAGTGCAGCACTCACTCACTACTGAACCTCTGACAGTGCAGCACTCCCTCTGTACTGACCTTCTGACAGTGCAGCGCTCCCTCAGTACTGACACTCTGAGATTGCAGCACTCCCTCAGTACTGACCCTCAGACAGTGCAGCACTCCCTCAGTACTGACCCTCTGACATTGCAGCTCTCCCTCAACTATTACCATCTGACAGTGCAGCACACCCTCAAAACTGACCCTCTGAAAGTGCAGCACTCCCTCAGTACTGATCCTCTGACAGTGCAGCACTTCCTCAGTACTGACCCTCTGACAGTGAAACAATCCCTCACTACTGATCCTCTGACAGTGCAGCACTCCCTCAGTACTGACCCGCTGACAGTGCAGCACACCGTCAGAACTGACCGTCTGAAGTGCAGCAATCCCTCAGTACTGACGCTCTGACAGTGCAGCACTCCCTCAGTACCTACCCTCTGACAGTGCACCACATCCTCAGTACTGACCATCTGACAGTGCACCACTCCCTCAGAAGCGCCCCACTGACAGTGCAGCACTCTCTCACTACTGACCACCTGACAGTGCAGCACTCCCTCAGTGCTGACCCTCTGGCAGTGCAACACACCCTCAGTACTGATCCTCTGGCAGTGAAACACTCACTCAGTACTGACGCTCTGACAGTGCAGCACTCCCTCAGTACTGACCCTCTGACAGTGCACCACTCCCTCAGCACTGACCCTCTGAACAGTGCAGCACACCCTCAGTACTGACCCTCTGACAGTGCAGCACTCCCTCAGTACTTACGCTCTGACATTGCAGCACTCACTCAGTACTGAACCTCTGACAGTGCAGCACTCCCTCTGTACTGACCCTCTGACAGTGCAGCACTCCCTCAGCACTGACACTCTGAGAGTGCAGCACTCCCTCAGTACTGACCCTCAGAGAGTGCAGCACTCCCTCAGAACTGACCCTCTGACATTGCAGCTCTCCCTCAACTATTACACTCTGACAGTGCAGCACGCGTTCAGCACTGACCCTCTGAAAGTGCAGCCGTGCCTCAGTACATTCCCTCTGATAGTGCAGCATTCCCTCAGTACTGACCCGCTGACAGTGCAGCACTCCGTCAGAACTGACCGTCTGAAGTGCAGCAATCCCTCAGTACTGAACCTATGACAGTGCAGCAGTCCCTCAATACTGACCCTCTGACAGTGCAGCACTCCCTCAGTACTGACGCTCTGACAGTGCAGCACTCCCTCAGTACCTACCCTCTGACAGTGCACCACATCCTCAGTACTGACCATCTGACAGTGCACCACTCCCTCAGAAGCGCCCCACTGACAGTGCAGCACTCTCTCACTACTGACCACCTGACAGTGCAGCACTCCCTCAGTACTGACCCTCTGACAGTGCAGCACTCATTCAGTACTGAACCTCTGACAGTGCACCATTCACTCAGTACTGACCCTCTGGCAGTGCAACACTCCCTCAGTACTGATCCTCTGGCAGTGCAACACTCACTCAGTACTGACGCTCTGACAGTGCAGCACTCCGTCAGAACTGACCGTCTGAAGAGCAGCAATCCCTCAGTACTGAACCTATGACAGTGCAGCATCCGTCAATACTGACCCTCTGACAGTGCAGCACTCCCTCAGTGCTGACGCTCTGACAGTGCAGCACTCCCTCAGTACCTACGCTCTGACAGTGCACCACATCCTCAGTACTGACCATCTGACAGTGCACCACTCCCTCAGAAGCGCCCCACTGACAGTGCAGCACTCTCTCACTACTGACCACCTGACAGTGCAGCACTCCCTCAGTACTGACCCTCTGACAGTGCAGCACTCATTCAGTACTGAACCTCTGACAGTGCACCATTCACTCAGTACTGACCCTCTGGCAGTGCAACACTCCCTCAGTACTGATCCTCTGGCAGTGCAACACTCACTCAGTACTGACGCTCTGACAGTGCAGCACTCCCTCAGTACTGACACTCTGACAGTGCAGCACTGCCTCAGTACTGACCCTCTGACAGTGCAGCGCTGCCTCAGTACTGACCCTCTGACAGTGCAGCACTCACTCAGTACTGACCCTCTGAAAGTGCAGCATTCACTCAGTACTGAATATCTGACCGTGCAGCACTCCCTCAGTACTGACCCTCTAAAAAGTGCAGCACTCCCTCAGCACTGACCCTCTGACAGTGCAGCACACGCTCAGTACAGACCATCTGGCAGTGCAGCACTTCCGCAGTACTGACCTCTGACAGTTTGAGCTCTCCCTCAGTACTGACCCTATGACAGTGCAGCACTCCCTCAGCACTGAGCCTCAGACAGTGCAGCACTCCCTCTGTACTGACCATCTGACAGTGCAGCACTCCCTCAGTACTGACCCTCTGACAGTTCAGCACTCCTTCAGCACTGACCCTCTGTCAGTGCAGCACGCCCTCAGTACTGACCATCTGACAGTGCAGCACTCCCTCAGTACTGACCAAACCGACAGTGCAGCACTCCCTCAGTACTGACCCTCTAACAGTGCAGCATTCACTCAGTACTGAATATCTGACAATGCAGCGCTACCTCAGTACTGACCCTCTAACAATTGCAGCACTCCCTCAGTACTGAGCCTCTGTCAGTGCAGCACTCCCTCAGTACTGACCTCTGACAGTTTGAGCTCTCCCTCAGTACTGACCCTCTGACAGTGCAGCAGTCCCTCAGTACTGACCGTATGACAGTGCAGCACTCCCTCAGTACTGACCATTTAACAGTGCAGCACTCCCTCAGTACTGACCCTCTGACAGTGCAGCACACCCTCAGCACTGACCCTCTGAAGGTGCAGCAATCCCTCAGTACAGACCCTCAGACAGAGCAGCAATCCCTCAGTACTGTCCCTCCGACAGTGCAGCCCTCCCTCAGTACTGATCCTCTGACAGTGCAGCACTCCCTCAGTACTGTCCCTCCGTTAGTGCAGCACTCCCTCAGTACTGACCCTCTGACAGTGCAGCGCTCCATCAGTACTGACCCTCTGAAAGTGCAGCACTCCCTCAGTATTGACCCTCTGACAGTGCAGCACTCCCTCAATACTGAACTTCTGACAGTGCAGCACTCCCTCAGTACTGACACTCAGACAGTGCAGCACTGCCTCAGTACTGACCCTCTGACAGTGCAGCGCTGCCTCAGTACTGACCCTCTGACAGTGCAGCACTCACTCAGTACTGACCCTCTGAAAGTGCAGCATTCACTCAGTACTGAATATCTGACCGTGCAGCACTCCCTCAGTACTGACCCTCTAAAAAGTGCAGCACTCCCTCAGCACTGACCCTCTGACAGTGCAGCACACGCTCAGTACTGACCATCTGGCAGTGCAGCACTTCCGCAGTACTGACCTCTGACAGTTTGAGCTCTCCCTCAGTACTGACCCTATGACAGTGCAGCACTCCCTCAGCACTGAGCCTCAGACAGTGCAGCACTCCCTCTGTACTGACCATCTGACAGTGCAGCACTCCCTCAGTACTGACCCTCTGACAGTTCAGCACTCCTTCAGCACTGACCCTCTGTCAGTGCAGCACGCCCTCAGTACTGACCATCTGACAGTGCAGCACTCCCTCAGTACTGACCAAACCGACAGTGCAGCACTCCCTCAGTACTGACCCTCTAACAGTGCAGCATTCACTCAGTACTGAATATCTGACAATGCAGCGCTACCTCAGTACTGACCCTCTAACAATTGCAGCACTCCCTCAGTACTGAGCCTCTGTCAGTGCAGCACTCCCTCAGTACTGACCTCTGACAGTTTGAGCTCTCCCTCAGTACTGACCCTCTGACAGTGCAGCAGTCCCTCAGTACTGACCGTATGACAGTGCAGCACTCCCTCAGTACTGACCATTTAACAGTGCAGCACTCCCTCAGTACTGACCCTCTGACAGTGCAGCACACCCTCAGCACTGACCCTCTGAAGGTGCAGCAATCCCTCAGTACAGACCCTCAGACAGAGCAGCAATCCCTCAGTACTGTCCCTCCGACAGTGCAGCCCTCCCTCAGTACTGATCCTCTGACAGTGCAGCACTCCCTCAGTACTGTCCCTCCGTTAGTGCAGCACTCCCTCAGTACTGACCCTCTGACAGTGCAGCGCTCCATCAGTACTGACCCTCTGACAGTGCAGCACTCCCTCAGTATTGACCCTCTGACAGTGCAGCACTCCCTCAATACTGAACTTCTGACAGTGCAGCACTCCCTCAGTACTGACACTCAGACAGTGCAGCACTCCCTCAGTACTCACGCTCTGACATTGCAGCACTCCCTCAGTACTGACCCTCAGACAATGCAGCACACCCTCAGGACAGACCCTCAGACAGTGCAGCACTCCCTCAGTACTTACGCTCTGACATTGCAGCACTCACTCAGTACTGACCCTCTGACATTGCAGCTCTCCCTCAACTATTACCCTCTGACAGTGCAGCACGCATTCAGCACTGACCCTCTGTAAGTGCAGCACTCCCTCAGTACTGACCCTCTGTCAGTGCAGCACTCCCTCAGTACTGATCCTCTGTCAGTGCAGCACTCCCTCAGTACTGACCCTCTGACAGTGCAGCACGCACTCAGCACTGACCCTCTGTAAGTGCAGCACTCCCTCAGTACTGACCCTCTGACAGTGCAGCACTCCCTCAGTACTGATCCTCTGTCAGTGCAGCACTTCCTCAGTACTGTCCCTCCGACAGTGCAGCACTCCCTCACTACTGATCCTCTCACAGTGCAGCACTCCCTCAGCACCGACCCTCTGACAGTGCAGCACTCCCTCAGTACTGACCCTCTGACAGTGCAGCCGTGCCTCAGTACATTCCCTCTGATAGTGCAGCATTCCCTCAGTACTGACCAGCTGACAGTGCAGCACTCCCTCAGAACTGACCCTCTAACAAGTGCAGCACTCCCTCAGCACTGACCCTCTGACAGTGCAGAACTCCCTCAGTACTGACGCTCTGACAGTGCAGCACTCCCTCAGTACCTACCCTCTGACAGTGCACCACATCCTCAGTACTGACCATCTGACAGTGCACCACTCCCTCAGAAGCGCCCCACTGACAGTGCAGCACTCTCTCACTACTGACCACCTGACAGTGCAGCACTCCCTCAGTACTGAACCTCTGACAGTGCAGCATTCACTCAGTACTGAGCCTCTGGCAGTGCAACACACCCTCAGTACTGATCCTCTGGCAGTGCAACACTCACTCAGTACTGACGCTCTGACAGTGCAGCACTCCCTCAGTACTGACCCTCTGACTGTGCAGCACTGCCTCAGTACTGACCCTCTGACAGTGCAGCGCTGCCTCAGTACTGACCCTCTGACAGTGCAGCCCTCACTCAGTACTGACCCTCTGAAAGTGCAACATTCAAACAGTACTGAATATCTGACAGTGCAGCACTCCCTCAGTACTGACCCTCTAACAAGTGCAGCACTCCCTCAGCAATGACCCTCTGACAGTGCAGCACACCCTCAGTACTGACCCTCTGACAGTGCAGCGCTCCCTCAGTACTGACCCTCTGACAGTGCAGCACTCCCTCAGTACCGACCCTCTGACAGTGCAGCACTCCCTCAGTACTGACCCTCTAACAAGTGCAGCACTCCCTCAGTACTTACGCTCTGACATTGCAGCACTCCCTCAGTACTGACCCTCAGACAATGCAGCACACCCTCAGGACAGACTATCAGACAGTGCAGCACTCCCTCAGTACTTACGCTCTGACATTGCAGCACTCACTCAGTACTGAACCTCTGACAGTGCAGCACTCCCTCTGTACTGACCCTCTGACAGTGCAGCACTCCCTCAGTACTGACACTCTGAGAGTGCAGCACTCCCTCAGTCCTGACCCTCAGAGAGTGCAGCACTCCCTCAGAACTGACCCTCTGACATTGCAGCTCTCCCTCAACTATTACACTCTGACAGTGCAGCACGCACTCAGCACTGACCCTCTGTAAGTGCAGCACTCCCTCAGTACTGACCCTCTGTCAGTGCAGCACTTCCTCAGTACTGTCCCTCCGACAGTGCAGCACTCCCTCACTACTGATCCTCTGACAGTGCAGCACTCCCTCAGCACCGACCCTATGTCAGTGCAGCACTTCCTCAGTACTGAACCTATGACAGTGCAGCAGTCCCTCAGTACTGACCCTATGTCAGTGCAGCACTTCCTCAGTACTGAACCTATGACAGTGCAGCAGTCCCTCAGCACCGACCCTCTGACAGTGCAGCACTCCCTCAGTACTGACCCTCTGACAGTGCAGCCGTGCCTCAGTACATTCCCTCTGATAGTGCAGAATTCCCTCAGTACTGACCCGCTGACAGTGCAGCACTCCGTCAGAACTGACCGTCTGAAGTGCAGCACTCCCTCAGTACTGACCTCTGACAGTTTGAGCTCTCCCTCAGTACTGACCCTCTGACAGTGCAGCACTCCCTCAGTACTGACCCTCTGACAGTGCAGCACTCCCTCAGTACTGACCCTCTAACAGTGCAGCACTCCATCAATACTGACTCTCTGACAATGCAAAAGTTACTCAGCACTGTCCCTCCGACAGTGCAGCACTCCCTCAGTACTGATCCTCTGACAGTGCAGCATTCCCTCAGCACCGACACTCTGACAGTGCAGCACTCCCTCAGTACTGACCCTCTGAATGTGCAGCACTCCCTCAGTACTGACCCTCTGACAGTGCAGCACTCCCTCAGTACTGTCCCTCTGACAGTGCAGCACTCCCTCAGTACTGACCCTCTGACAGTGTAGCATTTCCTCAGTACTGAATATCTGACAGTGCAGCGCTCCCACAGTACTGACCTCTGACAGTGCAGCACTCCCTCAGTACTTACCCTCTGATTGTGCAGCACCCCCTCAGTACTGACCCTCTGACAGTGCAGCACTCCCGCAGTACTGACCATCTGACAGTGCAGCACTCCCTCAGTACTGATCCTCCGACAATTCAGCTCTCCCTCAGTACTGATCCTCTGACAGTGGAGCTCTATCTCAGTACTGAACATCTGACAGTGCTGCACTCCCTCAGTACTGACACTCTGACAGTGCAGCACTGCCTCAGTACTGACCCTCTGACAGTGCAGCGCTGCCTCAGTACTGACCCTCTGACAGTGCAGCACTCACTCAGAACTGACCCTCTGAAAGTGCAGCATTCACTCAGTACTGAATATCTGACAGTGCAGCACTCCCTCAGTACTGACCATCTAACAAGTGCAGCACTCCCTCAGCACTGACCCTCTGACAGTGCAGCACTCCCTCAGTACTGACCCTCTGACAGTTCAGCACTCCTTCAGCACTGACCCTCTGTCAGTGCAGCACTCCCTCAGTACTGACCATCTGACAGTGCAGCACTCCCTCAGTACTGACCATCTGACAGTGCAGCATTCACTCAGTACTGAACATCTGACAGTGCGGCGCCACCTCAGTACTGACCCTCTAACAATTGCAGCACTCCCTCAGCACTGATCCTGTGACAGCGCAGCACTCCCTCAGTACTGACTATCTGGCAGTGTAGCACTCCCGCAGTACTGACCTCTGACAGTTTGAGCTCTCCCTCAGTACTGACCCTCTGACAGTGCAGCACTCCCTCAGTACTGACCCTCTGACAGTGCAGCACTCCCTCAGTACTTACCCTCTAACAGTGCAGCACTCCCTCAATACTGACTCTCTGACAATGCAAAAGTTACTCAGCACTGTCCCTCCGACAGTGCAGCACTCCCTCAGTACTGATCCTCTGACAGTGCAGCATTCCCTCAGCACCGACACTCTGACAGTGCAACACTCCCTCAGTACTGACCCTCTGAATGTGCAGCACTCCCTCAGTACTGACCCTCTGACAGTGCAGCACTCCCTCAGTACTGTCCCTCTGACAGTGCAGCACTCCCTCAGTACTGACCCTCTGACAGTGTAGCATTTCCTCAGTACTGAATATCTGACAGTGCAGCGCTCCCTCAGTACTGACCTCTGACAGTGCAGCACTCCCTCAGTACTGACCCTCTGACAGTGCAGCACTCCCGCAGTACTGACCATCTGACAGTGCAGCACTCCCTCAGTACTGATCCTCCGACAATTCAGCTCTCCCTCATTACTGATCCTCTGACAGTGGAGCTCTATCTCAGTACTGAACATCTGACAGTGCTGCACTCCCTCAGTACTGGCTCTGACAATGCAGCACTCCCTCAGGACAGACCTTCTGACAGTGCAGCACTTCCTCAGAACTGACCCTCAGACAGTCCAGCACTCCCTCAGTACTTACGCTCTGACATTGCAGCACTCCCTCAATACTGACCCTCTGACAAAGCAGCAATACTTCAGGACAGACCGTCTGATAGTGCAGCACTCACTCACTACTGAACCTCTGACAGTGCAGCACTCCCTCTGTACTGACCTTCTGACAGTGCAGCACTCCCTCAGTACTGACACTCTGAGATTGCAGCACTCCCTCAGTACTGACCCTCAGACAGTGCAGCACTCCCTCAGTACTGACCCTCTGACATTGCAGCTCTCCCTCAACTATTACCATCTGACAGTGCAGCACACCCTCAGCACTGACCCTCTGAAAGTGCAGCACTCCCTCAGTACTGATCCTCTGACAGTGCAGCACTTCCTCAGTACTGACCCTCTGACAGTGAAACAATCCCTCAGTACTGATCCTCTGACAGTGTAGCACTTCCTCAGTACTGTCCCTCCGACAGTGCAGCACTCCCTCAGTACCGATCCTCTGACAATGCAGCACTCCCTCAGCACCGACCCTCTGACAGTGCAGCATTCCCTCAGTACTGACCTTCTGACAGTGCAGCACTCCCTCAGTACTGACCCTCTGACAGTGCAGCACTCCCTCAATACTGACCTTCTGACAGTGCAGCACTCCCTCTTTACTGACCCTCCGACAGTGCAGCAGTCCCTCAGTACTGACCCTCCGACAGTACCGCACTCCCTCAGTACTGACCCTCTGACAGTGCAGCACTCCTTCAGTACTGACCACCTGACAGTGCAGCACTCCCTCATTCTTGACCCTCTGACAGTGCACCACTCACTCAGTACAGACAATCTGACAGTGCAACACTCCCTCAGTACAGACACTCTGACAGTGCAGCACTCCCTCAGTACTGACCCTCAGACAGTGCGCCACATCCTCAGTACTGAAAATTTGACAGTGCAGCACTCTCTCACTACTGACCACCTGACAGTGCAGCACTCCCTCCGTACTGACCCTCTGACAGTGCAGCACTCACTCAGTACTGAACCTCTGACAGTGAAGCATTCCCTCACTACTGACCACCTGACAGTACAGCACTCCCTCAGTACTGACCCTCTCACAGTGCACCATTCACTCAGTACTGACCCTCTGGCAGTGCAGCACTCCCTCAGTACTGTCCCTCTGACAGTGCAGCACTCCCTCAGTACTGACCCTCTGACAGTGCAGCAATCCCTCTGTACTGACCCTCCGACAGTGTACCACCTCCTCAGAACTGACCATCTGACAGTGCAGCACTCCCTCAGTAGTGACCCTCTGAGAGTGCAGCACTCCCTCAGTACTGACCCTCTGACAGTGCAGCGCTCCCTCAGTACTGACCCTCTGACAGTGCAGCACTCCCTAAGTACTGACCCTCTGACAGTACAGCACTCCCTCAATACTGAACTTCTGACAGTGCAGCACTCCCTCAGTACTGACACTCAGACAGTGCAGCACTCCCTCAGTACTTACGCTCTGACATTGCAGCACTCACTCAGTACTGAACCTCTGACAGTGCAGCACTGCCTCTGTACTGACCCTCTGCCAGTGCAGCACTCCCTCAGTACTGACACTCTGACAGTGCAGCACTCCCTCAGTACTGACCCTCAGAGAGTGCAGCACTCCCTCAGAACTGACCCTCTGACATTGCAGCTCTCCCTCAACAATTACCCTCTGACAGTGCAGCACGCACTCAGCACTGACCCTCTGAAAGTGCAGCACTCCCTCAGTACTGACCCTCTGACAGTGCAGCACTCCCTCAGTACTGATCCTCTGTCAGTGCAGCACTTCCTCAGTACTGTCCCGCCGACAGTGCAGCACTCCCTCACTACTGATCCTCTGACAGTGCAGCACTCCCTCAGCACCGACCCTCTGACAGTGCAGCACTCCCTCAGTACTGATCCTCTGACAGCGCAGCACTCCCTCAGTACTGACTATCTGGCAGTGCAGCACTCCCGCAGTACTGACCTCTGACAGTTTGAGCTCTCCCTCAGTACTGACCCTCTGACAGTGCAGCACTCCCTCAGTACTGACCCTCTGACAGTGCAGCACTCCCTCAGTACTGACCCTCTGACAGTGTAGCATTTCCTCAGTACTGAATATCTGACAGTGCAGCGCTCCCTCAGTACTGACCTCTGACAGTGCAGCACTCCCTCAGTACTGACCCTCTGACAGTGCAGCACTCCCGCAGTACTGACCATCTGACAGTGCAGCACTCCCTCAGTACTGGCTCTGACAATGCAGCACTCCCTCAGGACAGACCTTCTGACAGTGCAGCACTTCCTCAGAACTGACCCTCGACAGTCCAGCACTCCCTCAGTACTTACGCTCTGACATTGCAGCACTCCCTCATTACTGACCCTCTGACAAAGCAGCAATACTTCAGGACAGACCGTCTGATAGTGCAGCACTCACTCACTACTGAACCTCTGACAGTGCAGCACTCCCTCTGTACTGACCTTCTGACAGTGCAGCACTCCCTCAGTACTGACACTCTGAGATTGCAGCACTCCCTCAGTACTGACCCTCAGACAGTGCAGCACTCCCTCAGTACTGACCCTCTGACATTGCAGCTCTCCCTCAACTATTACCATCTGACAGTGCAGCACACCCTCAGCACTGACCCTCTGAAAGTGCAGCACTCCCTCAGTACTGATCCTCTGACAGTGCAGCACTTCCTCAGTACTGACCCTCTGACAGTGAAACAATCCCTCAGTACTGATCCTCTGACAGTGTAGCACTTCCTCAGTACTGTCCCTCCGACAGTGCAGCACTCCCTCAGTACCGATCCTCTGACAATGCAGCACTCCCTCAGCACCGACCCTCTGACAGTGCAGCATTCCCTCAGTACTGACCTTCTGACAGTGCAGCACTCCCTCAGTACTGACCCTCTGACAGTGCAGCACTCCCTCAATACTGACCTTCTGAAAGTGCAGCACTCCCTCTTTACTGACCCTCCGACAGTGCAGCAGTCCCTCAGTACTGACCCTCCGACAGTACCGCACTCCCTCAGTACTGACCCTCTGACAGTGCAGCACTCCTTCAGTACTGACCACCTGACAGTGCAGCACTCCCTCATTCTTGACCCTCTGACAGTGCACCACTCACTCAGTACAGACAATCTGACAGTGCAACACTCCCTCAGTACAGACACTCTGACAGTGCAGCACTCCCTCAGTACTGACCCTCAGACAGTGCGCCACATCCTCAGTACTGAAAATTTGACAGTGCAGCACTCTCTCACTACTGACCACCTGACAGTGCAGCACTCCCTCCGTACTGACCCTCTGACAGTGCAGCACTCACTCAGTACTGAACCTCTGACAGTGAAGCATTCCCTCACTACTGACCACCTGACAGTACAGCACTCCCTCAGTACTGACCCTCTCACAGTGCACCATTCACTCAGTACTGACCCTCTGGCAGTGCAGCACTCCCTCAGTACTGTCCCTCTGACAGTGCAGCACTCCCTCAGTACTGACCCTCTGACAGTGCAGCAATCCCTCTGTACTGACCCTCCGACAGTGTACCACCTCCTCAGAACTGACCATCTGACAGTGCAGCACTCCCTCAGTAGTGACCCTCTGAGAGTGCAGCACTCCCTCAGTACTGACCCTCTGACAGTGCAGCGCTCCCTCAGTACTGACCCTCTGACAGTGCAGCACTCCCTAAGTACTGACCCTCTGACAGTACAGCACTCCCTCAATACTGAACTTCTGACAGTGCAGCACTACCTCAGTATTGACATTCAGACAGTGCAGCACTCCCTCAGTACTTACGCTCTGACATTGCAGCACTCACTCAGTACTGAACCTCTGACAGTGCAGCACTGCCTCTGTACTGACCCTCTGACAGTGCAGCACTCCCTCAGTACTGACACTCTGACAATGCAGCACTCCCTCAGTACTGACCCTCAGAGAGTGCAGCACTCCCTCAGAACTGACCCTCTGACATTGCAGCTCTCCCTCAACTATTACCCTCTGACAGTGCAGCACGCACTCAGCACTGACCCTCTGAAAGTGCAGCACTCCCTCAGTACTGACCCTCTGACAGTGCAGCACTCCCTCAGTACTGATCCTCTGTCAGTGCAGCACTTCCTCAGTACTGTCCCGCCGACAGTGCAGCACTCCCTCACTACTGATCCTCTGACAGTGCAGCACTCCCTCAGCACCGACCCTCTGACAGTGCAGCACTCCCTCAGTACTGACCCTCTGACAGTGCAGCCGTGACTCAGTACATTCCCTCTGATAGTGCAGCATTCCCTCAGTACTGACCCGCTGACAGTGCAGCACTCCGTCAGAACTGACCGTCTGAAGTGCAGCACTCCCTCATTACTGACCCTCTGACAGTGCAGAACTCCCTCAGTACTGACGCTCTGACAGTGCAGCACTCCCTCAGTACCTACCCTCTGACAGTGCACCACATCCTCAGTACTGACCATCTGACAGTGCACCACTCCCTCAGAAGCGCCCCACTGACAGTGCAGAACTCTCTCTCTACTGACCACCTGACAGTGCAGCACTCCCTCAGTGCTGACCCTCTGGCAGTGCAACACACCCTCAGTACTGATCCTCTGGCAGTGCAACACTCACTCAGTACTGACGCTCTGACAGTGCAGCACTCCCTCAGTACTGACCCTTTGACTGTGCAGCACTGCCTCAGTACTGACCCTCTGACAGTGCAGCGCTGCCTCGGTACTGACCCTCTGACAGTGCAGCACTCACTCAGTACTGACCCTCTGAAAGTGCAGCATTCACTCAGTACTTAATATCTGACAGTGCAGCACTCCCTCAGTACTGAACCTCTAACAAGTGCAGCACTCCCTCAGCACTGACCGTCTGAACAGTGCAGCACACCCTCAGTACTGACCCTCTGACAGTGCAACGCTCCCTCAGTACTGACCCTCTGACAGTGCAGCACTCCCTCAGTACTTACGCTCTGACATTGCAGCACTCACTCAGTACTGAACCTCTGACAGTGCAGCACTCCCTCTGTACTGACCCTCTGACAGTGCAGCACTCCCTCAGCACTGACACTCTGAGAGTGCAGCACTCCCTCAGTACTGACCCTCAGAGAGTGCAGCACTCCCTCAGAACTGACCCTCTGACATTGCAGCTCTCCCTCAACTATTACACTCTGACAGTGCAGCACGCGTTCAGCACTGACCCTCTGAAAGTGCAGCCGTGCCTCAGTACATTCCCTCTGATAGTGCAGCATTCCCTCAGTACTGACCCGCTGACAGTGCAGCACTCCGTCAGAACTGACCGTCTGAAGTGCAGCAATCCCTCAGTACTGAACCTATGACAGTGCAGCAGTCCCTCAATACTGACCCTCTGACAGTGCAGCACTCCCTCAGTACTGACGCTCTGACAGTGCAGCACTCCCTCAGTACCTACCCTCTGACAGTGCACCACATCCTCAGTACTGACCATCTGACAGTGCACCACTCCCTCAGAAGCGCCCCACTGACAGTGCAGCACTCTCTCACTACTGACCACCTGACAGTGCAGCACTCCCTCAGTACTGACCCTCTGACAGTGCAGCACTCATTCAGTACTGAACCTCTGACAGTGCACCATTCACTCAGTACTGACCCTCTGGCAGTGCAACACTCCCTCAGTACTGATCCTCTGGCAGTGCAACACTCACTCAGTACTGACGCTCTGACAGTGCAGCACTCCGTCAGAACTGACCGTCTGAAGTGCAGCAATCCCTCAGTACTGAACCTATGACAGTGCAGCATCCCTCAATACTGACCCTCTGACAGTGCAGCACTCCCTCAGTGCTGACGCTCTGACAGTGCAGCACTCCCTCAGTACCTACGCTCTGACAGTGCACCACATCCTCAGTACTGACCATCTGACAGTGCACCACTCCCTCAGAAGCGCCCCACTGACAGTGCAGCACTCTCTCACTACTGACCACCTGACAGTGCAGCACTCCCTCAGTACTGACCCTCTGACAGTGCAGCACTCATTCAGTACTGAACCTCTGACAGTGCACCATTCACTCAGTACTGACCCTCTGGCAGTGCAACACTCCCTCAGTACTGATCCTCTGGCAGTGCAACACTCACTCAGTACTGACGCTCTGACAGTGCAGCACTCCCTCAGTACTGACACTCTGACAGTGCAGCACTGCCTCAGTACTGACCCTCTGACAGTGCAGCGCTGCCTCAGTACTGACCCTCTGACAGTGCAGCACTCACTCAGTACTGACCCTCTGAAAGTGCAGCATTCACTCAGTACTGAATATCTGACAGTGCAGCACTCCCTCAGTACTGACCCTCTAAAAAGTGCAGCACTCCCTCAGCACTGACCCTCTGACAGTGCAGCACACGCTCAGTACTGACCATCTGGCAGTGCAGCACTTCCGCAGTACTGACCTCTGACAGTTTGAGCTCTCCCTCAGTACTGACCCTATGACAGTGCAGCACTCCCTCAGCACTGAGCCTCAGACAGTGCAGCACTCCCTCTGTTCTGACCATCTGACAGTGCAGCACTCCCTCAGTACTGACCCTCTGACAGTTCAGCACTCCTTCAGCACTGACCCTCTGTCAGTGCAGCACTCCCTCAGTACTGACCATCTGACAGTGCAGCACTCCCTCAGTACTGACCAAACCGACAGTGCAGCACTCCCTCAGTACTGACCCTCTAACAGTGCAGCATTCACTCAGTACTGAATATCTGACAATGCAGCGCTACCTCAGTACTGACCCTCTAACAATTGCAGCACTCCCTCAGTACTGAGCCTCTGTCAGTGCAGCACTCCCTCAGTACTGACCTCTGACAGTTTGAGCTCTCCCTCAGTACTGACCCTCTGACAGTGCAGCAGTCCCTCAGTACTGACCGTATGACAGTGCAGCACTCCCTCAGTACTGACCATTTAACAGTGCAGCACTCCCTCAGTACTGACCCTCTGACAGTGCAGCACACCCTCAGCACTGACCCTCTGAAGGTGCAGCAATCCCTCAGTACAGACCCTCAGACAGAGCAGCAATCCCTCAGTACTGTCCCTCCGACAGTGCAGCCCTCCCTCAGTACTGATCCTCTGACAGTGCAGCACTCCCTCAGTACTGTCCCTCCGTTAGTGCAGCACTCCCTCAGTACTGACCCTCTGACAGTGCAGCGCTCCATCAGTACTGACCCTCTGACAGTGCAGCACTCCCTCAGTATTGACCCTCTGACAGTGCAGCACTCCCTCAATACTGAACTTCTGACAGTGCAGCACTCCCTCAGTACTGACACTCAGACAGTGCAGCACTCCCTCAGTACTCACGCTCTGACATTGCAGCACTCCCTCAGTACTGACCCTCAGACAATGCAGCACACCCTCTGGACAGACCCTCAGACAGTGCAGCACTCCCTCAGTACTTACGCTCTGACATTGCAGCACTCACTCAGTACTGACCCTCTGACATTGCAGCTCTCCCTCAACTATTACCCTCTGACAGTGCAGCACGCATTCAGCACTGACCCTCTGTAAGTGCAGCACTCCCTCAGTACTGACCCTCAGAGAGTGCAGCACTCCCTCAGTACTGATCCTCTGTCAGTGCAGCACTCCCTCAGTACTGACCCTCTGACAGTGCAGCACGCACTCAGCACTGACCCTCTGTAAGTGCAGCACTCCCTCAGTACTGACCCTCTGACAGTGCAGCACTCCCTCAGTACTGATCCTCTGTCAGTGCAGCACTTCCTCAGTACTGTCCCTCCGACAGTGCAGCACTCCCTCACTACTGATCCTCTCACAGTGCAGCACTCCCTCAGCACCGACCCTCTGACAGTGCAGCACTCCCTCAGTACTGACCCTCTGACAGTGCAGCCGTGCCTCAGTACATTCCCTCTGATAGTGCAGCATTCCCTCAGTACTGACCAGCTGACAGTGCAGCACTCCCTCAGAACTGACCCTCTAACAAGTGCAGCACTCCCTCAGCACTGACCCTCTGACAGTGCAGAACTCCCTCAGTACTGACGCTCTGACAGTGCAGCACTCCCTCAGTACCTACCCTCTGACAGTGCACCACATCCTCAGTACTGACCATCTGACAGTGCACCACTCCCTCAGAAGCGCCCCACTGACAGTGCAGCACTCTCTCACTACTGACCACCTGACAGTGCAGCACTCCCTCAGTACTGAACCTCTGACAGTGCAGCATTCACTCAGTACTGAGCCTCTGGCAGTGCAACACACCCTCAGTACTGATCCTCTGGCAGTGCAACACTCACTCAGTACTGACGCTCTGACAGTGCAGCACTCCCTCAGTACTGACCCTCTGACTGTGCAGCACTGCCTCAGTACTGACCCTCTGACAGTGCAGCGCTGCCTCAGTACTGACCCTCTGACAGTGCAGCCCTCACTCAGTACTGACCCTCTGAAAGTGCAACATTCAAACAGTACTGAATATCTGACAGTGCAGCACTCCCTCAGTACTGACCCTCTAACAAGTGCAGCACTCCCTCAGCACTGACCCTCTGACAGTGCAGCACTCCCTCAGTACTGACCCTCTGACAGTGCAGCGCTCCCTCAGTACTGACCCTCTGACAGTGCAGCACTCCCTCAGTACCGACCCTCTGACAGTGCAGCACTCCCTCAGTACTGACCCTCTAACAAGTGCAGCACTCCCTCAGTACTTACGCTCTGACATTGCAGCACTCCCTCAGTACTGACCCTCAGACAATGCAGCACACCCTCAGGACAGACTATCAGACAGTGCAGCACTCCCTCAGTACTTACGCTCTGACATTGCAGCACTCACTCAGTACTGAACCTCTGACAGTGCAGCACTCCCTCTGTACTGACCCTCTGACAGTGCAGCACTCCCTCAGTACTGACACTCTGAGAGTGCAGCACTCCCTCAGTCCTGACCCTCAGAGAGTGCAGCACTCCCTCAGAACTGACCCTCTGACATTGCAGCTCTCCCTCAACTATTACACTCTGACAGTGCAGCACGCACTCAGCACTGACCCTCTGTAAGTGCAGCACTCCCTCAGTACTGACCCTCTGTCAGTGCAGCACTTCCTCAGTACTGTCCCTCCGACAGTGCAGCACTCCCTCACTACTGATCCTCTGACAGTGCAGCACTCCCTCAGCACCGACCCTCTGACAGTGCAGCATTCCCTCAGTACTGACCCTCTGACAGTGCAGCCGTGCCTCAGTACATTCCCTCTGATAGTGCAGAATTCCCTCATTACTGACCCGCTGACAGTGCAGCACTCCGTCAGAACTGACCGTCTGAAGTGCAGCACTCCCTCAGTACTGAACCTATGACAGTGCAGCAGTCCCTCAGTACTGACCCTCTGACAGTGCAGCACTCCCTCAGTACTGACGCTCTGACAGTGCAGCACTCCCTCAGTAACTACCCTCTGACAGTGCACCACATCCTCAGTACTGACCATCTGACAGTGTACCACTCCCTCAGAAGCGCCCTACTGACAGTGCAGCACTCTCTCACTACTGACCACCTGACAGTGCAGCACTCCCTCAGTACTGAACCTCTGACAGTGCACCATTCACTCAGTACTGACCCTCTGGCAGTGCAACACTCCCTCAGTACTGATCCTCTGGCAGTGCAACACTCACTCAGTACTGACGCTCTGACAGTGCAGCACTCCCTCAGTACTGACACTCTGACAGTGCAGCACTGCCTCAGTACTGACCCTCTGACAGTGCAGCGCTGCCTCAGTACTGACCCTCTGACAGTGCAGCACTCACTCAGAACTGACCCTCTGAAAGTGCAGCATTCACTCAGTACTGAATATCTGACAGTGCAGCACTCCCTCAGTACTGACCATCTAACAAGTGCAGCACTCCCTCAGCACTGACCCTCTGACAGTGCAGCACTCCCTCAGTACTGACCCTCTGACAGTTCAGCACTCCTTCAGCACTGACCCTCTGTCAGTGCAGCACTCCCTCAGTACTGACCATCTGACAGTGCAGCACTCCCTCAGTACTGACCATCTGAAAGTGCAGCATTCACTCAGTACTGAACATCTGACAGTGCGGCGCTACCTCAGTACTGACCCTCTAACAATTGCAGCACTCCCTCAGCACTGATCCTCTGACAGCGCAGCACTCCCTCAGTACTGACTATCTGGCAGTGCAGCACTCCCGCAGTACTGACCTCTGACAGTTTGAGCTCTCCCTCAGTACTGACCCTCTGACAGTGCAGCACTCCCTCAGTACTGACCCTCTGACAGTGCAGCGCTCCATCAGTACTGACCCTCTGACAGTGCAGCACTCCCTCAGTATTGACCCTCTGACAGTGCAGCACTCCCTCAATACTGAACTTCTGACAGTGCAGCACTCCCTCAGTACTGACACTCATACAGTGCAGCACTCCCTCAGTACTCACGCTCTGACATTGCAGCACTCCCTCAGTACTGACCCTCAGACAATGCAGCACACCCTCAGGACAGACCCTCAGACAGTGCAGCACTCCCTCAGTACTTACGCTCTGACATTGCAGCACTCACTCAGTACTGACCCTCTGACATTGCAGCTCTCCCTCAACTATTACCCTCTGACAGTGCAGCACGCATTCAGCACTGACCCTCTGTAAGTGCAGCACTCCCTCAGTACTGACCCTCAGAGAGTGCAGCACTCCCTCAGTACTGATCCTCTGTCAGTGCAGCACTCCCTCAGTACTGACCCTCTGACAGTGCAGCACGCACTCAGCACTGACCCTCTGTAAGTGCAGCACTCCCTCAGTACTGACCCTCTGACAGTGCAGCACTCCCTCAGTACTGATCCTCTGTCAGTGCAGCACTTCCTCAGTACTGTCCCTCCGACAGTGCAGCACTCCCTCACTACTGATCCTCTCACAGTGCAGCACTCCCTCAGCACCGACCCTCTGACAGTGCAGCACTCCCTCAGTACTGACCCTCTGACAGTGCAGCCGTGCCTCAGTACATTCCCTCTGATAGTGCAGCATTCCCTCAGTACTGACCAGCTGACAGTGCAGCACTCCCTCAGAACTGACCCTCTAACAAGTGCAGCACTCCCTCAGCACTGAGCCTCTGACAGTGCAGAACTCCCTCAGTACTGACGCTCTGACAGTGCAGCACTCCCTCAGTACCTACCCTCTGACAGTGCACCACATCCTCAGTACTGACCATCTGACAGTGCACCACTCCCTCAGAAGCGCCCCACTGACAGTGCAGCACTCTCTCACTACTGACCACCTGACAGTGCAGCAGTCCCTCAGTACTGAACCTCTGACAGTGCAGCATTCACTCAGTACTGAGCCTCTGGCAGTGCAACACACCCTCAGTACTGATCCTCTGGCAGTGCAACACTCACTCAGTACTGACGCTCTGACAGTGCAGCACTCCCTCAGTACTGACCCTCTGACTGTGCAGCACTGCCTCAGTACTGACCCTCTGACAGTGCAGCGCTGCCTCAGTACTGACCCTCTGACAGTGCAGCCCTCACTCAGTACTGACCCTCTGAAAGTGCAACATTCAAACAGTACTGAATATCTGACAGTGCAGCACTCCCTCAGTACTGACCCTCTAACAAGTGCAGCACTACCTCAGCACTGACCCTCTGACAGTGCAGCACACCCTCAGTACTGACCCTCTGACAGTGCAGCGCTCCCTCAGTACTGACCCTCTGACAGTGCAGCACTCCCTCAGTACCGACCCTCTGACAGTGCAGCACTCCCTCAGTACTGACCCTCTAACAAGTGCAGCACTCCCTCAGTACTTACGCTCTGACATTGCAGCACTCCCTCAGTACTGACCCTCAGACAATGCAGCACACCCTCAGGACAGACTATCAGACAGTGCAGCACTCCCTCAGTACTTACGCTCTGACATTGCAGCACTCACTCAGTACTGAACCTCTGACAGTGCAGCACTCCCTCTGTACTGACCCTCTGACAGTGCAGCACTCCCTCAGTACTGACACTCTGAGAGTGCAGCACTCCCTCAGTCCTGACCCTCAGAGAGTGCAGCACTCCCTCAGAACTGACCTTCTGACATTGCAGCTCTCCCTCAACTATTACACTCTGACAGTGCAGCACGCACTCAGCACTGACCCTCTGTAAGTGCAGCACTCCCTCAGTACTGACCCTCTGTCAGTGCAGCACTTCCTCAGTACTGTCCCTCCGACAGTGCAGCACTCCCTCACTACTGATCCTCTGACAGTGCAGCACTCCCTCAGCACCGACCCTCTGACAGTGCAGCACTCCCTCAGTACTGACCCTCTGACAGTGCAGCCGTGCCTCAGTACATTCCCTCTGATAGTGCAGAATTCCCTCATTACTGACCCGCTGACAGTGCAGCACTCCGTCAGAACTGACCGTCTGAAGTGCAGCACTCCCTCAGTACTGAAACTATGACAGTGCAGCAGTCCCTCAGTACTGACCCTCTGACAGTGCAGCACTCCCTCAGTACTGACGCTCTGACAGTGCAGCACTCCCTCAGTAACTACCCTCTGACAGTGCACCACATCCTCAGTACTGACCATCTGACAGTGTACCACTCCCTCAGAAGCGCCCTACTGACAGTGCAGCACTCTCTCACTACTGACCACCTGACAGTGCAGCACTCCCTCAGTACTGAACCTGTGACAGTGCACCATTCACTCAGTACTGACCCTCTGGCAGTGCAACACTCCCTCAGTACTGATCCTCTGGCAGTGCAACACTCACTCAGTACTGACGCTCTGACAGTGCAGCACTCCCTCAGTACTGACACTCTGACAGTGCAGCACTGCCTCAGTACTGACCCTCTGACAGTGCAGCGCTGCCTCAGTACTGACCCTCTGACAGTGCAGCACTCACTCAGAACTGACCCTCTGAAAGTGCAGCATTCACTCAGTACTGAATATCTGACAGTGCAGCACTCCCTCAGTACTGACCATCTAACAAGTGCAGCACTCCCTCAGCACTGACCCTCTGACAGTGCAGCACTCCCTCAGTACTGACCCTCTGACAGTTCAGCACTCCTTCAGCACTGACCCTCTGTCAGTGCAGCACTCCCTCAGTACTGACCATCTGACAGTGCAGCACTCCCTCAGTACTGACCATCTGACAGTGCAGCATTCACTCAGTACTGAACATCTGACAGTGCGGCGCTACCTCAGTACTGACCCTCTAACAATTGCAGCACTCCCTCAGCACTGATCCTCTGACAGCGCAGCACTCCCTCAGTACTGACTATCTGGCAGTGCAGCACTCCCGCAGTACTGACCTCTGACAGTTTGAGCTCTCCCTCAGTACTGACCCTCTGACAGTGCAGCACTCCCTCAGTACTGACCCTCTGACAGTGCAGCACTCCCTCAGTACTGACCCTTTAACAGTGCAGCACTCCCTCAATACTGACTCTCTGACAATGCAAAAGTTACTCAGCACTGTCCCTCCGACAGTGCAGCACTCCCTCAGTACTGATCCTCTGACAGTGCAGCATTCCCTCAGCACCGACACTCTGACAGTGCAGCACTCCCTCAGTACTGACCCTCTGAATGTGCAGCACTCCCTCAGTACTGACCCTCTGACAGTGCAGCACTCCCTCAGTACTGACCCTCTGTCAGTGCAGCACTTCCTCAGTACTGTCCCTCCGACAGTGCAGCACTCCCTCACTACTGATCCTCTGACAAAGCAGCAATACTTCAGGACAGACCGTCTGATAGTGCAGCACTCACTCACTACTGAACCTCTGACAGTGCAGCACTCCCTCTGTACTGACCTTCTGACAGTGCAGCACTCCCTCAGTACTGACACTCTGAGATTGCAGCACTCCCTCAGTACTGACCCTCAGACAGTGCAGCACTCCCTCAGTACTGACCCTCTGACATTGCAGCTCTCCCTCAACTATTACCATCTGAAAGTGCAGCACTCCCTCAGTACTGATCCTCTGACAGTGCAGCACTTCCTCAGTTCTGACCCTCTGACAGTGAAACAATCCCTCACTACTGATCCTCTGACAGTGCAGCACTCCCTCAGCACCGACCCTCTGACAGTGCAGCACTCCCTCAGTACTGACCATCTGACAGTGCAGCCGTGCCTCAGTACATTCCCTCTGATAGTGCAGCATTCCCTCAGTACTGACCCGCTGACAGTGCAGCACACCGTCAGAACTGACCGTCTGAAGTGCAGCAATCCCTCAGTACTGACGCTCTGACAGTGCAGCACTCCCTCAGTACCTACCCTCTGACAGTGCACCACATCCTCAGTACTGACCATCTGACAGTGCACCACTCCCTCAGAAGCGCCCCACTGACAGTGCAGCACTCTCTCACTACTGACCACCTGACAGTGCAGCACCCCCTCAGCACCGACCCTCTGACAGTGCAGCACTCCCTCAGTACTGACCCTCTGACAGTGCAACAATCCCTCAGTACTGTTCCTCTGACAGTGCAGCACTCCCTCAGTACTGATCCTCCAACAGTGCAGCACTCCCTCCGAACCGACCCTCTGTCAGTGCAGCACTCCCTCAGTACTGACCCTCTGACAGTGCAGCCCTCCCTCAGTACTGATCTTCTGACAGTGCAGCACTCCCTCAGTACTGTCCCTCTGTTAGTGCAGCACTCCCTCAGTACTGACCCGCTGTTAGTGCAGCACTCCGTCATTACTGACCGTCTGAAGTGCAGCACTCCCTCAGTACTGACCTTCTGACAGTGCAGCACTGCCTCAGTACTGACCCTCTGACAGTGCAGCACTCCCTCAGTACTGACCCTCTGACAGTGCAGCACTCCTTCAATACTGACCTTCTGACAGTGCAGCACTCCCTCAGTACTGACCCTCAGACAGTGCAGCACTCCCTCAGTACTTATGCTCTGACATTGCAGCACTCCCTCAGTACTGACCCTCTGACAATGCAGCACTCCCTCAGTACTGACCCTCTGACAGTGCAGCGCTCCCTCAGTACTGACCCTCTGACAGTGCAGCACTCCCTCAGTATTGACCCTCTGACAGTGCAGCACTCCCTCAATACTGAACTTCTGACAGTGCAGCACTCCCTCAGTACTGACACTCAGACAGTGCAGCACTCCCTCAGTACTTACGCTCTGACATTGCAGCACTCCCTCAGTACTGACCCTCAGACAATGCAGCACACCCTCAGGACAGACCCTCAGACAGTGCAGCACTCCCTCAGCACTGACCCTCTGAAAGTGCAGCCGTGCCTCAGTACATTCCCTCTGATAGTGCAGCATTCCCTCAGTACTGACCCGCTGACAGTGCAGCACTCCGTCAGAACTGACCGTCTGAAGTGCAGCAATCCCTCAGTACTGAACCTATGACAGTGCAGCAGTCCCTCAATACTGACCCTCTGACAGTGCAGCACTCCCTCAGTACTGACGCTCTGACAGTGCAGCACTCCCTCAGTACCTACCCTCTGACAGTGCACCACATCCTCAGTACTGACCATCTGACAGTGCACCACTCCCTCAGAAGCGCCCCACTGACAGTGCAGCACTCTCTCACTACTGACCACCTGACAGTGCAGCACTCCCTCAGTACTGACCCTCTGACAGTGCAGCACTCATTCAGTACTGAACCTCTGACAGTGCACCATTCACTCAGTACTGACCCTCTGGCAGTGCAACACTCCCTCAGTACTGATCCTCTGGCAGTGCAACACTCACTCAGTACTGACGCTCTGACAGTGCAGCACTCCGTCAGAACTGACCGTCTGAAGTGCAGCAATCCCTCAGTACTGAACCTATGACAGTGCAGCATCCCTCAATACTGACCCTCTGACAGTGCAGCACTCCCTCAGTGCTGACGCTCTGACAGTGCAGCACTCCCTCAGTACCTACGCTCTGACAGTGCACCACATCCTCAGTACTGACCATCTGACAGTGCACCACTCCCTCAGAAGCGCCCCACTGACAGTGCAGCACTCTCTCACTACTGACCACCTGACAGTGCAGCACTCCCTCAGTACTGACCCTCTGACAGTGCAGCACTCATTCAGTACTGAACCTCTGACAGTGCACCATTCACTCAGTACTGACCCTCTGGCAGTGCAACACTCCCTCAGTACTGATCCTCTGGCAGTGCAACACTCACTCAGTACTGACGCTCTGACAGTGCAGCACTCCCTCAGTACTGACACTCTGACAGTGCAGCACTGCCTCAGTACTGACCCTCTGACAGTGCAGCGCTGCCTCAGTACTGACCCTCTGACAGTGCAGCACTCACTCAGTACTGACCCTCTGAAAGTGCAGCATTCACTCAGTACTGAATATCTGACCGTGCAGCACTCCCTCAGTACTGACCCTCTAAAAAGTGCAGCACTCCCTCAGCACTGACCCTCTGACAGTGCAGCACACGCTCAGTACTGACCATCTGGCAGTGCAGCACTTCCGCAGTACTGACCTCTGACAGTTTGAGCTCTCCCTCAGTACTGACCCTATGACAGTGCAGCACTCCCTCAGCACTGAGCCTCAGACAGTGCAGCACTCCCTCTGTACTGACCATCTGACAGTGCAGCACTCCCTCAGTACTGACCCTCTGACAGTTCAGCACTCCTTCAGCACTGACCCTCTGTCAGTGCAGCACGCCCTCAGTACTGACCATCTGACAGTGCAGCACTCCCTCAGTACTGACCAAACCGACAGTGCAGCACTCCCTCAGTACTGACCCTCTAACAGTGCAGCATTCACTCACTACTGAATATCTGACAATGCAGCGCTACCTCAGTACTGACCCTCTAACAATTGCAGCACTCCCTCAGTACTGAGCCTCTGTCAGTGCAGCACTCCCTCAGTACTGACCTCTGACAGTTTGAGCTCTCCCTCAGTACTGACCCTCTGACAGTGCAGCAGTCCCTCAGTACTGACCGTATGACAGTGCAGCACTCCCTCAGTACTGACCATTTAACAGTGCAGCACTCCCTCAGTACTGACCCTCTGACAGTGCAGCACACCCTCAGCACTGACCCTCTGAAGGTGCAGCAATCCCTCAGTACAGACCCTCAGACAGAGCAGCAATCCCTCAGTACTGTCCCTCCGACAGTGCAGCCCTCCCTCAGTACTGATCCTCTGACAGTGCAGCACTCCCTCAGTACTGTCCCTCCGTTAGTGCAGCACTCCCTCAGTACTGACCCTCTGACAGTGCAGCACTCCCTCAGTATTGACCCTCTGACAGTGCAGCACTCCCTCAATACTGAACTTCTGACAGTGCAGCACTCCCTCAGTACTGACACTCAGACAGTGCAGCACTCCCTCAGTACTCACGCTCTGACATTGCAGCACTCCCTCAGTACTGACCCTCAGACAATGCAGCACACCCTCAGGACAGACCCTCAGACAGTGCAGCACTCCCTCAGTACTTACGCTCTGACATTGCAGCACTCACTCAGTACTGACCCTCTGACATTGCAGCTCTCCCTCAACTATTACCCTCTGACAGTGCAGCACGCATTCAGCACTGACCCTCTGTAAGTGCAGCACTCCCTCAGTACTGACCCTCTGTCAGTGCAGCACTCCCTCAGTACTGATCCTCTGTCAGTGCAGCACTCCCTCAGTACTGACCCTCTGACAGTGCAGCACGCACTCAGCACTGACCCTCTGTAAGTGCAGCACTCCCTCAGTACTGACCCTCTGACAGTGCAGCACTCCCTCAGTACTGATCCTCTGTCAGTGCAGCACTTCCTCAGTACTGTCCCTCCGACAGTGCAGCACTCCCTCACTACTGATCCTCTCACAGTGCAGCACTCCCTCAGCACCGACCCTCTGACAGTGCAGCACTCCCTCAGTACTGACCCTCTGACAGTGCAGCCGTGCCTCAGTACATTCCCTCTGATAGTGCAGCATTCCCTCAGTACTGACCAGCTGACAGTGCAGCACTCCCTCAGAACTGACCCTCTAACAAGTGCAGCACTCCCTCAGCACTGACCCTCTGACAGTGCAGAACTCCCTCAGTACTGACGCTCTGACAGTGCAGCACTCCCTCAGTACCTACCCTCTGACAGTGCACCACATCCTCAGTACTGACCATCTGACAGTGCACCACTCCCTCAGAAGCGCCCCACTGACAGTGCAGCACTCTCTCACTACTGACCACCTGACAGAGCAGCACTCCCTCAGTACTGAACCTCTGACAGTGCAGCATTCACTCAGTACTGAGCCTCTGGCAGTGCAACACACCCTCAGTACTGATCCTCTGGCAGTGCAACACTCACTCAGTACTGACGCTCTGACAGTGCAGCACTCCCTCAGTACTGACCCTCTGACTGTGCAGCACTGCCTCAGTACTGACCCTCTGACAGTGCAGCGCTGCCTCAGTACTGACCCTCTGACAGTGCAGCCCTCACTCAGTACTGACCCTCTGAAAGTGCAACATTCAAACAGTACTGAATATCTGACAGTGCAGCACTCCCTCAGTACTGACCCTCTAACAAGTGCAGCACTCCCTCAGCACTGACCCTCTGACAGTGCAGCACACCCTCAGTACTGACCCTCTGACAGTGCAGCGCTCCCTCAGTACTGACCCTCTGACAGTGCAGCACTCCCTCAGTACCGACCCTCTGACAGTGCAGCACTCCCTCAGTACTGACCCTCTAACAAGTGCAGCACTCCCTCAGTACTTACGCTCTGACATTGCAGCACTCCCTCAGTACTGACCCTCAGACAATGCAGCACACCCTCAGGACAGACTATCAGACAGTGCAGCACTCCCTCAGTACTTACGCTCTGACATTGCAGCACTCACTCAGTACTGAACCTCTGACAGTGCAGCACTCCCTCTGTACTGACCCTCTGACAGTGCAGCACTCCCTCAGTACTGACACTCTGAGAGTGCAGCACTCCCTCAGTCCTGACCCTCAGAGAGTGCAGCACTCCCTCAGAACTGACCCTCTGACATTGCAGCTCTCCCTCAACTATTACACTCTGACAGTGCAGCACGCACTCAGCACTGACCCTCTGTAAGTGCAGCACTCCCTCAGTACTGACCCTCTGTCAGTGCAGCACTTCCTCAGTACTGTCCCTCCGACAGTGCAGCACTCCCTCACTACTGATCCTCTGACAGTGCAGCACTCCCTCAGCACCGACCCTCTGACAGTGCAGCACTCCCTCAGTACTGACCCTCTGACAGTGCAGCCGTGCCTCAGTACATTCCCTCTGATAGTGCAGAATTCCCTCAGTACTGACCCTCTGTCAGTGCAGCACTTCCTCAGTACTGAACCTATGACAGTGCAGCAGTCCCTCAGCACCGACCCTCTGACAGTGCAGCACTCCCTCAGTACTGACCCTCTGACAGTGCAGCCGTGCCTCAGTACATTCCCTCTGATAGTGCAGAATTCCCTCAGTACTGACCCGCTGACAGTGCAGCACTCCGTCAGAACTGACCGTCTGAAGTGCAGCACTCCCTCAGTACTGACCTCTGACAGTTTGAGCTCTCCCTCAGTACTGACCCTCTGACAGTGCAGCACTCCCTCAGTACTGACCCTCTGACAGTGCAGCACTCCCTCAGTACTGACCCTCTAACAGTGCAGCACTCCCTCAATACTGACTCTCTGACAATGCAAAAGTTACTCAGCACTGTCCCTCCGACAGTGCAGCACTCCCTCAGTACTGATCCTCTGACAGTGCAGCATTCCCTCAGCACCGACACTCTGACAGTGCAGCACTCCCTCAGTACTGACCCTCTGACAGTGCAGCACTCCCTCAGTACTGTCCCTCTGACAGTGCAGCACTCCCTCAGTACTGACCCTCTGACAGTGTAGCATTTCCTCAGTACTGAATATCTGACAGTGCAGCGCTCCCTCAGTACTGACCTCTGACAGTGCAGCACTCCCTCAGTACTTACCCTCTGATTGTGCAGCACCCCCTCAGTACTGACCCTCTGACAGTGCAGCACTCCCGCAGTACTGACCATCTGACAGTGCAGCACTCCCTCAGTACTGATCCTCCGACAATTCAGCTCTCCCTCAGTACTGATCCTCTGACAGTGGAGCTCTATCTCAGTACTGAACATCTGACAGTGCTGCACTCCCTCAGTACTGACACTCTGACAGTGCAGCACTGCCTCAGTACTGACCCTCTGACAGTGCAGCGCTGCCTCAGTACTGACCCTCTGACAGTGCAGCACTCACTCAGAACTGACCCTCTGAAAGTGCAGCATTCACTCAGTACTGAATATCTGACAGTGCAGCACTCCCTCAGTACTGACCATCTAACAAGTGCAGCACTCCCTCAGCACTGACCCTCTGACAGTGCAGCACTCCCTCAGTACTGACCCTCTGACAGTTCAGCACTCCTTCAGCACTGACCCTCTGTCAGTGCAGCACTCCCTCAGTACTGACCATCTGACAGTGCAGCACTCCCTCAGTACTGACCATCTGACAGTGCAGCATTCACTCAGTACTGAACATCTGACAGTGCTGCGCTACCTCAGTACTGACCCTCTAACAATTGCAGCACTCCCTCAGCACTGATCCTCTGACAGCGCAGCACTCCCTCAGTACTGACTATCTGGCAGTGCAGCACTCCCGCAGTACTGACCTCTGACAGTTTGAGCTCTCCCTCAGTACTGACCCTCTGACAGTGCAGCACTCCCTCAGTACTGACCCTCTGACAGTGCAGCACTCCCTCAGTACTGACCCTCTAACAGTGCAGCACTCCCTCAATACTGACTCTCTGACAATGCAAAAGTTACTCAGCACTGTCCCTCCGACAGTGCAGCACTCCCTCAGTACTGATCCTCTGACAGTGCAGCATTCCCTCAGCACCGACACTCTGACAGTGCAACACTCCCTCAGTACTGACCCTCTGAATGTGCAGCACTCCCTCAGTACTGACCCTCTGACAGTGCAGCACTCCCTCAGTACTGTCCCTCTGACAGTGCAGCACTCCCTCAGTACTGACCCTCTGACAGTGTAGCATTTCCTCAGTACTGAATATCTGACAGTGCAGCGCTCCCTCAGTACTGACCTCTGACAGTGCAGCACTCCCTCAGTACTGACCCTCTGACAGTGCAGCACTCCCGCAGTACTGACCATCTGACAGTGCAGCACTCCCTCAGTACTGATCCTCCGACAATTCAGCTCTCCCTCATTACTGATCCTCTGACAGTGGAGCTCTATCTCAGTACTGAACATCTGACAGTGCTGCACTCCCTCAGTACTGGCTCTGACAATGCAGCACTCCCTCAGGACAGACCTTCTGACAGTGCAACACTTCCTCAGAACTGACCCTCAGACAGTCCAGCACTCCCTCAGTACTTACGCTCTGACATTGCAGCACTCCCTCAATACTGACCCTCTGACAAAGCAGCAATACTTCAGGACAGACCGTCTGATAGTGCAGCACTCACTCACTACTGAACCTCTGACAGTGCAGCACTCCCTCTGTACTGACCTTCTGACAGTGCAGCACTCCCTCAGTACTGACACTCTGAGATTGCAGCACTCCCTCAGTACTGACCCTCAGACAGTGCAGCACTCCCTCAGTACTGACCCTCTGACATTGCAGCTCTCCCTCAACTATTACCATCTGACAGTGCAGCACACCCTCAGCACTGACCCTCTGAAAGTGCAGCACTCCCTCAGTACTGATCCTCTGACAGTGCAGCACTTCCTCAGTACTGACCCTCTGACAGTGAAACAATCCCTCAGTACTGATCCTCTGACAGTGTAGCACTTCCTCAGTACTGTCCCTCCGACAGTGCAGCACTCCCTCAGTACCGATCCTCTGACAATGCAGCACTCCCTCAGCACCGACCCTCTGACAGTGCAGCATTCCCTCAGTACTGACCTTCTGACAGTGCAGCACTCCCTCAGTACTGACCCTCTGACAGTGCAGCACTCCCTCAATACTGACCTTCTGACAGTGCAGCACTCCCTCTTTACTGACCTTCCGACAGTGCAGCAGTCCCTCAGTACTGACCCTCCGACAGTACCGCACTCCCTCAGTACTGACCCTCTGACAGTGCAGCACTCCTTCAGTACTGACCACCTGACAGTGCAGCACTCCCTCATTCTTGACCCTCTGACAGTGCACCACTCACTCAGTACAGACAATCTGACAGTGCAACACTCCCTCAGTACAGACACTCTGACAGTGCAGCACTCCCTCAGTACTGACCCTCAGACAGTGCGCCACATCCTCAGTACTGAAAATTTGACAGTGCAGCACTCTCTCACTACTGACCACCTGACAGTGCAGCACTCCCTCCGTACTGACCCTCTGACAGTGCAGCACTCACTCAGTACTGAACCTCTGACAGTGAAGCATTCCCTCACTACTGACCACCTGACAGTACAGCACTCCCTCAGTACTGACCCTCTCACAGTGCACCATTCACTCAGTACTGACCCTCTGGCAGTGCAGCACTCCCTCAGTACTGTCCCTCTGACAGTGCAGCACTCCCTCAGTACTGACCCTCTGACAGTGCAGCAATCCCTCTGTACTGACCCTCCGACAGTGTACCACCTCCTCAGAACTGACCATCTGACAGTGCAGCACTCCCTCAGTAGTGACCCTCTGAGAGTGCAGCACTCCCTCAGTACTGACCCTCTGACAGTGCAGCGCTCCCTCAGTACTGACCCTCTGACAGTGCAGCACTCCCTCAGTACTGACCCTCTGACAGTACAGCACTCCCTCAATACTGAACTTCTGACAGTGCAGCACTCCCTCAGTACTGACACTCAGACAGTGCAGCACTCCCTCAGTACTTACGCTCTGACATTGCAGCACTCACTCAGTACTGAACCTCTGACAGTGCAGCACTGCCTCTGTACTGACCCTCTGACAGTGCAGCACTCCCTCAGTACTGACACTCTGACAGTGCAGCACTCCCTCAGTACTGACCCTCAGAGAGTGCAGCACTCCCTCAGAACTGACCCTCTGACATTGCAGCTCTCCCTCAACTATTACCCTCTGACAGTGCAGCACGCACTCAGCACTGACCCTCTGAAAGTGCAGCACTCCCTCAGTACTGACCCTCTGACAGTGCAGCACTCCCTCAGTACTGATCCTCTGTCAGTGCAGCACTTCCTCAGTACTGTCCCGCCGACAGTGCAGCACTCCCTCACTACTGATCCTCTGACAGTGCAGCACTCCCTCAGCACCGACCCTCTGACAGTGCAGCACTCCCTCAGTACTGAACCTCTGACAGCGCAGCACTCCCTCAGTACTGACTATCTGGCAGTGCAGCACTCCCGCAGTACTGACCTCTGACAGTTTGAGCTCTCCCTCAGTACTGACCCTCTGACAGTGCAGCACTCCCTCAGTACTGACCCTCTGACAGTGCAGCACTCCCTCAGTACTGACCCTCTGACAGTGTAGCATTTCCTCAGTACTGAATATCTGACAGTGCAGCGCTCCCTCAGTACTGACCTCTGACAGTGCAGCACTCCCTCAGTACTGACCCTCTGACAGTGCAGCACTCCCGCAGTACTGACCATCTGACAGTGCAGCACTCCCTCAGTACTGATCCTCCGACAATTCAGCTCTCCCTCAGTACTGATCCTCTGACAGTGGAGCTCTATCTCAGTACTGAACATCTGACAGTGCTGCACTCCCTCAGTACTGGCTCTGACAATGCAGCACTCCCTCAGGACAGACCTTCTGACAGTGCAGCACTTCCTCAGAACTGACCCTCAGACAGTCCAGCACTCCCTCAGTACTTACGCTCTGACATTGCAGCACTCCCTCATTACTGACCCTCTGACAAAGCAGCAATACTTCAGGACAGACCGTCTGATAGTGCAGCACTCACTCACTACTGAACCTCTGACAGTGCAGCACTCCCTCTGTACTGACCTTCTGACAGTGCAGCACTCCCTCAGTACTGACACTCTGAGATTGCAGCACTCCCTCAGTACTGACCCTCAGACAGTGCAGCACTCCCTCAGTACTGACCCTCTGACATTGCAGCTCTCCCTCAACTATTACCATCTGACAGTGCAGCACACCCTCAGCACTGACCCTCTGAAAGTGCAGCACTCCCTCAGTACTGATCCTCTGACAGTGCAGCACTTCCTCAGTACTGACCCTCTGACAGTGAAACAATCCCTCAGTACTGATCCTCTGACAGTGTAGCACTTCCTCAGTACTGTCCCTCCGACAGTGCAGCACTCCCTCAGTACCGATCCTCTGACAATGCAGCACTCCCTCAGCACCGACCCTCTGACAGTGCAGCATTCCCTCAGTACTGACCTTCTGACAGTGCAGCACTCCCTCAGTACTGACCCTCTGACAGTGCAGCACTCCCTCAATACTGACCTTCTGACAGTGCAGCACTCCCTCTTTACTGACCCTCCGACAGTGCAGCAGTCCCTCAGTACTGACCCTCCGACAGTACCGCACTCCCTCAGTACTGACCCTCTGACAGTGCAGCACTCCTTCAGTACTGACCACCTGACAGTGCAGCACTCCCTCATTCTTGACCCTCTGACAGTGCACCACTCACTCAGTACAGACAATCTGACAGTGCAACACTCCCTCAGTACAGACACTCTGACAGTGCAGCACTCCCTCAGTACTGACCCTCAGACAGTGCGCCACATCCTCAGTACTGAAAATTTGACAGTGCAGCACTCTCTCACTACTGACCACCTGACAGTGCAGCACTCCCTCCGTACTGACCCTCTGACAGTGCAGCACTCACTCAGTACTGAACCTCTGACAGTGAAGCATTCCCTCACTACTGACCACCTGACAGTACAGCACTCCCTCAGTACTGACCCTCTCACAGTGCACCATTCACTCAGTACTGACCCTCTGGCAGTGCAGCACTCCCTCAGTACTGTCCCTCTGACAGTGCAGCACTCCCTCAGTACTGACCCTCTGACAGTGCAGCAATCCCTCTGTACTGACCCTCCGACAGTGTACCACCTCCTCAGAACTGACCATCTGACAGTGCAGCACTCCCTCAGTAGTGACCCTCTGAGAGTGCAGCACTCCCTCAGTACTGACCCTCTGACAGTGCAGCGCTCCCTCAGTACTGACCCTCTGACAGTGCAGCACTCCCTCAGTACTGACCCTCTGACAGTACAGCACTCCCTCAATACTGAACTTCTGACAGTGCAGCACTCCCTCAGTACTGACACTCAGACAGTGCAGCACTCCCTCAGTACTTACGCTCTGACATTGCAGCACTCACTCAGTACTGAACCTCTGACAGTGCAGCACTGCCTCTGTACTGACCCTCTGACAGTGCAGCACTCCCTCAGTACTGACACTCTGACAGTGCAGCACTCCCTCAGTACTGACCCTCAGAGAGTGCAGCACTCCCTCAGAACTGACCCTCTGACATTGCAGCTCTCCCTCAACTATTACCCTCTGACAGTGCAGCACGCACTCAGCACTGACCCTCTGAAAGTGCAGCACTCCCTCAGTACTGACCCTCTGACAGTGCAGCACTCCCTCAGTACTGATCCTCTGCCAGTGCAGCACTTCCTCAGTACTGTCCCGCCGACAGTGCAGCACTCCCTCACTACTGATCCTCTGACAGTGCAGCACTCCCTCAGCACCGACCCTCTGACAGTGCAGCACTCCCTCAGTACTGACCCTCTGACAGTGCAGCCGTGACTCAGTACATTCCCTCTGATAGTGCAGCATTCCCTCAGTACTGACCCGCTGACAGTGCAGCACTCCGTCAGAACTGACCGTCTGAAGTGCAGCACTCCCTCAGTACTGACCCTCTGACAGTGCAGAACTCCCTCAGTACTGACGCTCTGACAGTGCAGCACTCCCTCAGTACTGACACTCTGACAGTGCAGCACTCCCTCAGTACCTACCCTCTGACAGTGCACCACATCCTCAGTACTGACCATCTGACAGTGCACCACTCCCTCAGTAGCGCCCCACTGACAGTGCAGCACTCTCTCACTACTGACCACCTGACAATGCAGCACTCCCTCAGTACTGACCCTCTGACAGTGCAGCACTCATTCAGTACTGAACCTCTGACAGTGCACCATTCACTCAGTACTGACCCTCTGGCAGTGCAACACTCCCTCAGTACTGATCCTCTGGCAGTGCAACTCTCACTCAGTACTGACCCACAGACAGTGCAGCACTCCCTCAGTACTGACCCTCTGACAGTGTAGCACTGCCTCAGTCCTGACCCTCTGACAGTGCAGCACAGCCTCAGTACTGACCCTCTGACAGTGCAGCACTCACTCAGTACTGACGATCTGAAAGTGCAGCATTCACTCAGTACTGAATATCTGACAGTGCAGCACTCCATCAGTACTGACCCTCTAACAAGTGCTGCACTCCCTCATCACTGACCCTCTGACAGGGCAGCACTCCCTCAGTACTGACCATCTGGCAGTGCAGCACTCCCTCAGTACTGACCTCTGACAGTTTGAGCTCTCCCTCAGTACTGACCCTCTGACAGTGCAGCACTCCCTCAGCACTGAGCCTCAGACAGTGCAGCACTCCCTCTGTACTGACCATCTGACAGTGCAGCACTCCCTCAGTACTGACCATCTGACAGTGCAGCATTCCTTCAGCTCTGACCCTCTGTCAGTGCAGCACTCCCTCATTACTGACCATCTGACAGTGCAGCACTCCCTCAGTTCTGACCATCTGACAGTGCAGCATTCACTCAGTACTGAATATCTGACAGTGCAGCGCTCCCTCAGTACTGACCCTCTAACAATTGCAGCACTCCCTCAGCACTGACCCTCTGACAGTGCAGCACTCCCTCAGTACTGACCATCTGGCAGTGCAGCACTCCCTCAGTACTGACCTCTGACAGTTTGAGCTCTCCCTCAGTACTGACCCTCTGACAGTGCAGCACTCCCTCAGTACTGATCCTCTGACAGTGCAGCATTCCCTCAGCACCGACACTCTGACAGTGCAGCACTACCTCAGTACTGACCCTCTGAATGTGCAGCACTCCCTCAGTACTGACCCTCTGACAGTGCAGCACTCCCACAGTACTGTCCCTCTGACAGTGCAGCACTCCCTCAGTACTGGCCCTCTGACAGTGCAGCATTTCCTCAGTACTGAATATCTGACAGTGCAGCGCTCCCTCAGTACTGACCTCTGACAGTGCAGCGCTCCCTCAGTACTGACCCTCTGACAGTGCAGCACTCCCTCAGTACTGACCCTCTGTCAGTGCAGCACTCCCTCAGTTCTGACCTCTGACAGTTTGAGCTCTCCCTCAGTACTGACCCTCTGACAGTGCAGCAGTCCCTCAGTACTGACCGTATGACAGTGCAGCACTCCCTCAGTACTGACCATTTAACAGTGCAGCACTCCCTCAGTACTGACCCTCTGACAGTGCAGCACACCCTCAGCACTGACCCTCTGAAGGTGCAGCAATCCCTCAGTACAGACCCTCAGACAGAGCAGCAATCCCTCAGTACTGTCCCTCCGACAGTGCAGCCCTCCCTCAGTACTGATCCTCTGACAGTGCAGCACTCTCTCAGTACTGTCCCTCCGTTAGTGCAGCACTCCCTCAGTACTGACCCTCTGACAGTGCAGCGCTCCATCAGTACTGACCCTCTGACAGTGCAGCACTCCCTCAGTATTGACCCTCTGACAGTGCAGCACTCCCTCAATACTGAACTTCTGACAGTGCAGCACTCCCTCAGTACTGACACTCAGACAGTGCAGCACTCCCTCAGTACTCACGCTCTGACATTGCAGCACTCCCTCAGTACTGACCCTCAGACAATGCAGCACACCCTCAGGACAGACCCTCAGACAGTGCAGCACTCCCTCAGTACTTACGCTCTGACATTGCAGCACTCACTCAGTACTGACCCTCTGACATTGCAGCTCTCCCTCAACTATTACCCTCTGACAGTGCAGCACGCATTCAGCACTGACCCTCTGTAAGTGCAGCACTCCCTCAGTACTGACCCTCTGTCAGTGCAGCACTCCCTCAGTACTGATCCTCTGTCAGTGCAGCACTCCCTCAGTACTGACCCTCTGACAGTGCAGCACGCACTCAGCACTGACCCTCTGTAAGTGCAGCACTCCCTCAGTACTGACCCTCTGACAGTGCAGCACTCCCTCAGTACTGATCATCTGTCAGTGCAGCACTTCCTCAGTACTGTCCCTCCGACAGTGCAGCACTCCCTCACTGCTGATCCTCTCACAGTGCAGCACTCCCTCAGCACCGACCCTCTGACAGTGCAGCACTCCCTCAGTACTGACCCTCTGACAGTGCAGCCGTGCCTCAGTACATTCCCTCTGATAGTGCAGCATTCCCTCAGTACTGACCAGCTGACAGTGCAGCACTCCCTCAGAACTGACCCTCTAACAAGTGCAGCACTCCCTCAGCACTGACCCTCTGACAGTGCAGAACTCCCTCAGTACTGACGCTCTGACAGTGCAGCACTCCCTCAGTACCTACCCTCTGACAGTGCACCACATCCTCAGTACTGACCATCTGACAGTGCACCACTCCCTCAGAAGCGCCCCACTGACAGTGCAGCACTCTCTCACTACTGACCACCTGACAGTGCAGCACTCCCTCAGTACTGAACCTCTGACAGTGCAGCATTCACTCAGTACTGAGCCTCTGGCAGTGCAACACACCCTCAGTACTGATTCTCTGGCAGTGCAACACTCACTCAGTACTGACGCTCTGACAGTGCAGCACTCCCTCAGTACTGACCCTCTGACTGTGCAGCACTGCCTCAGTACTGACCCTCTGACAGTGCAGCGCTGCCTCAGTACTGACCCTCTGACAGTGCAGCCCTCACTCAGTACTGACCCTCTGAAAGTGCAACATTCAAACAGTACTGAATATCTGACAGTGCAGCACTCCCTCAGTACTGACCCTCTAACAAGTGCAGCACTCCCTCAGCACTGACCCTCTGACAGTGCAGCACACCCTCAGTACTGACCCTCTGACAGTGCAGCGCTCCCTCAGTACTGACCCTCTGACAGTGCAGCACTCCCTCAGTACCGACCCTCTGACAGTGCAGCACTCCCTCAGTACTGACCCTCTAACAAGTGCAGCACTCCCTCAGTACTTACGCTCTGACATTGCAGCACTCCCTCAGTACTGACCCTCAGACAATGCAGCACACCCTCAGGACAGACTATCAGACAGTGCAGCACTCCCTCAGTACTTACGCTCTGACATTGCAGCACTCACTCAGTACTGAACCTCTGACAGTGCAGCACTCCCTCAGTACTGACCCTCTGACAGTGCAGCACTCCCTCAATACTGACCTTCTGACAGTGCAGCACTCCCTCTTTACTGACCCTCCGACAGTGCAGCAGTCCCTCAGTACTGACCCTCCGACAGTACCGCACTCCCTCAGTACTGACCCTCTGACAGTGCAGCACTCCTTCAGTACTGACCACCTGACAGTGCAGCACTCCCTCATTCTTGACCCTCTGACAGTGCACCACTCACTCAGTACAGACAATCTGACAGTGCAACACTCCCTCAGTACAGACACTCTGACAGTGCAGCACTCCCTCAGTACTGACCCTCAGACAGTGCGCCACATCCTCAGTACTGAAAATTTGACAATGCAGCACTCTCTCACTACTGACCACCTGACAGTGCAGCACTCCCTCCGTACTGACCCTCTGACAGTGCAGCACTCACTCAGTACTGAACCTCTGACAGTGAAGCATTCCCTCACTACTGACCACCTGACAGTACAGCACTCCCTCAGTACTGACCCTCTCACAGTGCACCATTCACTCAGTACTGACCCTCTGGCAGTGCAGCACTCCCTCAGTACTGTCCCTCTGACAGTGCAGCACTCCCTCAGTACTGACCCTCTGACAGTGCAGCAATCCCTCTGTACTGACCCTCCGACAGTGTACCACCTCCTCAGAACTGACCATCTGACAGTGCAGCACTCCCTCAGTAGTGACCCTCTGAGAGTGCAGCACTCCCTCATTCTTGACCCTCTGACAGTGCACCACTCACTCAGTACAGACAATCTGACAGTGCAGCACTCCCTCAGTACTGTCCCTCTGACAGTGCAGCACTCCCTCAGTACTGACCCTCTGACAGTGCAGCAATCCCTCTGTACTGACCCTCCGACAGTGTACCACCTCCTCAGAACTGACCATCTGACAGTGCAGCACTCCCTCAGTAGTGACCCTCTGAGAGTGCAGCACTCCCTCAGTACTGACCCTCTGACAGTGCAGCGCTCCCTCAGTACTGACCCTCTGACAGTGCAGCACTCCCTCAGTACTGACCCTCTGACAGTACAGCACTCCCTCAATACTGAACTTCTGACAGTGCAGCACTCCCTCAGTACTGACACTCAGACAGTGCAGCACTCCCTCAGTACTTACGCTCTGACATTGCAGCACTCACTCAGTACTGAACCTCTGACAGTGCAGCACTGCCTCTGTACTGACCCTCTGACAGTGCAGCACTCCCTCAGTACTGACACTCTGACAGTGCAGCACTCCCTCAGTACTGACCCTCAGAGAGTGCAGCACTCCCTCAGAACTGACCCTCTGACATTGCAGCTCTCCCTCAACTATTACCCTCTGACAGTGCAGCACGCACTCAGCACTGACCCTCTGAAAGTGCAGCACTCCCTCAGTACTGACCCTCTGACAGTGCAGCACTCCCTCAGTACTGATCCTCTGCCAGTGCAGCACTTCCTCAGTACTGTCCCGCCGACAGTGCAGCACTCCCTCACTACTGATCCTCTGACAGTGCAGCACTCCCTCAGCACCGACCCTCTGACAGTGCAGCACTCCCTCAGTACTGACCCTCTGACAGTGCAGCCGTGACTCAGTACATTCCCTCTGATAGTGCAGCATTCCCTCAGTACTGACCCGCTGACAGTGCAGCACTCCGTCAGAACTGACCGTCTGAAGTGCAGCACTCCCTCAGTACTGACCCTCTGACAGTGCAGAACTCCCTCAGTACTGACGCTCTGACAGTGCAGCACTCCCTCAGTACTGACACTCTGACAGTGCAGCACTCCCTCAGTACCTACCCTCTGACAGTGCACCACATCCTCAGTACTGACCATCTGACAGTGCACCACTCCCTCAGTAGCGCCCCACTGACAGTGCAGCACTCTCTCACTACTGACCACCTGACAATGCAGCACTCCCTCAGTACTGACCCTCTGACAGTGCAGCACTCATTCAGTACTGAACCTCTGACAGTGCACCATTCACTCAGTACTGACCCTCTGGCAGTGCAACACTCCCTCAGTACTGATCCTCTGGCAGTGCAACTCTCACTCAGTACTGACCCACAGACAGTGCAGCACTCCCTCAGTACTGACCCTCTGACAGTGTAGCACTGCCTCAGTCCTGACCCTCTGACAGTGCAGCACAGCCTCAGTACTGACCCTCTGACAGTGCAGCACTCACTCAGTACTGACGATCTGAAAGTGCAGCATTCACTCAGTACTGAATATCTGACAGTGCAGCACTCCATCAGTACTGACCCTCTAACAAGTGCTGCACTCCCTCATCACTGACCCTCTGACAGGGCAGCACTCCCTCAGTACTGACCATCTGGCAGTGCAGCACTCCCTCAGTACTGACCTCTGACAGTTTGAGCTCTCCCTCAGTACTGACCCTCTGACAGTGCAGCACTCCCTCAGCACTGAGCCTCAGACAGTGCAGCACTCCCTCTGTACTGACCATCTGACAGTGCAGCACTCCCTCAGTACTGACCATCTGACAGTGCAGCATTCCTTCAGCTCTGACCCTCTGTCAGTGCAGCACTCCCTCATTACTGACCATCTGACAGTGCAGCACTCCCTCAGTTCTGACCATCTGACAGTGCAGCATTCACTCAGTACTGAATATCTGACAGTGCAGCGCTCCCTCAGTACTGACCCTCTAACAATTGCAGCACTCCCTCAGCACTGACCCTCTGACAGTGCAGCACTCCCTCAGTACTGACCATCTGGCAGTGCAGCACTCCCTCAGTACTGACCTCTGACAGTTTGAGCTCTCCCTCAGTACTGACCCTCTGACAGTGCAGCACTCCCTCAGTACTGATCCTCTGACAGTGCAGCATTCCCTCAGCACCGACACTCTGACAGTGCAGCACTACCTCAGTACTGACCCTCTGAATGTGCAGCACTCCCTCAGTACTGACCCTCTGACAGTGCAGCACTCCCACAGTACTGTCCCTCTGACAGTGCAGCACTCCCTCAGTACTGGCCCTCTGACAGTGCAGCATTTCCTCAGTACTGAATATCTGACAGTGCAGCGCTCCCTCAGTACTGACCTCTGACAGTGCAGCGCTCCCTCAGTACTGACCCTCTGACAGTGCAGCACTCCCTCAGTACTGACCCTCTGTCAGTGCAGCACTCCCTCAGTTCTGACCTCTGACAGTTTGAGCTCTCCCTCAGTACTGACCCTCTGACAGTGCAGCAGTCCCTCAGTACTGACCGTATGACAGTGCAGCACTCCCTCAGTACTGACCATTTAACAGTGCAGCACTCCCTCAGTACTGACCCTCTGACAGTGCAGCACACCCTCAGCACTGACCCTCTGAAGGTGCAGCAATCCCTCAGTACAGACCCTCAGACAGAGTAGCAATCCCTCAGTACTGTCCCTCCGACAGTGCAGCCCTCCCTCAGTACTGATCCTCTGACAGTGCAGCACTCTCTCAGTACTGTCCCTCCGTTAGTGCAGCACTCCCTCAGTACTGACCCTCTGACAGTGCAGCGCTCCATCAGTACTGACCCTCTGACAGTGCAGCACTCCCTCAGTATTGACCCTCTGACAGTGCAGCACTCCCTCAATACTGAACTTCTGACAGTGCAGCACTCCCTCAGTACTGACACTCAGACAGTGCAGCACTCCCTCAGTACTCACGCTCTGACATTGCAGCACTCCCTCAGTACTGACCCTCAGACAATGCAGCACACCCTCAGGACAGACCCTCAGACAGTGCAGCACTCCCTCAGTACTTACGCTCTGACATTGCAGCACTCACTCAGTACTGACCCTCTGACATTGCAGCTCTCCCTCAACTATTACCCTCTGACAGTGCAGCACGCATTCAGCACTGACCCTCTGTAAGTGCAGCACTCCCTCAGTACTGACCCTCTGTCAGTGCAGCACTCCCTCAGTACTGATCCTCTGTCAGTGCAGCACTCCCTCAGTACTGACCCTCTGACAGTGCAGCACGCACTCAGCACTGACCCTCTGTAAGTGCAGCACTCCCTCAGTACTGACCCTCTGACAGTGCAGCACTCCCTCAGTACTGATCCTCTGTCAGTGCAGCACTTCCTCAGTACTGTCCCTCCGACAGTGCAGCACTCCCTCACTGCTGATCCTCTCACAGTGCAGCACTCCCTCAGCACCGACCCTCTGACAGTGCAGCACTCCCTCAGTACTGACCCTCTGACAGTGCAGCCGTGCCTCAGTACATTCCCTCTGATAGTGCAGCATACCCTCAGTACTGACCAGCTGACAGTGCAGCACTCCCTCAGAACTGACCCTCTAACAAGTGCAGCACTCCCTCAGCACTGACCCTCTGACAGTGCAGAACTCCCTCAGTACTGACGCTCTGACAGTGCAGCACTCCCTCAGTACCTACCCTCTGACAGTGCACCACATCCTCAGTACTGACCATCTGACAGTGCACCACTCCCTCAGAAGCGCCCCACTGACAGTGCAGCACTCTCTCACTACTGACCACCTGACAGTGCAGCACTCCCTCAGTACTGAACCTCTGACAGTGCAGCATTCACTCAGTACTTAGCCTCTGGCAGTGCAACACACCCTCAGTACTGATCCTCTGGCAGTGCAACACTCACTCAGTACTGACGCTCTGACAGTGCAGCACTCCCTCAGCACTGACCCTCTGACTGTGCAGCACTGCCTCAGTACTGACCCTCTGACAGTGCAGCGCTGCCTCAGTACTGACCCTCTGACAGTGCAGCCCTCACTCAGTACTGACCCTCTGAAAGTGCAACATTCAAACAGTACTGAATATCTGACAGTGCAGCACTCCCTCAGTACTGACCCTCTAACAAGTGCAGCACTCCCTCAGCACTGACCCTCTGACAGTGCAGCACACCCTCAGTACTGACCCTCTGACAGTGCAGCGCTCCCTCAGTACTGACCCTCTGACAGTGCAGCACTCCCTCAGTACCGACCCTCTGACAGTGCAGCACTCCCTCAGTACTGACCCTCTAACAAGTGCAGCACTCCCTCAGTACTTACGCTCTGACATTGCAGCACTCCCTCAGTACTGACCCTCAGACAATGCAGCACACCCTCAGGACAGACTATCAGACAGTGCAGCACTCCCTCAGTACTTACGCTCTGACATTGCAGCACTCACTCAGTACTGAACCTCTGACAGTGCAGCACTCCCTCTGTACTGACCCTCTGACAGTGCAGCACTCCCTCAGTACTGACACTCTGAGAGTGCAGCACTCCCTCAGTCCTGACCCTCAGAGAGTGCAGCACTCCCTCAGAACTGACCCTCTGACATTGCAGCTCTCCCTCAACTATTACACTCTGACAGTGCAGCACGCACTCAGCACTGACCCTCTGTAAGTGCAGCACTCCCTCAGTACTGACCCTCTGTCAGTGCAGCACTTCCTCAGTACTGTCCCTCCGACAGTGCAGCACTCCCTCACTACTGATCCTCTGACAGTGCAGCACTCCCTCAGCACCGACCCTCTGACAGTGCAGCACTCCCTCAGTACTGACCCTCTGACAGTGCAGCCGTGCCTCAGTACATTCCCTCTGATAGTGCAGAATTCCCTCAGTACTGACCCGCTGACAGTGCAGCACTCCGTCAGAACTGACCGTCTGAAGTGCAGCACTCCCTCAGTACTGAACCTATGACAGTGCAGCAGTCCCTCAGTACTGACCCTCTGACAGTGCAGCACTCCCTCAGTACTGACGCTCTGACAGTGCAGCACTCCCTCAGTAACTACCCTCTGACAGTGCACCACATCCTCAGTACTGACCATCTGACAGTGTACCACTCCCTCAGAAGCGCCCTACTGACAGTGCAGCACTCTCTCACTACTGACCACCTGACAGTGCAGCACTCCCTCAGTACTGAACCTGTGACAGTGCACCATTCACTCAGTACTGACCCTCTGGCAGTGCAACACTCCCTCAGTACTGATCCTCTGGCAGTGCACACTCACTCAGTACTGACGCTCTGACAGTGCAGCACTCCCTCAGTACTGACACTCTGACAGTGCAGCACTGCCTCAGTACTGACCCTCTGACAGTGCAGCGCTGCCTCAGTACTGACCCTCTGACAGTGCAGCACTCACTCAGAACTGACCCTCTGAAAGTGCAGCATTCACTCAGTACTGAATATCTGACAGTGCAGCACTCCCTCAGTACTGACCATCTAACAAGTGCAGCACTCCCTCAGCACTGACCCTCTGACAGTGCAGCACTCCCTCAGTACTGACCTTCTGACAGTTCAGCACTCCTTCAGCACTGACCCTCTGTCAGTGCAGCACTCCCTCAGTACTGACCATCTGACAGTGCAGCACTCCCTCAGTACTGACCATCTGACAGTGCAGCATTCACTCAGTACTGAACATCTGACAGTGCGGCGCTACCTCAGTACTGACCCTCTAACAATTGCAGCACTCCCTCAGCACTGATCCTCTGACAGCGCAGCACTCCCTCAGTACTGTCCCTCTGACAGTGCAGCACTCCCTCAGTACTGACCCTCTGACAGTGCAGCACTCCCTCTGTACTGACCCTCCGACAGTGTACCACATCCTCAGTACTGACCATCTGACAGTGCAGCACTCCCTCAGTAGTGACCCTCTGAGAGTGCAGCACTCCCTCAGTACTGACCCACTGTCAGTGCAGCATTCCCTCAGTACTAAATATCTGACAGTGCATTGCTCCCTCAGTACTGACCCTCTGACAGTGCAGCACTCCCTCAGTACTGACCCTCTGACAGTGCAGCACTCCCTCAATACTGACCTTCTGACAGTGCAGCACTCCCTCAGTACTGACCCTCTGACAGTGCAGCACTCCCTCAGTATAGACCCTCTGACAGTGTGAGCTCTATCTCAGTACTGACCATCTGACAGTGCAGCACTCCCTCAGTACTGACCCTCTGACAGTGTAGCACTGCCTCAGTCCTGACCCTCTGACAGTACAGCACTCCCTCAGTACTGACCCTCTGACAGTGCAGCACTCACTCGGTACTGACCCTCTGAAAGTGCAGCATTCACTCAGTACTGAATATCTGACAGTGCAGCACTCCATCAGTACTGACCCTCTAACAAGTGCTGCACTCCCTCATCACTGACCCTCTGACAGGGCAGCACTCCCTCAGTACTGACCATCTGGCAGTGCAGCACTCCCTCAGTACTGACCTCTGACAGTTTGAGCTCTCCCTCAGTACTGACCCTCTGACAGTGCAGCACTCCCTCAGCACTGAGCCTCAGACAGTGCAGCACTCCCTCTGTACTGACCATCTGACAGTGCAGCACTCCCTCAGTACTGACCGTCTGACAGTGCAGCACTCCTTCAGCTCTGACCCTCTGTCAGTGCAGCACTCCCTCATCACTGACCATCTGACAGTGCAGCACTCCCTCAGTACTGACCATCTGACAGTGCAGCATTCACTCAGTACTGAATATCTGACAGTGCAGCGCTCCCTCAGTACTGACCCTCTAACAATTGCAGCACTCCCTCAGCACTGACCCTCTGACAGTGCAGCACTCCCTCAGTACTGACCCTCTGACAGTGCAGCACTCCCTCAGTACTGATCCTCTGACAGTGCAGCATTCCCTCAGCACCGATACTCTGACAGTGCAGCACTCCCTCAGTACTGACCCTCTGATTGTGCAGCACTCCCTCAGTACTGACCCTCTGACAGTGCAGCACTCGCTCAGTACTGACCCTCTGACAGTGCAGCACTCCCTCAATACCGACGTTCTGACAGTGCAGCACTCCCTCAGTACTGACCCACTGACAGTGCAGCACTCCCTCAGTACTGACCCCCAAACAGTGCAGCACTCCCTCAGTATAGACCCTCTGACAGTGCAGCACTCCCTCAGTACTGACCCTCTGACAGTGCAGCACTCCCTCAGTACTGACCCTCTGACAGTGCAGCACTCCCTCTGTACTGACCCTCCGACAGTGCAGCACTCCCTCAGTACTGACCCTCTGACAGTGCAGCACTCCCTCAGTACTGACCCTCCGACAGTGCAGCACTCCCTCAGTACTGACCCTCTGACAGTGCAGCACTCCCTCAGTATTGACCCTCTGACAGTGCAGCACTCCCTCAGTACTTACCAACTAACAGTGCAGCACTCCCCCAGTACTGATCCTCCGACAGTTCTGCTCTCTCTCAGTAATGATCCTCTGACCGTGCAGCACTCCCTCAGTACTGATCACCTGACAGTGTGAGCTCCATCTCAGTACTGACCCACTGACAATGCAGCACTCCCTCAGTACTAACCCTCTGACAATGCAGCACTCCCTCAGTACTGACCCTCAGACAGTGCAGCACTCCTTCAGTACTGACCCTCAGACAGTGCAGCACACCCTCGGTACAGACCATTTGGCAGTGCAGCACTCCCTCAGTATTGACCTCTGACATTTTGAGCTCTCCCTCTGTACTGACCCTCTGACAGTACGGCACTCCCTCAGTACTGACGCTCTGAAAATGCAGCACTCACTCAGGACTGACCTTCTGACAGTGCAGCACTCCCTCAGTACTGACCCTCTGACATTGCAGAACTCCCTCAGTACTGACGCTCTGACAGTGCAGCACTCCCTCAGTACTGACACTCTGACAGTGCAGCACTCCCTCAGTACCTACCCTCTGACAGTTCACCACATCCTCAGTACTGACCATCTGACAGTGCACCACTCCCTCAGTAGCGCCCCACTGACAGTGCAGCACTCTCTCACTACTGACCACCTGACAATGCAGCACTCCCTCAGTACTGACCCTCTGACAGTGCAGCACTCATTCAGTACTGAACCTCTGACAGTGCACCATTCACTCAGTACTGACCCTCTGGCAGTGCAACACTCCCTCAGTACTGATCCTCTGGCAGTGCAACTCTCACTCAGTACTGACCCACAGACAGTGCAGCACTCCCTCAGTACTGACCCTCTGACAGTGTAGCACTGCCTCAGTCCTGACCCTCTGACAGTGCAGCACAGCCTCAGTACTGACCCTCTGACAGTGCAGCACTCACTCAGTACTGACGATCTGAAAGTGCAGCATTCACTCAGTACTGAATATCTGACAGTGCAGCACTCCATCAGTACTGACCCTCTAACAAGTGCTGCACTCCCTCATCACTGACCCTCTGACAGGGCAGCACTCCCTCAGTACTGACCATCTGGCAGTGCAGCACTCCCTCAGTACTGACCTCTGACAGTTTGAGCTCTCCCTCAGTACTGACCCTCTGACAGTGCAGCACTCCCTCAGCACTGAGCCTCAGACAGTGCAGCACTCCCTCTGTACTGACCATCTGACAGTGCAGCACTCCCTCAGTACTGACCATCTGACAGTGCAGCATTCCTTCAGCTCTGACCCTCTGTCAGTGCAGCACTCCCTCATTACTGACCATCTGACAGTTCAGCACTCCCTCAGTTCTGACCATCTGACAGTGCAGCATTCACTCAGTACTGAATATCTGACAGTGCAGCGCTCCCTCAGTACTGACCCTCTAACAATTGCAGCACTCCCTCAGCACTGACCCTCTGACAGTGCAGCACTCCCTCAGTACTGACCATCTGGCAGTGCAGCACTCCCTCAGTACTGACCTCTGACAGTTTGAGCTCTCCCTCAGTACTGACCCTCTGACAGTGCAGCACTCCCTCAGTACTGATCCTCTGACAGTGCAGCATTCCCTCAGCACCGACACTCTGACAGTGCAGCACTACCTCAGTACTGACCCTCTGAATGTGCAGCACTCCCTCAGTACTGACCCTCTGACAGTGCAGCACTCCCACAGTACTGTCCCTCTGACAGTGCAGCACTCCCTCAGTACTGGCCCTCTGACAGTGCAGCATTTCCTCAGTACTGAATATCTGACAGTGCAGCGCTCCCTCAGTACTGACCTCTGACAGTGCAGCACTCCCTCAGTACTGACCCTCTGATTGTGCAGGACTCCCTCAGTACTGACCCTCTGACAGTGCAGCACTCCCGCAGTACTGAACCCCTAACAGTGCAGCACTCCCTCAGTACTGATCCTCCGACAATTCAGCTCTCCCTCAGTACTGATCCTCTGACAGAGTGAGCTCTATCTCAGTACTGAACATCTGACAGTGCTGCATTCCCTCAGTACTGGCTCTGACAAAGCAGCACTCTTTCAGGACAGACCGTCTGATAGTGCAGCACTCACTCACTAATAAACCTCTGACAGTGCAGCACTCACTCTGTACTGACCTTCTGACAGTGCAGTACTCCCTCAGTACTGACACTCTGAGATTGCTGCACTCCCTCAGTACTGACCCTCAGACAGTGCAGCACTCCCTCAGTACTGACCCTCTGACATTGCAGCTCTCCCTCAACTATTACCCTCTGACAGTGCAGCACACCCTCCGCACTGACCCTCTGAAAGTGCTGCACTCCCTCAGTACTGATCCTCTGACAGTGCAGCACTTCCTCAGTACTTAACCTCTGACAGTGAAACAATCCCTCAGTACTGACCATCTGACAGTGCAGCACTCCCTCAGTACTGACCCTCTGACAGTGCAGCACTCCCTCAGTACTGACCTTCTGACAGTGCAGCGCTTCCTCAGTACTGACCCTCTGACAGTGCAGCACTCCCTCAGTACTGACCCTCTGTCAGTGCAGCACTCCCTCAGTACTGACCTCTGACAGTTTGAGCTCTCCCTCAGTACTGACCCTCTGACAGTGCAGCAGTCCCTCAGTACTGACCGTATGACAGTGCAGCACTCCCTCAGTACTGACCATTTAACAGTGCAGCACTCCCTCAGTACTGACCCTCTGACAGTGCAGCACACCCTCAGCACTGACCCTCTGAAGGTGCAGCAATCCCTCAGTACAGACCCTCAGACAGAGCAGCAATCCCTCAGTACTGTCCCTCCGACAGTGCAGCCCTCCCTCAGTACTGATCCTCTGACAGTGCAGCACTCCCTCAGTACTGTCCCTCCGTTAGTGCAGCACTCCCTCAGTACTGACCCTCTGACAGTGCAGCGCTCCATCAGTACTGACCCTCTGACAGTGCAGCACTCCCTCAGTATTGACCCTCTGACAGTGCAGCACTCCCTCAATACTGAACTTCTGACAGTGCAGCACTCCCTCAGTACTGACACTCAGACAGTGCAGCACTCCCTCAGTACTCACGCTCTGACATTGCATCACTCCCTCAGTACTGACCCTCAGACAATGCAGCACACCCTCAGGACAGACCCTCAGACAGTGCAGCACTCCCTCAGTACTTACGCTCTGACATTGCAGCACTCACTCAGTACTGACCCTCTGACATTGCAGCTCTCCCTCAACTATTACCCTCTGACAGTGCAGCACGCATTCAGCACTGACCCTCTGTAAGTGCAGCACTCCCTCAGTACTGACCCTCTGTCAGTGCAGCACTCCCTCAGTACTGATCCTCTGTCAGTGCAGCACTCCCTCAGTACTGACCCTCTGACAGTGCAGCACGCACTCAGCACTGACCCTCTGTAAGTGCAGCACTCCCTCAGTACTGACCCTCTGACAGTGCAGCACTCCCTCAGTACTGATCCTCTGTCAGTGCAGCACTTCCTCAGTACTGTCCCTCCGACAGTGCAGCACTCCCTCACTACTGATCCTCTCACAGTGCAGCACTCCCTCAGCACCGACCCTCTGACAGTGCAGCACTCCCTCAGTACTGACCCTCTGACAGTGCAGCCGTGCCTCAGTACATTCCCTCTGATAGTGCAGCATTCCCTCAGTACTGACCAGCTGACAGTGCAGCACTCCCTCAGAACTGACCCTCTAACAAGTGCAGCACTCCCTCAGCACTGACCCTCTGACAGTGCAGAACTCCCTCAGTACTGACGCTCTGACAGTGCAGCACTCCCTCAGTACCTACCCTCTGACAGTGCACCACATCCTCAGTACTGACCATCTGACAGTGCACCACTCCCTCAGAAGCGCCCCACTGACAGTGCAGCACTCTCTCACTACTGACCACCTGACAGTGCAGCACTCCCTCAGTACTGAACCTCTGACAGTGCAGCATTCACTCAGTACTGAGCCTCTGGCAGTGCAACACACCCTCAGTACTGATCCTCCGGCAGTGCAACACTCACTCAGTACTGACGCTCTGACAGTGCAGCACTCCCTCAGTACTGACCCTCTGACTGTGCAGCACTGCCTCAGTACTGACCCTCTGACAGTGCAGCGCTGCCTCAGTACTGACCCTCTGACAGTGCAGCCCTCACTCAGTACTGACCCTCTGAAAGTGCAACATTCAAACAGTACTGAATATCTGACAGTGCAGCACTCCCTCAGTACTGACCCTCTAACAAGTGCAGCACTCCCTCAGCACTGACCCTCTGACAGTGCAGCACACCCTCAGTACTGACCCTCTGACAGTGCAGCGCTCCCTCAGTACTGACCCTCTGACAGTGCAGCACTCCCTCAGTACCGACCCTCTGACAGTGCAGCACTCCCTCAGTACTGACCCTCTAACAAGTGCAGCACTCCCTCAGTACTTACGCTCTGACATTGCAGCACTCCCTCAGTACTGACCCTCAGACAATGCAGCACACCCTCAGGACAGACTATCAGACAGTGCAGCACTCCCTCAGTACTTACGCTCTGACATTGCAGCACTCACTCAGTACTGAACCTCTGACAGTGCAGCACTCCCTCTGTACTGACCCTCTGACAGTGCAGCACTCCCTCAGTACTGACACTCTGAGAGTGCTGCACTCCCTCAGTCCTGACCCTCAGAGAGTGCAGCACTCCCTCAGAACTGACCCTCTGACATTGCAGCTCTCCCTCAACTATTACACTCTGACAGTGCAGCACGCACTCAGCACTGACTCTCTGTAAGTGCAGCACTCCCTCAGTACTGACCCTCTGTCAGTGCAGCACTTCCTCAGTACTGTCCCTCCGACAGTGCAGCACTCCCTCACTACTGATCCTCTGACAGTGCAGCACTCCCTCAGCACCGACCCTCTGACAGTGCAGCACTCCCTCAGTACTGACCCTCTGACAGTGCAGCCGTGCCTCAGTACATTCCCTCTGATAGTGCAGAATTCCCTCATTACTGACCCGCTGACAGTGCAGCACTCCGTCAGAACTGACCGTCTGAAGTGCAGCACTCCCTCAGTACTGAACCTATGACAGTGCAGCAGTCCCTCAGTACTGACCCTCTGACAGTGCAGCACTCCCTCAGTACTGACGCTCTGACAGTGCAGCACTCCCTCAGTAACTACCCTCTGACAGTGCACCACATCCTCAGTACTGACCATCTGACAGTGTACCACTCCCTCAGAAGCGCCCTACTGACAGTGCAGCACTCTCTCACTACTGACCACCTGACAGTGCAGCACTCCCTCAGTACTGAACCTCTGACAGTGCACCATTCACTCAGTACTGACCCTCTGGCAGTGCAACACTCCCTCAGTACTGATCCTCTGGCAGTGCAACACTCACTCAGTACTGACGCTCTGACAGTGCAGCACTCCCTCAGTACTGACACTCTGACAGTGCAGCACTGCCTCAGTACTGACCCTCTGACAGTGCAGCGCTGCCTCAGTACTGACCCTCTGACAGTGCAGCACTCACTCAGAACTGACCCTCTGAAAGTGCAGCATTCACTCAGTACTGAATATCTGACAGTGCAGCACTCCCTCAGTACTGACCATCTAACAAGTGCAGCACTCCCTCAGCACTGACCCTCTGACAGTGCAGCACTCCCTCAGTACTGACCCTCTGACAGTTCAGCACTCCTTCAGCACTGACCCTCTGTCAGTGCAGCACTCCCTCAGTACTGACCATCTGACAGTGCAGCACTCCCTCAGTACTGACCATCTGACAGTGCAGCATTCACTCAGTACTGAACATCTGACAGTGCGGCGCTACCTCAGTACTGACCCTCTAACAATTGCAGCACTCCCTCAGCACTGATCCTCTGACAGCGCAGCACTCCCTCAGTACTGACTATCTGGCAGTGCAGCACTCCCGCAGTACTGACCTCTGACAGTTTGAGCTCTCCCTCAGTACTGACCCTCTGACAGTGCAGCACTCCCTCAGTACTGACCCTCTGACAGTGCAGCACTCCCTCAGTACTGACCCTCTAACAGTGCAGCACTCCCTCAATACTGACTCTCTGACAATGCAAAAGTTACTCAGCACTGTCCCTCCGACAGTGCAGCACTCCCTCAGTACTGATCCTCTGACAGTGCAGCATTCCCTCAGCACCGACACTCTGACAGTGCAGCACTCCCTCAGTACTGACCCTCTGAATGTGCAGCACTCCCTCAGTACTGACCCTCTGACAGTGCAGCACTCCCTCAGTACTGTCCCTCTGACAGTGCAGCACTCCCTCAGTACTGACCCTCTGACAGTGTAGCATTTCCTCAGTACTGAATATCTGACAGTGCAGCGCTCCCTCAGTACTGACCTCTGACAGTGCAGCACTCCCTCAGTACGGACCCTCTGTTGTGCAGCACCCCCTCAGTACTGACCCTCTGACAGTGCAGCACTCCCGCAGTACTGACCATCTGACAGTGCAGCACTCCCTCAGTACTGATCCTCCGACAATTCAGCTCTCCCTCAGTACTGATCCTCTGACAGTGGAGCTCTATCTCAGTACTGAACATCTGACAGTGCTGCACTCCCTCAGTACTGGCTCTGACAATGCAGCACTCCCTCAGGACAGACCTTCTGACAGTGCAGCACTTCCTCAGAACTGACCCTCAGACAGTCCAGCACTCCCTCAGTACTTACGCTCTGACATTGCAGCACTCCCTCAATACTGACCCTCTGACAAAGCAGCAATACTTCAGGACAGACCGTCTGATAGTGCAGCACTCACTCACTACTGAACCTCTGACAGTGCAGCACTCCCTCTGTACTGACCTTCTGACAGTGCAGCACTCCCTCAGTACTGACACTCTGAGATTGCAGCACTCCCTCAGTACTGACCCTCAGACAGTGCAGCACTCCCTCAGTACTGACCCTCTGACATTGCAGCTCTCCCTCAACTATTACCATCTGACAGTGCAGCACACCCTCAGCACTGACCCTCTGAAAGTGCAGCACTCCCTCAGTACTGATCCTCTGACAGTGCAGCACTTCCTCAGTACTGACCCTCTGACAGTGAAACAATCCCTCAGTACTGATCCTCTGACAGTGTAGCACTTCCTCAGTACTGTCCCTCCGACAGTGCAGCACTCCCTCAGTACCGATCCTCTGACAATGCAGCACTCCCTCAGCACCGACCCTCTGACAGTGCAGCATTCCCTCAGTACTGACCTTCTGACAGTGCAGCACTCCCTCAGTACTGACCCTCTGACAGTGCAGCACTCCCTCAATACTGACCTTCTGACAGTGCAGCACTCCCTCTTTACTGACCCTCCGACAGTGCAGCAGTCCCTCAGTACTGACCCTCCGACAGTACCGCACTCCCTCAGTACTGACCCTCTGACAGTGCAGCACTCCTTCAGTACTGACCACCTGACAGTGCAGCACTCCCTCATTCTTGACCCTCTGACAGTGCACCACTCACTCAGTACAGACAATCTGACAGTGCAACACTCCCTCAGTACTGACCCTCAGACAGTGCGCCACATCCTCAGTACTGAAAATTTGACAGTGCAGCACTCTCTCACTACTGACCACCTGACAGTGCAGCACTCCCTCCGTACTGACCCTCTGACAGTGCAGCACTCACTCAGTACTGAACCTCTGACAGTGAAGCATTCCCTCACTACTGACCACCTGACAGTACAGCACTCCCTCAGTACTGACCCTCTCACAGTGCACCATTCACTCAGTACTGACCCTCTGGCAGTGCAGCACTCCCTCAGTACTGTCCCTCTGACAGTGCAGCACTCCCTCAGTACTGACCCTCTGACAGTGCAGCAATCCCTCTGTACTGACCCTCCGACAGTGTACCACCTCCTCAGAACTGACCATCTGACAGTGCAGCACTCCCTCAGTAGTGACCCTCTGAGAGTGCAGCACTCCCTCAGTACTGACCCTCTGACAGTGCAGCGCTCCCTCAGTACTGACCCTCTGACAGTGCAGCACTCCCTCAATACTGAACTTCTGACAGTGCAGCACTCCCTCAGTACTGAACTTCTGACAGTGCAGCACTCCCTCAGTACTGACACTCAGACAGTGCAGCACTCCCTCAGTACTTACGCTCTGACATTGCAGCACTCACTCAGTACTGAACCTCTGACAGTGCAGCACTGCCTCTGTACTGACCCTCTGACAGTGCAGCACTCCCTCAGTACTGACACTCTGACAGTGCAGCACTCCCTCAGTACTGACCCTCAGAGAGTGCAGCACTCCCTCAGAACTGACCCTCTGACATTGCAGCTCTCCCTCAACTATTACCCTCTGACAGTGCAGCACGCACTCAGCACTGACCCTCTGAAAGTGCAGCACTCCCTCAGTACTGACCCTCTGACAGTGCAGCACTCCCTCAGTACTGATCCTCTGTCAGTGCAGCACTTCCTCAGTACTGTCCCGCCGACAGTGCAGCACTCCCTCACTACTGATCCTCTGACAGCGCAGCACTCCCTCAGCACCGACCCTCTGACAGTGCAGCACTCCCTCAGTACTGACCCTCTGACAGTGCAGCCGTGACTCAGTACATTCCCTCTGATAGTGCAGCATTCCCTCAGTACTGACCCGCTGACAGTGCAGCACTCCGTCAGAACTGACCGTCTGAAGTGCAGCACTCCCTCAGTACTGACCCTCTGACAGTGCAGAACTCCCTCAGTACTGACCCTCTGACAGTGCAGCACTCCCTCAGTACTGACACTCTGACAGTGCAGCACTCCCTCAGTACCTACCCTCTGACAGTGCACCACATCCTCAGTACTGACCATCTGACAGTGCACCACTCCCTCAGTAGCGCCCCACTGACAGTGCAGCACTCTCTCACTACTGACCACCTGACAATGCAGCACTCCCTCAGTACTGACCCTCTGACAGTGCAGCACTCATTCAGTACTGAACCTCTGACAGTGCACCATTCACTCAGTACTGACCCTCTGGCAGTGCAACACTCCCTCAGTACTGATCCTCTGGCAGTGCAACTCTCACTCAGTACTGACCCACAGACAGTGCAGCACTCCCTCAGTACTGACCCTCTGACAGTGTAGCACTGCCTCAGTCCTGACCCTCTGACAGTGCAGCACAGCCTCAGTACTGACCCTCTGACAGTGCAGCACTCACTCAGTACTGACGATCTGAAAGTGCAGCATTCACTCAGTACTGAATATCTGACAGTGCAGCACTCCATCAGTACTGACCCTCTAACAAGTGCTGCACTCCCTCATCACTGACCCTCTGACAGGGCAGCACTCCCTCAGTACTGACCATCTGGCAGTGCAGCACTCCCTCAGTACTGACCTCTGACAGTTTGAGCTCTCCCTCAGTACTGACCCTCTGACAGTGCAGCACTCCCTCAGCACTGAGCCTCAGACAGTGCAGCACTCCCTCTGTACTGACCATCTGACAGTGCAGCACTCCCTCAGTACTGACCGTCTGACAGTGCAGCATTCCTTCAGCTCTGACCCTCTGTCAGTGCAGCACTCCCTCATTACTGACCATCTGACAGTGCAGCACTCCCTCAGTTCTGACCATCTGACAGTGCAGCATTCACTCAGTACTGAATATCTGACAGTGCAGCGCTCCCTCAGTACTGACCCTCTAACAATTGCAGCACTCCCTCAGCCCTGACCCTCTGACAGTGCAGCACTCCCTCAGTACTGACCATCTGGCAGTGCAGCACTCCCTCAGTACTGACCTCTGACAGTTTGAGCTCTCCCTCAGTACTGACCCTCTGACAGTGCAGCACTCCCTCAGTACTGACCCTCTGACAGTGCAGCACTCCCACAGTACTGTCCCTCTGACAGTGCAGCACTCCCTCAGTACTGGCCCTCTGACAGTGCAGCATTTCCTCAGTACTGAATATCTGACAGTGCAGCGCTCCCTCAGTACTGACCTCTGACAGTGCAGCACTCCCTCAGTACTGACCCTCTGATTGTGCAGGACTCCCTCAGTACTGACCCTCTGACAGTGCAGCACTCCCGCAGTACTGAACCCCTAACAGTGCAGCACTCCCTCAGTACTGATCCTCCGACAATTCAGCTCTCCCTCAGTACTGATCCTCTGACAGAGTGAGCTCTATCTCAGTACTGAACATCTGACAGTGCTGCATTCCCTCAGTACTGGCTCTGACAAAGCAGCACTCTTTCAGGACAGACCGTCTGATAGTGCAGCACTCACTCACTAATAAACCTCTGACAGTGCAGCACTCACTCTGTACTGACCTTCTGACAGTGCAGTACTCCCTCAGTACTGACACTCTGAGATTGCTGCACTCCCTCAGTACTGACCCTCAGACAGTGCAGCACTCCCTCAGTACTGACCCTCTGACATTGCAGCTCTCCCTCAACTATTACCCTCTGACAGTGCAGCACACCCTCCGCACTGACCCTCTGAAAGTGCTGCACTCCCTCAGTACTGATCCTCTGACAGTGCAGCACTTCCTCAGTACTTAACCTCTGACAGTGAAACAATCCCTCAGTACTGACCATCTGACAGTGCAGCACTCCCTCAGTACTGACCCTCTGACAGTGCAGCACTCCCTCAGTACTGACCCTCTGACAGTGCAGCGCTCCCTCAGTACTGACCTTCTGACAGTGCAGCACTCCCTCAGTACTGACCCTCTGACAGTGCAGCACTCCCTCAATACTGACCTTCTGACAGTGCAGCACTCCCTCTTTACTGACCCTCCGACAGTGCAGCAGTCCCTCAGTACTGACCCTCCGACAGTACCGCACTCCCTCAGTACTGACCACCTGACAGTGCAGCACTCCTTCAGTACTGACCACCTGACAGTGCAGCACTCCCTCATTCTTGACCCTCTGACAGTGCACCACTCACTCAGTACAGACAATCTGACAGTGCAACACTCCCTCAGTACTGACGCTCTGACAGTGCAGCACTCCCTCAGTACTGACCCTCTGACAGTGCAGCACTCCCTCTTAATGACCCTCCGACAGTGCAGCAGTCCCTCAGTACTGACCCTCCGACAGTACCGCACTCCCTCAGTACTGACCACCTGACAGTGCAGCACTCCTTCAGTACTGACCACCTGACAGTGCAGCACTCCCTCATTCTTGACCCTCTGACAGTGCACCACTCACTCAGTACAGACAATCTGACAGTGCAACACTCCCTCAGTACTGACGCTCTGACAGTGCAGCTCTCCCTCAGTACTGACCCTCAGACAGTGCACCACATCCTCAGTACTGACCATTTCACAGTGCAGCACTCTCTCACTACTGACCACCTGACAGTGCAGCACTCCCTCCGTACTGACCCTCTGACAGTGCAGCACTCACTCAGTACTGAAGCTCTGACAGTGCAGCATTCCCTCACTACTGACCACCTGACAGTACAGCACTCCCTCAGTACTGACCCTCTCACAGTGCACCATTCACTCAGTACTGACCCTCTGGCAGTGCAACACTCCCTCAGTACTGTCCCTCTGACAGTGCAGCACTCCCTCAGTACTGACCCTCTGACAGTGCAGCACTCCCTCTGTACTGACCCTCCGACAGTGTACCACATCCTCAGTACTGACCATCTGACAGTGCAGCACTCCCTCAGTAGTGACCCTCTGAGAGTGCAGCACTCCCTCAGTACTGACCCACTGTCAGTGCAGCATTCCCTCAGTACTAAATATCTGACAGTGCATTGCTCCCTCAGTACTGACCCTCTGACAGTGCAGCACTCCCTCAGTACTGACCCTCTGACAGTGCAGCACTCCCTCAATACTGACCTTCTGACAGTGCAGCACTCCCTCAGAACTGACCCTCTGACAGTGCAGCACTCCCTCAGTATAGACCCTCTGACAGTGTGAGCTCTATCTCAGTACTGACCATCTGACAGTGCAGCACTCCCTCAGTACTGACCCTCTGACAGTGTAGCACTGCCTCAGTCCTGACCCTCTGACAGTGCAGCACAGCCTCAGTACTGACCCTCTGACAGTGCAGCACTCACTCGGTACTGACCCTCTGAAAGTGCAGCATTCACTCAGTACTGAATATCTGACAGTGCAGCACTCCATCAGTACTGACCCTCTAACAAGTGCTGCACTCCCTCATCACTGACCCTCTGACAGGGCAGCACTCCCTCAGTACTGACCATCTGGCAGTGCAGCACTCCCTCAGTACTGACCTCTGACAGTTTGAGCTCTCCCTCAGTACTGACCCTCTGACAGTGCAGCACTCCCTCAGCACTGAGCCTCAGACAGTGCAGCACTCCCTCTGTACTGACCATCTGACAGTGCAGCACTCCCTCAGTACTGACCGTCTGACAGTGCAGCACTCCTTCAGCTCTGACCCTCTGTCAGTGCAGCACTCCCTCATCACTGACCATCTGACAGTGCAGCACTCCCTCAGTACTTACCATCTGACAGTGCAGCATTCACTCAGTACTGAATATCTGACAGTGCAGCGCTCCCTCAGTACTGACCCTCTAACAATTGCAGCACTCCCTCAGCACTGACCCTCTGACAGTGCAGCACTCCCTCAGTACTGACCCTCTGACAGTGCAGCACTCCCTCAGTACTGATCCTCTGACAGTGCAGCATTCCCTCAGCACCGATACTCTGACAGTGCAGCACTCCCTCAGTACTGACCCTCTGATTGTGCAGCACTCCCTCAGTACTGACCCTCTGACAGTGCAGCACTCGCTCAGTACTGACCCTCTGACAGTGCAGCACTCCCTCAATACCGACGTTCTGACAGTGCAGCACTCCCTCAGTACTGACCCACTGACAGTGCAGCACTCCCTCAGTACTGACCCCCTAACAGTGCAGCACTCCCTCAGTATAGACCCTCTGACAGTGCAGCACTCCCTCAGTACTGACCCTCTGACAGTGCAGCACTCCCTCAGTACTGACCCTCTGACAGTGCAGCACTCCCTCTGTACTGACCCTCCGACAGTGCAGCACTCCCTCAGTACTGACCCTCTGACAGTGCAGCACTCCCTCAGTACTGACCCTCCGACAGTGCAGCACCCCCTCAGTACTGACCCTCTGACAGTGCAGCACTCCCTCAGTATTGACCCTCTGACAGTGCAGCACTCCCTCAGTACTTACCAACTAACAGTGCAGCACTCCCCCAGTACTGATCCTCCGACAGTTCTGCTCTCTCTCAGTAATGATCCTCTGACCGTGCAGCACTCCCTCAGTACTGATCACCTGACAGTGTGAGCACCATCTCAGTACTGACCCACTGACAATGCAGCACTCCCTCAGTACTAACCCTCTGACAATGCAGCACTCCCTCAGTACTGACCCTCAGACAGTGCAGCACTCCTTCAGTACTGACCCTCAGACAGTGCAGCACACCCTCGGTACAGACCATCTGGCAGTGCAGCACTCCCTCAGTATTGACCTCTGACATTTTGAGCTCTCCCTCTGTACTGACCCTCTGACAGTACGGCACTCCCTCAGTACTGACGCTCTGAAAATGCAGCACTCACTCAGGACTGACCTTCTGACAGTGCAGCACTCCCTCAGTACTGACCCTCTGACATTGCAGCACTCCCTCAGTACTTACCCTCTGACAGTGCGGCACTACCTCATTACTGATCCTCGGACAATTCAGCACTCCCTCAGTACTTCTGACAGTGCAGCATTCACTCAGTACTGAATATCTGACAGTGCAGCGCTCCCTCAGTACTGACCCTCCGGCAGTGCAGCACTCCCTCAGCACTGACCCTCTGACAGTGCAGCTCTCCCTCAGTACTGACCATCTGGCAGTGCAGCCCTCCCTCAGTACTGACCCTCTGACAGTGCAGCACTCCCTCAGTACTGACCCTCTGACAGTGCAGCATTCCCTCAGTACTGACCCGCTGACAGTGCAGCACTCCGTCAGAACTGACTGTCTGAAGTGCAGCACTCCCTCAGTACTGAACCTATGACAGTGCAGCACTCCCTCAGTACTGACCCTGTGACAATGCAGCACTCCCTCAGTACTGACCCGCTAACAGTGCAGCACTCCCTCAATACTGACTCTCTGACAGTGCAGAAGTTCCACAGTACTGATCCTCTGACAGTGCAGCATTCCCTCAGCACCGACACTCTGACAGTGCAGCACTCCCTCAGTACTGACCGTCTGAATGTGCAGCACTCCCTCAGTACTGACCCTCTGACAGTGCAGCACTCCCTCCGTACTGACCCTCTGACAGTGCAGCACTCCCTCAGTACTGACACTCTGAGATTGCAGCACTCCCTCAGTACTGACCCACAGACAGTGCAGCACTCCCTCAGTAATGACCCTCTGACATTGCAGCTCTCCCTCAACTATTACCCTCTGACAGTGCAGCACACCCTCAGCACTGACCCTCTGAAAGTGCAGCACTCCCTCAGTACTGATCCTCTGACAGTGCAGCAATCCCTCAGTACTGATCCTCTGACAGTGCAACAATCCCTCAAACTGATCCTCTGACAGTGCAGCACTTCCTCAGTACTGTCCCTCCGACAGTGCAGCACTCCCGCAGTACTGATCCTCTGACAGTGCAGCACTCCCTCAGTGCTGACCCTCTGACAGTGCAGCGCTCCCTCAGTACTGATGCTCTGACAGTGCAGCATTCCCTCATTACTGACCCTCTGACAGTGCAGCACTCCCTCAATACTGACCTTCTGACAGTGCAGCACTCCCTCAGTACGAACCCTCCGACAGTGCAGCAGTCCCTCAGTACTGAACCTCCGACAGTACCGCACTCCCTCAATACTGACCCTCTGACAGTGCAGCACTCCTTCAGTACTGACCACCTGACAGTGCAGCACTCCCTCAGTACTGACCCTCAGACAGTGCACCACATCCTCAGTACTGACCATCTGACAGTGCAGCACTCTCTCACTACTGACCAACTGACAGTGCAGAACTCCCTCCGTACTGAACCTCTGACAGTGCAGCACTCACTCAGAACGGAACCTCTGACAGTGCAGCATTCCCTCAGTACTGACCACCTGACAGTACAGCACTCCCTCAGTACTGACCCTCTCACAGTGCACCATTCACTCAGTACTGACCCTCTGGCAGTGCAACACTCCCCCAGCACTGTCCCTCTGACAGTGCAGCACTCTCTCTGTACTGATCCTCTGACAGTGTACCACATCCTCAGTACTGACCATCTGACAGTGCAGCACTCCCTCAGTTGTGAAACTCTGACAGTGCAGCACTCCCTCAGTACTAAATATCTGACAGTGCATTACTCCCTCAGTACTGACCCTCTGACAGTGCAGCACTCCCTCAGTACTGACCCTCTGACAGTGCAGCACTCCCTCAATACTGACCTTCTGACAGTGCAGCACTCTCTCAGTACTGACCCTCTGACAGTGCAGCACTCCCTCAGTACTGACCCCCTAACAGTGCAGCACTCCCTCAGTATAGACCCTCTGACAGTGTGAGCTCTATGTCAGTACTGACCATCTGACAGTGCAGCACTCCCTCAGTACTGACCCTCTGACAGTGCAGCACTCCCTCAGTACTGACCCTCTGACAGTGCAGCTCTCCCTCAGTACTGACCCTCTGATTGTGCAGCAGTCCCTCAGTATTGACCCTCAGAAAGTGCAGCAATCCCTCAGTACTGACCCTCTGACAGTGCAGCACTCCCTCAGTACTTACCCTCTGACAGTGCGGCACGACCTCATTACTGATCCTCGGACAATTCAGCACTCCCTCAGTACTGACCCTCTGACAGTGCAGCATTCACTCAGTACTGAATATCTGACAGTGCAGCGCTCCCTCAGTACTGACCCTCCGGCAGTGCAGCACTCCCTCAGCACTGACCCTCTGACAGTGCAGCTCTACCTCAGTACTGACCATCTGGCAGTGCAGCCCTCCCTCAGTACAGACCCTCTGATAGTGCAGCACTCCCTCAATACTTACCCTCTGACAGTGCGGCACTACCTCAGTACTGAACATTTGTCAGTGCAGCACTCCCTCAGTACTGACCCTCTGACAGTGCAGCACACCCTCAGTACTGACCCTCTGACAGTGCAGCACTCCCTCAGTACTGACCCTCTGACAGTGCAGCATTCCCTCAGTACTGACCCGCTAACAGTGCAGCACTCCCTCAATACTGACTCTCTGACAGTGCAGAAGTTCCACAGTACTGATCCTCTGACAGTGCAGCATTCCCTCAGCACCGACACTCTGACAGTGCAGCACTCCCTCAGTACTGAGCCTCTGAATGTGCAGCACTCCCTCAGTACTGACCCTCTGACAGTGCAGCACTCCCTCCGTACTGACCTTCTGACAGTGCAGCACTCCCTCAGTACTGACACTCTGAGATTGCAGCACTCCCTCAGTACTGACCCTCAGACAGTGCAGCACTCCCTCAGTAATGACCCTCTGACATTGCAGCTCACCCTCAACTATTACCCTCTGACAGTGCAGCACACCCTCAGCACTGACCCTCTGAAAGTGCAGCACTCCCTCAGTACTGATCCTCTGACAGTGCAGTAATCCCTCAGTACTGATCCTCTGACAGTGCAACAATCCCTCAGTACTGATCCTCTGACAGTGCAGCACTTCCTCAGTACTGTCCCTCCGACAGTGCAGCACTCCCTCAGTACTGATCATCTGACAGTGCAGCACTCCCTCAGCACCGACCCTCTGACAGTGCAGCACTCCCTCAGTACTGACCCACTGACAGTGCAGCACTCCCTCAGTACTGATGCTCTGACAGTGCAGCACTCCCTCAGTACTGACCCTCTGACAGTGCAGCACTCCCTCAATACTGACCTTCTGACAGTGCAGCACTCCCTCAGTACTAACCCTCCGACAGTGCAGCAGTCCCTCAGTACTGACCCTCCGACAGTACCGCACTCCCTCAATACTGACCCTTCTGACAGTGCAGCACTCCTTCAGTACTGACCACCTGACAGTGCAGCACTCCCTCATTCGTGACCCTCTGACAGTGCTGCACTCCCTCAGCACTGACCCTCTGACAGTGCACCACTCACTCAGTACAGACAATCTGACAGTGCAACACTCCCTCAGTACTGACGCTCTGACAGTGCAGCACTCCCTCAGTACTGACCCTCAGACAGTGCACCACATCCTCAGTACTGACCATCTGACAGTGCAGCACTCTCTCACTACTGACCACCTGACAGTGCAGCACTCCCTCCGTACTGACCCTCTGACAGTGCAGCACTCACTCAGAACGGAACCTCTGACAGTGCAGCATTCCCTCAGTACTGACCACCTGACAGTACAGCACTCCCTCAGTACTGACCCTCTCACAGTGCACCATTCACTCAGTACTGACCCTCTGGCAGTGCAACACTCCCTCAGTACTGTCCCTCTGACAGTGCAGCACTCCCTCTGTACTGATCCTCTGACAGTGTACCACATCCTTAGTACTGACCATCTGACAGTGCAGCACTCCCTCAGTAGTGAAACTCTGACAGTGCAGGACTCCCTCAGTACTAAATATCACACAGTGCATTGCTCCCTCAGTACTGACCCTCTGACAGTGCAGCACTCCCTCAGTACTGACCCTCTGACAGTGCAGCACTCCCTCAATACTGACCTTCTGACAGTGCAGCACTCCCTCAGTACTGACCCTCTGACAGTGCAGCACTCCCACATTACTGACCGTCTGACAGTGCAGCACTCCCTCAGTACTGACCGGCTGACAGTGCAGCACTCCCTCAATACTGACCCTCTGACAGTGCAGCACTCCCTCAGTACTGACCCTCTGATTGTGCAGCAGTCCCTCAGTATTGACCCTCTGACAGTGCAGCACTCGCTCAGTACTTACCAACTAACAGTGCAGCACTCCCTCAGTACTGATCCTCCGACAGTTCTGCTCTCTCTCAGTAATGATCCTCTGACCGTGCAGCACTCCCTCAGTACTGATCACCTGATAGTGTGAGCTCTATCTCAGTACTGACCCACTGACAATGCAGCACTCCCTCAGTACTAACCCTCTGACAGTGCAGCACTCCCTCAGTCCTGACCCTCAGACAGTGTAGCACTCCTTCAGTAGTGACCCTCAGACAGTGCAGCACTCCCTCAGTACAGACCCTCTGGCAGTGCAGCACTCCCTCAGTATTGACCTCTGACATTATGAGCTCTCCCTCTGTACTGACCCTCTGACAGTACGGCACTCCCTCAGTACTGACGCTCTGAAAATGCAGCACTCACTCAGGACTGACCTTCTGACAGTGCAGCACTCCCTCAGTACTGACCCTCTGACATTGCAGCACTCGCTCAGCACTGACCCTCAGAAAGTGCAGCACTCCCTCAGTACTGACCCTCTGACAGTGCAGCAGTCCCTCAGTACTTACCCTCTGACAGTGTGGCACAACCTCATTACTGATCCTCGGACAATTCAGCACTCCCTCAGTACTGACTCTCTGACAGTGCAGCATTCACTCAGTACTGACCCTCTGACAGTGCAGCGCTCCCTCAGTACTGACCCTCCGGCAGTGCAGCACTCCCTCAGCACTGACCCTCTGACAGTGCAGCTCTCCCTCAGCACTGAACATCTGGCAGTGCAGCCCTCCCTCAGTACAGACACTCTGATAGTGCAGCACTCCCTCAGTACTTACCCTCTGACAGTGCGGCACTCCCTCAGCACTGACCCTCTGATAGTGCAGCACTCCCTCAGTACTTACCCTCTGACAGTGCGGCATTACCTCAGTACTGATCCTTTGTCATTGCAGCACTCCCTCAGTACTGACCCTCTGACAGTGCAGCACACCCTCAGTACTGACCCTCTGACAATGCAGCACTCCCTCAGTACTGACCCTCTAACAGTGCAGCACTCCCACAATACTGACTCTTTGCCTATGCAGAAGTTCCTCAGTACTGTCCCTCCGACAGTGCAGCACTCCCTCAGTTCTGATCCTCTGACAGTGCAGCACTCCCTCAGTACTGACCCTCTGACAGAGCAGCACACCCTCAGTACTGACCCTCTGAATGTGCAGCACTCCCTCAGTACTGACCCTCTGACAGTGCAGCACTCCCACAGTACTGTTCCTCTGACAGTGCAGCATTCCCTCAGTACTGACCCGCTGACAGTGCAGCACACCCTCAGTACTGAACCTATGACAGTGCAGCACTCCCTCAGTACTGAATCTCTCACAGTGCAGCTGTCACTCAGTACTGACCCTCTGACAGAGCAGCATTCCCTCAGTACTGAACCTCTGACAGTGCAGCACTCCCTCACTACTGACCCTCTGACAGTGCAGCATTCCCTCAGTACTGAATATCTGACAGTGCAGCGCTCCCTCAGTACTGACACTCTGATTGTGCAGCACTCCCTCAGTAGTGACCCCCTAACAGTGCAGCACTCCCTCAGTACTGATCCTCTGACAGTGTGAGCTCTATCTCAGTACTGAACATGTGACAGTGCAGCACTCCCTCAGTACTGACCCACTGACAGTGCAGCACTCCCTCAGTACTGAACCCCTAACAGTGCAGCACTCCCTCAGTATAGACCCTCTGACAGTGTGAGCTCTATCTCAGTACTGACCATCTGACAGTGCAGCACTCCCTCAGTACTGACCCTCCGACAGTGCAGCACTCCCTCAGTACTGACACTCTGACAGTGCAGCACTCCCTCAGTACTGACCCTCTGACAGTGCAGCACTCCCTCAGTACTTACCAACTAACAGTGCAGCACTCCCCCAGTACTGATCCTCCGACAGTTCTGCTCTCTCTCAGTAATGATCCTCTGACCGTGCAGCACTCCCTCAGTACTGATCACCTGACAGTGTGAGCTCTATCTCAGTACTGACCCACTGACAATGCAGCACTCCCTCAGTACTAACCCTCTGACAGTGCAGCACTCCCTCAGTACTGATCCTCAAACAGTGCAGCACTCCTTCAGTACTGACCCTCAGACAGTGCAGCACTCCCTCAGTACAGTCCCTCTGGCAGTGCAGCACTCCCTCAGTACTGACCCTCTGACAGTGCAGCACTCCCTCAGTACTGACCCTCTGACAGTGCAGCACTCCCTCAGTACAGACCCTCCAACAATTGCAGCACTCCCTCAGCACTGACCCTCTGACAGTGCAGCACTCCCTCATTACTGACCATCTGGCAGTGCAGCACTCCCTCAGGACTGACCCTCTGACAGTGCAGCACACCCTCAGTACTGACCATCTGGCAGTGCAGTAATCCCTCAGTACTGACCTCTGACAGTTTGAGCTCTCCCTCAGTACTGACCCTCTGACAGTGCAACACTCCCTCAGTACTGACCCTCTGACAGTGCAGCACTCCCTCAGTACTGTCCCTCTGACAGTGCAGCACTCCCTCAGTACTGAACCCCTAACAGTGCAGCACTCCCTCAGTATAGACCCTCTGACAGTGTGAGCTCTATCTCAGTACTGACCATCTGACAGTGCAGCACTCCCTCAGTTCTGACCCTCTGACAGTGCAGCACTCCCTCAGTACTGACCCACCGACAGTGCAGCACTCCCTCAGTACTGACCATCTGACAGTGCAGCACTCCCTCAGTACTGACCCTCTGATTGTGCAGCAGTCCCTCAGTATTGACCCTCTGACAGTGCAGCACTCCCTCAGTACAGACCCTCTGGCAGTGCAGCACTCCCTCAGTATTGACCCTCTGACAGTGCAGCACTCCCTCAGTACTAAATATCTGACAGGGCATTGCTCCCTCAGTACTGACCCCCTGACAGTGCAGCACTCCCTCAGTACTGACCCTCTGACAGTGCAGCACTCCCTCAATACTGACCTTCTGACAGTGCAGCACTCCCTCAGTACTGACCCTCAGAAAGTGCAGCACTCCCTCAGTACTGACCATCTGACAGTGCAGCACTCCCTCAGTACTGACCCTCTAACAATTGCAGCACTCCCTCAGCACTGACCCTCTGACAGTGCAGCAGTCCCTCATTACTGACCATCTGGCAGTGCAGCACTCCCTCAGGTCTGACCCTCTGACAGTGCAGCACTCCCTCAGTACTGACCATCCGGCAGTGCAGCAATCCCTCCGCACTGACCTCTGACAGTTTGAGCTCTCTCTCAGTACTGACCCTCTGACAGTGCAGCACTCCCTCAGTACTGACCCTCTGACAGTGCAGCACTCCCTCAGTACTGACCCTCTGACAGTGCAGCACTCCCTCAGTACTGAACCCCTAACAGTGCAGCAATCCCTCAGTATAGACCCTCTGACAGCGTGAGCTCTATCTCAGTAATGATCCTCTGACCGTGCAGCAATCCCTCAGTACTGATCACCTGACAGTGTGAGCTCCATCTCAGTACTGACCCACTGACAATGCAGCACTCCCTCAGTACTAACCCTCTGACAATGCAGCACTCCCTCAGTACTAACCCTCTGACAGTGCAGCACTCCCTCAGTACTGACCCTCAGACAGTGCAGCACTCCTTCAGTACTGACCCTCAGACAGTGCAGCACTCCCTCAGTACAGACACTCTGGCATGGCAGCACTCCCTCAGTAATGACCCTCTGACAGTGCAGCACTCCCTCAGTACTAAATATCTGACAGTGCATTGCTCCCTCAGTACTGACCCTCTGACAGTGCAGCACTCCCTCAGTACTGACCCTCTGACAGTGCAGCACTCCCTCAGTCCTGACCCTCAGAAAGTGCAGCAGTCCCCGAGTACTGATCCTCCGACAGTTCTGCTCTCTCTCAGTAATGATCCTCTGACCGTGCAGCACTCCCTCAGTACTGATCACCTGACAGTGTGAGCTCTATCTCAGTACTGACCCACTGACAATGCAGCTCTTCCTCAGTACTAACCCTCTGACAGTGCAGCACTCCCTCAGTACTGATCCTCAAACAGTGCAGCACTCCTTCAGTACTGACCCTCAGACAGTGCAGCACTCCCTCAGTACAGTCCCTCTGGCAGTGCAGCACTCCCTCAGTACTGACCCTCTGACAGTGCAGCACTCCCTCAGTACTGACCCTCTGACAGTGCAGCACTCCCTCAGTACTGACCCTCCAACAATTGCAGCACTCCCTCAGCACTGACCCTCTGACAGTGCAGCACTCCCTCATTACTGACCATCTGGCAGTGCAGCACTCCCTCAGGACTGACCCTCTGACAGTGCAGCACACCCTCAGTACTGACCATCTGGCAGTGCAGTAATCCCTCAGTACTGAACTCTCACAGTTTGAGCTCTCCCTCAGTACTGACCCTCTGACAGTGCAACACTCCCTCAGTACTGACCCTCTGACAGTGCAGCACTCCCTCAGTACTGTCCCTCTGACAGTGCAGCACACCCTCAGTACTGAACCTCTAACAGTGCAGCACTCCCTCAGTATAGACCCTCTGACAGTGTGAGCTCTATCTCAGTACTGACCATCTGACAGTGCAGCACTCCCTCAGTACTGACCCTCTGACAGTGCAGCACTCCCTCAGTACTGACCCACCGACAGTGCAGCACTCCCTCAGTACTGACCATCTGACAGTGCAGCACTCCCTCAGTACTGACCCTCTGATTGTGCAGCAGTCCCTCAGTATTGACCCTCTGACAGTGCAGCACTCCCTCAGTACAGACCCTCTGGCAGTGCAGCACTCCCTCAGTATTGACCCTCTGACAGTGCAGCACTCCCTCAGTACTAAATATCTGACAGTGCATTGCTCCCTCAGTAGTGACCCTCTGACAGTGCAGCACTCCCTCAGTACTGACCCTCTGACAGTGCAGCACTCCCTCAATACTGACCTTCTGACAGTGCAGCACTCCCTCAGTACTGACCCTCAGAAAGTGCAGCACTCCCTCAGTACTGACCATCTGACAGTGCAGCACTCCCTCAGTACTGACCCTCTAACAATTGCAGCACTCCCTCAGCACTGACCCTCTGACAGTGCAGCAGTCCCTCATTACTGACCATCTGGCAGTGCAGCACTCCCTCAGGTCTGACCCTCTGACAGTGCAGCACTCCCTCAGTACTGACCATCTGGCAGTGCAGCAATCCCTCCGCACTGACCTCTGACAGTTTGAGCTCTCTCTCAGTACTGACCCTCTGACAGTGCAGCACTCCCTCAGTACTGACCCTCTGACAGTGCAGCACTCCCTCAGTACTGACCCTCTGACAGTGCAGCACTCCCTCAGTACTGAACCCCTAACAGTGCAGCAATCCCTCAGTATAGACCCTCTGACAGTGTGAGCTCTATCTCAGTAATGATCCTCTGACCGTGCAGCAATCCCTCAGTACTGATCACCTGACAGTGTGAGCTCCATCTCAGTACTGACCCACTGACAATGCAGCACTCCCTCAGTACTAACCCTCTGACAATGCAGCACTCCCTCAGTACTAACCCTCTGACAGTGCAGCACTCCCTCCGTACTGACCCTCAGACAGTGCAGCACTCCTTCAGTACTGACCCTCAGTGCAGCACTCCCTCAGTACAGACACTCTGGCATGGCAGCACTCCCTCAGTATTGACCCTCTGACAGTGCAGCACTCCCTCAGTACTAAATATCTGACAGTGCATTGCTCCCTCAGTACTGACCCTCTGACAGTGCAGCACTCCCTCAGTACTGACCCTCTGACAGTGCAGCACTCCCTCAGTCCTGACCCTCAGAAAGTGCAGCAGTCCCCGAGTACTGATCCTCCGACAGTTCTGCTCTCTCTCAGTAATGATCCTCTGACCGTGCAGCAACTCCCTCAGTACTGATCACCTGACAGTGTGAGCTCTATCTCAGTACTGACCCACTGACAATGCAGCTCTTCCTCAGTACTAACCCTCTGACAGTGCAGCACTCCCTCAGTACTGACCCTCAGACAGTGCAGCACTCCTTCAGTACTGACCCTCTGACAGTGCAGCACTCCCTCAGTACAGACCCTCTGACAGTGCAGCACTCCCTCAGTACTGTCCCTCTGACAGTGCAGCACTCCCTCAGTACTGAACCCCTAACAGTGCAGCACTCCCTCAGTATAGACCCTCTGACAGTGTGAGCTCTATCTCAGTACTGACCATCTGACAGTGCAGCACTCCCTCAGTACTGACCCTCTGACAGTGCAGCACTCCCTCAGTACTGACCATCTGACAGTGCAGCACTCCCTCAGTACTGACCCTCTGATTGTGCAGCAGTCCCTCAGTATTGACCCTCTGACAGTGCAGCACTCCCTCAGTACAGACCCTCTGGCAGTGCAGCACTCCCTCAGTATTGACCCTCTGACAGTGCAGCACTCACTCAGTACTAAATATCTGACAGTGCATTGATCCCTCAGTACTGACCCTCTGACAGTGCAGCACTCCCTCAGTACTGACCCTCTGACAGTGCAGCACTCCCTCAATACTGACCTTCTGACAGTGCAGCACTCCCTCAGTACTGACCCTCAGAAAGTGCAGCACTCCCTCAGTACTGACCATCTGACAGTTTGAGCTCTCCCTCAGTACTGACCATCTGACAGTGCAGCACTCCCTCAGTACTGACCCTCTGACAGTGCAGCACTCCCTCAGTACTGACCCTCCGACAGTGCAGCACTCCCTCAGTACTGACCCTCTGACAATGCAGCACTCCCTCAGTACTAACCATCTGACAGTGCAGCACTCCCTCAGTACTGACGCTCTGATTGTGCAGCAGTCCCTCAGTATTGACCCTCTGACAGTGCAGCACTCCCTCAGTACTTACCAACTAACAGTGCAGCCCTCCCCCAGTACTGATCCTCCGACAGTTCTGCTCTCTCTCAGTAATGATCCTCTGACCGTGCAGCACTCCCTCAGTACTGACCCTCTAACAATTGCAGCACTCCCTCAGCACTGACCCTCTGACAGTGCAGCAGTCCCTCATTACTGACCATCTGGCAGTGCAGCACTCCCTCAGGTCTGACCCTCTGACAGTGCAGCACTCCCTCAGTACTGACCATCTGGCAGTGCAGCAATCCCTCCGCACTGACCTCTGACAGTTTGAGCTCTCCCTCAGTACTGACCCTCTGACAGTGCAGCACTCCCTCAGTACTGACCCTCTGACAGTGCAGCACTCCCTCAATACTGACCCTCTGACAGTGCAGCACTCCCTCAGTACTGAACCCCTAACAGTGCAGCACTCCCTCAGTATAGACCCTCTGACAGTGTGAGCTCTATCTCAGTACTGACCATCTGACAGTGCAGCACTCCCTCAGTACTGACCCTCTGACAGTGCAGCACTCCCTCAGTACTGACCCTCCGACAGTGCAGCACTCCCTCAGTACTGACCCTCTGACAATGCAGCACTCCCTCAGTACTAACCATCTGACAGTGCAGCACTCCCTCAGTACTGACCCTCTGATTGTGCAGCAGTCCCTCAGTATTGACCCTCTGACAGTGCAGCACTCCCTCAGTACTTACCAACTAACAGTGCAGCCCTCCCCCAGTACTGATCCTCCGACAGTTCTGCTCTCTCTCAGTAATGATCCTCTGACCGTGCAGCACTCCCTCAGTACTGATCACCTGACAGTGTGAGCTCCATCTCAGTACTGACCCACTGACAATGCAGCACTCGCTCAGTACTAACCCTCTGACAATGCAGCACTCCCTCAGTACTAACCCTCTGACAGTGCAGCACTCCCTCAGTACTGACCCTCAGACAGTGCAGCACTCCTTCAGTACTGACCCTCAGACAGTGCAGCACTCCCTCAGTACAGACACTCTGGCATGGCAGCACTCCCTCAGTATTGACCCTCTGACAGTGCAGCACTCCCTCAGTACTAAATATCTGACAGTGCATTGCTCCCTCAGTACTGACCCTCTGACAGTGCAGCACTCCCTCAGTACTGACCCTCTGACAGTGCAGCACACCCTCAGTACTGACCCTCTGACAGTGCAGCACTCCCTCAGTACTGACCCTCTGACAGTGCAGCACTCCCTCAGTACTGAACCCCTAACAGTGCAGCAATCCCTCAGTATAGACCCTCTGACAGTGTGAGCTCTATCTCAGTAATGATCCTCTGACCGTGCAGCAATCCCTCAGTACTGATCACCTGACAGTGTGAGCTCCATCTCAGTACTGACCCACTGACAATGCAGCACTCCCTCAGTACTAACCCTCTGACAATGCAGCACTCCCTCAGTACTGACCCTCAGACAGTGCAGCACTCCTTCAGTACTGACCCTCTGACAGTGCAGCACTCCCTCCGTACTGACCCTCAGACAGTGCAGCACTCCTTCAGTACTGACCCTCAGTGCAGCACTCCCTCAGTACAGACACTCTGGCATGGCAGCACTCCCTCAGTATTGACCCTCTGACAGTGCAGCACTCCCTCAGTACTAAATATCTGACAGTGCATTGCTCCCTCAGTACTGACCCTCTGACAGTGCAGCACTCCCTCAGTACTGACCCTCTGACAGTGCAGCACTCCCTCAGTCCTGACCCTCAGAAAGTGCAGCAGTCCCCGAGTACTGATCCTCCGACAGTTCTGCTCTCTCTCAGTAATGATCCTCTGACCGTGCAGCACTCCCTCAGTACTGATCACCTGACAGTGTGAGCTCTATCTCAGTACTGACCCACTGACAATGCAGCTCTTCCTCAGTACTAACCCTCTGACAGTGCAGCACTCCCTCAGTACTGACCCTCAGACAGTGCAGCACTCCTTCAGTACTGACCCTCTGACAGTGCAGCACTCCCTCAGTACAGACCCTCTGACAGTGCAGCACTCCCTCATTACTGTCCCTCTGACAGTGCAGCACTCCCTCAGTACTGAACCCCTAACAGTGCAGCACTCCCTCAGTATAGACCCTCTGACAGTGTGAGCTCTATCTCAGTACTGACCATCTGACAGTGCAGCACTCCCTCAGTACTGACCCTCTGACAGTGCAGCACTCCCTCAGTACTGACCATCTGACAGTGCAGCACTCCCTCAGTACTGATCCTCTGATTGTGCAGCAGTCCCTCAGTATTGACCCTCTGACAGTGCAGCACTCCCTCAGTACAGACCCTCTGGCAGTGCAGCACTCCCTCAGTATTGACCCTCTGACAGTGCAGCACTCCCTCAGTACTAAATATCTGACAGTGCATTGCTCCCTCAGTACTGACCCTCTGACAGTGCAGCACTCCCTCAGTACTGACCCTCTGACAGTGCAGCACTCCCTCAATACTGACCTTCTGACAGTGCAGCACTCCCTCAGTACTGACCCTCAGAAAGTGCAGCACTCCCTCAGTACTGACCATCTGACAGTTTGAGCTCTCCCTCAGTACTGACCATCTGACAGTGCAGCACTCCCTCAGTACTGACCCTCTGACAGTGCAGCACTCCCTCAGTACTGACCCTCCGACAGTGCAGCACTCCCTCAGTACTGACCCTCTGACAATGCAGCACTCCCTCAGTACTAACCATCTGACAGTGCAGCACTCCCTCAGTACTGACCCTCTGATTGTGCAGCAGTCCCTCAGTATTGACCCTCTGACAGTGCAGCACTCCCTCAGTACTTACCAACTAACAGGGCAGCCCTCCCCCAGTACTGATCCTCCGACAGTTCTGCTCTCTCTCAGTAATGATCCTCTGACCGTGCAGCACTCCCTCAGTACTGACCCTCTAACAATTGCAGCACTCCCTCAGCACTGACCCTCTGACAGTGCAGCAGTCCCTCATTACTGACCATCTGGCAGTGCAGCACTCCCTCAGGTCTGACCCTCTGACAGTGCAGCACTCCCTCAGTACAGACCATCTGGCAGTGCAGCAATCCCTCCGCACTGACCTCTGACAGTTTGAGCTCTCCCTCAGTACTGACCCTCTGACAGTGCAGCACTCCCTCAGTACTGACCCTCTGACAGTGCAGCACTCCCTCAATACTGACCCTCTGACAGTGCAGCACTCCCTCAGTACTGAACCCCTAACAGTGCAGCACTCCCTCAGTATAGACCCTCTGACAGTGTGAGCTCTATCTCAGTACTGACCATCTGACAGTGCAGCACTCCCTCAGTACTGACCCTCTGACAGTGCAGCACTCCCTCAGTACTGACCCTCCGACAGTGCAGCACTCCCTCAGTACTGACCCTCTGACAATGCAGCACTCCCTCAGTACTAACCATCTGACAGTGCAGCACTCCCTCAGTACTGACCCTCTGATTGTGCAGCAGTCCCTCAGTATTGACCCTCTGACAGTGCAGCACTCCCTCAGTACTTACCAACTAACAGTGCAGCCCTCCCCCAGTACTGATCCTCCGACAGTTCTGCTCTCTCTCAGTAATGATCCTCTGACCGTGCAGCACTCCCTCAGTACTGATCACCTGACAGTGTGAGCTCCATCTCAGTACTGACCCACTGACAATGCAGCACTCCCTCAGTACTAACCCTCTGACAATGCAGCACTCCCTCAGTACTAACCCTCTGACAGTGCAGCACTCCCTCAGTACTGACCCTCAGACAGTGCAGCACTCCTTCAGTACTGACCCTCAGTGCAGCACTCCCTCAGTACAGACACTCTGGCATGGCAGCACTCCCTCAGTATTGACCCTCTGACAGTGCAGCACTCCCTCAGTACTAAATATCTGACAGTGCATTGCTCCCTCAGTACTGATCACCTGACAGTGTGAGCTCTCTCTCAGTACTGACCCACTGACAATGCAGCACTTCCTCAGTACTAACCCTCTGACAGTGCAGCACTCCCTCAGTACTGACCCACAGACAGTGCAGCACTCCTTCAGTACTGACCCTCAGACAGTGCAGCACTCCCTCAGTACAGACCCTCTGGCAGTGCAGCACTCCCTCAGTATTGACCCTCTGACAGTGCAGCACTCCCTCAGTACTAAATATCTGACAGTGCATTGCTCCCTCAGTACTGACCCTCTGACAGTGCAGCACTCCCTCAGTACTGACCCTCTGACAGTGCAGCACTCCCTCAATACTGACCTTCTGACAGTGCAGCACTCCCTCAGTACTGACCCTCAGAAAGTGCACCACTCCCTCAGTACTGACCATCTGACAGTGCAGCACTCCCTCAGTACTGACCCTCTAACAATTGCAGCACTCCCTCAGCACTGACCCTCTGACAGTGCAGCAGTCCCTCATTACTGACCATCTGGCAGTGCAGCACTCCCTCAGGTCTGACCCTCTGACAGTGCAGCACTCCCTCAGTACTGACCATCTGGCAGTGCAGCAATCCCTCCGCACTGACCTCTGACAGTTTGAGCTCTCCCTCAGTACTGACCCTCTGACAGTGCAGCACTCCCTCAGTACTGACCCTCTGACAGTGCAGCACTCCCTCAGTACTGACCCTCTGACAGTGCAGCACTCTCTCAGTACTGAACCCCTAACAGTGCAGCACTCCCTCAGTATAGACCCTCTGACAGTGTGAGCTCTATCTCAGTACTGAGCATCTAACAGTGCAGCACTCCCTCAGTACTGACCCTCTGACAGTGCAGCACTCCCTCAGTACTGACCCTCTGATTGTGCAGCAGTCCCTCAGTATTGACCCTCTGACAGTGCAGCACTCCCTCAGTACTGACCCTCCGACAGTGCAGCACTCCCTCAGTACTGACCCTCTGACAGTGCAGCACTCCCTCAGTACTGACCCTCTGATTGTGCAGCAGTCCCTCAGTATTGACCCTCTGACAGTGCAGCACTCCCTCAGTACTTACCAACTAACAGTGCAGCCCTCCCCCAGTACTGATCCTCCGACAGTTCTGCTCTCTCTCAGTAATGATCCTCTGACCGTGCAGCACTCCCTCAGTACTGATCACCTGACAGTGTGAGCTCTATCTCAGTACTGACCCACTGACAATGCAGCACTCCCTCAGTACTAACCCTCTGACAGTGCGGCACTCCCTCAGCACTGACCATCTGACAGTGCAGCACTCCCTCAGTACTAAATATCTGACAGTGCATTGCTCCCTCAGTACTGACCCTCTGACAGTGCAGCTCTCCCTCATTACTGACCCTCTGACAGTGCAGCACTCCCTCAATACTGACCTTCTGACAGTGCAGCATTCCCTCAGTCCTGACCCTCAGAAAGTGCAGCACTCCCTCAGTACTGACCGTCTGACAGTGCAGCACTCCCTCAGTACTTACCCTCTGACAGTGCGGCACTACCTCATTACTGATCCTCGGACAATTCAGCACTCGCTCAGTACTGACTCTCTGACAGTGCAGCATTCACTCAGTACTGAATATCTGACAGTGCAGCGCTCCCTCAGTACTGACCCTCTGATAGCGCAGCACTCCCTCAGTACTTACCCTCTGACAGTGCGGCTCTACCTAAGTACTGATCCTTTGTCAGTGCAGCACTCACTCAGTACTGACCCTCTGACAGTGCAGCACACCCTCAGTACTGACCCTCTGACAATGCAGCACTCCCTCAGTACTGACCCTCTAACAGTGCAGCACTCCCTCAATACTGACTCTCTGACTGTGCAGAAGTTCCTCAGTACTGTCCCTCCGACAGTGCAGCACTCCCTCAGTTCTGATCCTCTGACAGTGCAGCACTCCCTCAGTACTGACCCTCTGACAGTGCAGCACTCCCTCAGTAATGTCCCTCTGACAGTGCAGCAATCCCTCATTACGACCCGCTGACAGTGCAGCACTCCGTCAGAACTGACCGTCTGAAGTGCAGCACTCGCTCAGTACTGAACCTATGACAGTGCAGCACTCCCTCAAAACTGACGCTCTGACAGTGCAGCACTCCCTCAGTACTGACGCTCTCACAGTGCAGCTATCACTCAGTACTGACCCTCTGACAGAGCAGCATTCCCTCAGTACTGGACCTCTGACAGTGCAGCACTCCCTCACTACTGACCCTCTGTCAGTGCAGCACTCCCTCAGTACTGAATATCTGACAGTGCAGCGCTCCCTCAGTACTGACCTCTGACAGTGCAGCACTCCCTTAGTACTGACCCTCTGATTGTGCAGCACTGCCTCAGTACTAACCCTCTGACAGTGCAGCACTCCCGCAGTACTGACCCCATAACAGTGCAGCACTCCCTCAGTACTGATCCTCCGACAATTCAGCTCTCCCTCAGTACTGATCCTCTGACAGTGTGAGCTCTATCTCAGTACTGAACATCTGACAGTGCTGCACTCCCTCAGCACTGGCTCTGACAATGCAGCACTCCCTCAGGACTGACCATCTGGCAGTGCAGCACTTCCTCAGAACTGACACTAAGACAGTCCAGCACTCCCTCAGTACTTACGCTCTGACATTGCAGCACACCCTCAGTACTGAACCTCTGACAGTGCAGCACTCCCTCTGTACTGACCTTCTGACAGTGCAGCACTCCCTCAGTACTGACCCACTGACAATGCAGCACTCCCTCAGTACTAACCCTCTGACAGTGCAGCACTCCCTCAGTACTGACCCTCAGACAGTGCAGCACTCCCTCCGTACAGACACTCTGGCATTGCAGCAATCCCTCAGTATTGACCCTCTGACAGTGCAGCACTCCCTCAGTACTAAATATCTGACAGTGCATTGCTCCCTCAGTACTGACCCTCTGACAGTGCAGCACTCCCTCAGTACTGACCCTCTGACAGTGCAGCACTCCCTCAATACTGACCTTCTGACAGTGCAGCACTCCCTCAGTCCTGACCCTCAGAAAGTGCAGCACTCCCTCAGTACTGACCGTCTGACAGTGCAGCACTCCCTCAGTACTTACCCTCTGACAGTGCGGCACTACCTCATTACTGATCCTCGGACAATTCAGCACTCGCTCAGTACTGACTCTCTGACAGTGCAGCATTCACTCAGTACTGAATATCTGACAGTGCAGCGCTCCCTCAGTACTGACCCTCCGGCAGTGCAGCACTCCCTCAGCACTGACCCTCTGACAGTGCAGGTCTCCCTCAGTACTGACCATCTGGCAGTGCAGCCCTCCCTCAGTACAGACCCTCTGATAGCGTAGCACTCCCTCAGTACTTACCTCTGACAGTGCAGCACACCCTCAGTACTGACCCTCTGACAATGCAGCACTCCCTCAGTACTGACCCTCTAACAGTGCAGCACTCCCTCAATACTGACTCTCTGACTGTGCAGAAGTTCCTCAGTACTGTCCCTCCGACAGTGCAGCACTCCCTCAGTTCTGATCCTCTGACAGTGCAGCATTCGCTCAGCACCGACACTCTGACAGTGCAGCACTCCCTCAGTATTGACCCTCTGAATGTGCAGCACTCCCTCAGTACTGACCCTCTGACAGTGCAGCACTCCCTCAGTACTGTCCCTCTGACAGTGCAGCAATCGCTCATTACCGACCCGCTGACAGTGCAGCACTCCGTCAGAACTGACCGTCTGAAGTGCAGCACTCACTCAGTACTGAACCTATGACAGTGCAGCACTCCCTCAGTACTGACGCTCTCACAGTGCAGCTATCACTCAGTACTGACCCTCTGACAGAGCAGCATTCCCTCAGTACTGAACCTCTGACAGTGCAGCACTCCCTCACTACTGACCCTCTGACAGTGCAGCACTCCCTCAGTACTGAATATCTGACAGTGCAGCACTCCCTCAGTACTGACCTCTGACAGTGCAGCACTCCCTTAGTACTGACCCTCTGATTGTGCAGCACTTCCTCAGTACTGACACTAAGACAGTCCAGCACTCCCTCAGTACTTACGCTCTGACATTGCAGCACACCCTCAGTACTGAACCTCTGACAGTGCAGCACTCCCTCTGTACTGACCTTCTGACAGTGCAGCACTCCCTCAGTACTGATCCTCTGACAGTGCAGCACTCCCTCAGTACTGACCCTCTGAAAGTGCAGCACTCCCTCAGTACTGACCCTCTCACAGTGCACCATTCACTCAGTACTGACCCTCTGACAGTGCACCACTCAATCAGTACAGACAATCTGACAGTGCAACACTCCCTCAGTACTGACCCTCTGGCAGTGCAACACTCCCTCAGTACTGTCCGTCTGACAGTGCAGCACTCCCTCAGTACTGACCCTCTGACAGTGCAGCACTCCCTCTGTACTGATCCTCTGACAGTGTACCACATCCTCAGCACTGACCATCTGACAGTGCAGCACTCCCTCAGTAGTGACCCTCTGACAGTGCAGCACTCCCTCAGTACTAAATATCTGACAGTGCATTGCTCCCTCAGTACTGACCCTCTGACAGTGCAGCACTCCCTCTGTACTGATCCTCTGACAGTGTACCACTTCCTCAGTACTGACCTTCTGACAGTGCAGCACTCCCTCAGCACTGACCCTCTGACAGGGCAGCTCTCCCTCAGTACTGACCATCTGGCAGTGCAGCCCTCCCTCAGTACAGACCCTATGATAGTGCAGCACTCCCTCATTACTTACTCTCTGACAGTGCAGCACTCCCTCAGTATTGACCCTCTGACATTGCAGCACTCCCTCTGTACTGATCCTCTGACAGTGTACCACTTCCTCAGTACTGACCTTCTGACAGTGCAGCACTCCCTCAGCACTGACCCTCTGACAATGCAGCTCTCCCTCAGTACTGACCATCTGGCAGTGCAGCCCTCCCTCAGTACAGACCCTCTGATAGTGCAGCACTCACTCAGTACTGACCCTCTGACAGTGCAGCACTCCCTCAGTACTGACCCTCTGACAGTGCAGCACTCCCTCAGTACTGACCCGCTGACATGGCAGCATTCCCTCAGTACTGAATATCTGACAGTGCAGCGCTCCCTCAGTAATGACCTCTGACAGTGCAGCACTCCCTCAGTACTGACCCTCTGATTGTGCAGCACTGCCGCAGTACTGACCCCCTAACAGTTCAGCTCTCCCTCAGTACTGATCCTCTGATAGTGTGAGCTCTATCTCAGTACTGAACATCTGACAGTGCTGCACTCCCTCAGTACTGGCTCTGACAATGCAGCACTCCCTCAGGACTGACCTTCTGACAGTGCAGCACTTCCTCAGAACTGACACTAAGACACTCCAGCACTCCCTCAGTACTTACGCTCTGACATTGCAGCACACCCTCAGTACTGACCCTCTGACAATGCAGCACTCCTTCAGGACAGACCCTCTGATAGTGCAGCACACACTCAGTACTGACCCTCAGAAAGTGCAGCACTCCCTCAGTACTGACCATCTGACAGTGCAGCACTCCCTCAGTACTGACCCTCTAACAATTGCAGCACTCCCTCAGCACTGACCCTCTGGCAGTGCAGCACTCCCTCATTACTGACCATCTGGCAGTGCAGCACTCCCTCAGGACTGACCCTCTGACAGTGCAGCACTCCCTCAGTACTGACCATCTGGCAGTGCAGCAATCCCTCCGCACTGACCTCTGACAGTTTGAGCTCTCCCTCAGTACTGACCCTCTGACAGTGCAGCACTCCCTCAGTACTGACCCTCTGACAGTGCAGCACTCCCTCAGTACTGACCCTCTGACAGTGCAGCACTCCCTCAGTACTGAACCCCTAACAGTGCAGCACTCCCTCAGTATAGACCCTCTGACAGTGTGAGCTCTATCTCAGTACTGACCATCTGACAGTGCAGCACTCCCTCAGTACTGACCCTCTGACAGTGCAGCACTCCCTCAGTACTGACCCTCCGACAGTGCAGCACTCCCTCAGTACTGACCCTCTGACAGTGCAGCACTCCCTCAGTACTGACCCTCTGATTGTGCAGCAGTCCCTCAGTATTGACCCTCTGACAGTGCAGCACTCCCTCAGTACTTACCAACTAACAGTGCAGCACTCCCCCAGTACTGATCCTCCGACAGTTCTGCTCTCTCTCAGTAATGATCCTCTGACCGTGCAGCACTCCCTCAGTACTGATCACCTGACAGTGTGAGCTCTATCTCATTACTGACCCACTGACAATGCAGCACTCCCTCAGTACTAACCCTCTGACAGTGCAGCACTCCCTCAGTACTGACCCTCAGACAGTGCAGCACTCGTTCAGTACTGACCCTCAGACAGTGCAGCACTCCCTCAGTACAGACTCTCTGGCATGGCAGCACTCCCTCAGTATTGACCCTCTGACAGTGCAGCACTCCCTCAGTACTAAATATCTGACAGTGCATTGCTCCCTCAGTACTGACCCTCTGACAGTGCAGCACTCCCTCAGTACTGACCCTCTGACAGTGCAGCACTCCCTCAATACTGACCTTCTGACAGTGCAGCACTCCCTCAGTACTGACCCTCAGAAAGTGCAGCACTCCCTCAGTACTGACCGTCTGACAGTGCAGCACTCCCTCAGTACTTACCCTCTGACAGTGCGGCACTACCTCAGTACTGACCCTCCGGCAGTGCAGCACTCCCTCAGCACTGACCCTCTGACAGTGCAGCTCTCCCTCAGTACTGACCATCTGGCAGTGCAGCCCTCCCTCAGTACAGACCCTCTGATAGCGCAGCACTCCCTCAGTACTTACCCTCTGACAGTGCGGCTCTACCTAAGTGCTGATCCTTTGTCAGTGCAGCACTCCCTCAGTACTGACCCTCTGACAGTGCAGCACACCCTCAGTACTGACCCTCTGACAATGCAGCACTCCCTCAGTACTGACCCTCTAACAGTGCAGCACTCCCTCAATACTGACTCTCTGACTGTGCAGAAGTTCCTCAGTACTGTCCCTCCGACAGTGCAGCACTCCCTCAGTTCTGATCCTCTGACAGTGCAGCATTCGCTCAGCACCGACACTCTGACAGTGCAGCACTCCCTCAGTACTGACCCTCTGAATTTGCAGCACTCCCTCAGTACTGACCCTCTGACAGTGCAGCACTCCCTCAGTACTGTCCCTCTGACAGTGCAGCAATCCCTCATTACTGACCCGCTGACAGTGCAGCACTCCGTCAGAACTGACCGTCTGAAGTGCAGCACTCCCTCAGTACTGAACCTATGACAGTGCAGCACTCCCTCAGTACTGACGCTCTCACAGTGCAGCTATCACTCAGTACTGACCCTCTGACAGAGCAGCATTCCCTCAGTACTGAACCTCTGACAGTGCAGCACTCCCTCACTACTGACCCTCTGACAGTGCAGCACTCCCTCAGTACTGAATATCTGACAGTGCAGCGCTCCCTCAGTACTGACCTCTGACAGTGCAGCACTCCCTTAGTACTGACCCTCTGATTGTGCAGCACTGCCTCAGTACTAACCCTCTGACAGTGCAGCACTCCCGCAGAACTGATCCTCCGACAATTCAGCTCTCCCTCAGTACTGATCCTCTGACAGTGTGAGCTCTATCTCAGTACTGAACATCTGACAGTGCTGCACTCCCTCAGTACTGGCTCTGACAATGCAGCACTCCCTCAGGACTGACCTTCTGACAGTGCAGCACTTCCTCAGAACTGACACTAAGACAGTCCAGCACTCCCTCAGTACTTACGCTCTGACATTGCAGCACACCCTCAGTACTGAACCTCTGACAGTGCAGCACTCCCTCTGTACTGACCTTCTGACAGTGCAGCACTCCCTCAGTACTGATCCTCTGACAGTGCAGCACTCCCTCAGTACTGACCATCTGAAAGTGCAGCACTCCCTCAGTACTGACCCTCTCACAGTGCACCATTCACTCAGTACTGACCCTCTGACAGTGCACCACTTACTCAGTACAGACAATCTGACAGTGCAACACTCCCTCAGTACTGATGCTCTGACAGTGCAGCACTCCCTCAGTACTGACCCTCAGACAGTGCACCACATCCTCAGTACGGACCATCTGACAGTGCAGCACTCTCTCACTATTGACCACCTGACAGTGCAGGACTCCCTCAGTACTGACCCTCTGACAGTGCAGCACTCACTCAGAACTGAACCTCTGACAGTGCAGCATTCCCTCAGTACTGACCACCTGACAGTACAGCACTCCCTCAGTACTGACCCTCTGGCAGTGCAACACTCCCTCAGTACTGTCCGTCTGACAGTGCAGCACTCCCTCAGTACTGACCCTCTGACAGTGCAGCACTCCCTCTGTACTGATCCTCTGACAGTGTACCACATCCTCAGCACTGACCATCTGACAGTGCAGCACTCCCTCAGTAGTGACCCTCTGACAGTGCAGCACTCCCTCAGTACTAAATATCTGACAGTGCATTGCTCCCTCAGTACTGACCATCTGACAGTGCAGCACTCCCTCAGTATTGACCCTCTGACAGTGCAGCACTCCCTCTGTACTGATCCTCTGACAGTGTACCACTTCCTCAGTACTGACCTTCTGACAGTGCAGCACTCCCTCAGCACTGACCATCTGACAGTGCAGCTCTCCCTCAGTACTGACCATCTGGCAGTGCAGCCCTCCCTCAGTACAGACCCTCTGATAGTGCAGCACTCCCTCAGTACTTACTCTCTGACAGTGCGGCACTCCCTCAGCACTGAACCTCTGACAGTGCAGCTCTCCCTCAGTACTGACCATCTGGCAGTGCAGCCCTCCCTCAGTACAGACCCTCTGATAGTGCAGCACTCCCTCAGTACTGACCCTCTGACAGTGCAGCACTCCCTCAGTACTGTCCCTCTGACAGTGCAGCACTCCCTCAGTACTGACCCGCTGACATGGCAGCATTCCCTCAGTACTGAATATCTGACAGTGCAGCGCTCCCTCAGTACTGACCTCTGACAGTGCAGCACTCCCTCAGTACTGACCCTCTGATTGTGCAGCACTGCCTCAGTACTAACCCTCTGACAGTGCAGCACTCCCTCAGTACTGATCCTCCGACAATTCAGCTCTCCCTCAGTACTGATCCTCTGACAGTGTGAGCTCTATCTCAGTACTGAACAACTGACAGTGCTGCACTCCCTCAGTACTGGCTCTGACAATGCAGCACTCCCTCAGGACTGACCTTCTGACAGTGCAGCACTTCCTCAGAACTGACACTAAGACACTCCAGCACTCCCTCAGTACTTACGCTCTGACATTGCAGCACACCCTCAGTACTGACCCTCTGACAATGCAGCACTCCTTCAGGACAGACCCTCTGATAGTGCAGCACACACTCAGTACTGAACCTCTGACAGTGCAGCACTCCCTCAGTACTGACACTCTGAGATTGCAGCACTCCCTCAGTACTGACCCTCTGACATTGCAGCTCTGCCTCAACTATTACCCTCTGACAGTGCAGCACACCCTCAGCACTGACCCTCTGAAAGTGCAGCACTCCCTCAGTACTGATCCTCTGACAGTGCAGCACTCCCTCAGTACTGATCCTCTGACAGTGCAGCACTTCCTCAGTACTGACCCTCTGACATTGCAACAATCCCTCAGTACTGATCCTCTGACAGTGCAGCACTTCCTCAGTACTGACCTTCTGACAGTGCAGCACTCCCTCAGTACTGACCCTGCGACAGTACCGCATTCCCTCACTACTGACCACCTGACAGTACAGCACTCCTTCAGTACTGACCCTCTCACAGTGCAGCACTCCCTCAGTACTGACCATCCGACAGTGCAGCAGTCCCTCAGTACTGACCCTCCGACAGTACCGCATTCCCTCACTACTGACCACCTGACAGTACAGCACTCCTTCAGTACTGACCCTCTCACAGTGCAGCACTCCCTCAGTACTTACCATCCGACAGTGCAGCAGTCCCTCAGTACTGACCCTCCGACAGTACCGCATTCCCTCACTACTGACCACCTGACAGTACAGCACTCCTTCAGTACTGACCCTCTCACAGTGCATCATTCACTCAGTACTGACCCTCTGACAGTGCACTACTCACTCAGTACAGACAATCTGACAGTGCAACACTCCCTCAGTACTGACGCTCTGACAGTTCAGCACTCCCTCAGTACTGACCCTCAGACAGTGCACCACATCCTCAGTACTGACCACCTGACAGTGCAGCACTCTCTCACTACTGACCACCTGACAGTGCAGCACTCCCTCCGTACTGACCCTCTGACAGTGCAGCACTCACTCAGAACTCAACCTCTGACAGTGCAGCATTCCCTCAGTACTGACCACCTGACAGTACAGCACTCCCTCAGTACTGACGCACTGGCAGTGCAACACTCCCTCAGTACTGTCCGTCTGACAGTGCAGCACTCCCTCAGCACTGACCCTCTGACAGTGCAGCACTCCCTCTGTACTGATCCTCTGACAGTGGACCACATCCTCAGTACTGACCATCTGAGAGTGCAGCACTCCCTCAGTAGTGACCCACTGACAGTGCAGCACTCCCTCAGTACTAAATATCTGACAGGGCATTGCTCCCTCAGTACTGACCCTCTGACAGTGCAGCACTCCCTCAGTACTGACCCTCTGACAGTGCAGCACTCCCTCAATACTGACCTTCTGACAGTGCAGCACTCCCTCAGTACTGACCCTCTGACAGTGCAGCATTCACTCAGTACTGAACCCCTAACAGTGCAGCACTCCCTCAGTATAGACCCTCTGACAGTGTGAGCTCTATTTCAGTACTGACCATCTGACAGTGCAGCACTCCCTCAGTACTGACCCTCTGACAGTGCAGCACTCCCTCAGTACTGAACCTCCGACAGTGCAGCACTCCCTCAGTACTGACCCTCTGACAGTGCAGCACTCCCTCAGTACTGACCCTCTGATTGTGCAGCAGTCCCTCAGTATTGACCCTCTGACAGTGCAGCACTCCCTCAGTACTTACCAACTAAAAGTGCAGCACTCCCCCAGTACTGATCCTCCGACAGTTCTGCTCTCTCTCAGTAATAATCCTCTGACCGTGCAGCACTCCCTCAGTACTGATCACCTGACAGTGCAGCACTCCCTCAGTACTGACCCTCTGACAGTGCAGCACTCCCTCAGTACTGACCCTCAGACAGTGCAGCACTCCTTCATTACTGACCCTCAGACAGTGCAGCACTCCCTCAGTACAGACCCTCTGGCAGTGCAGCACTCCCTCAGTATTGACCTCTGACAGTTTGAGCTCTCCCTCTGTACTGACCCTCTGACAGTACAGCACTCCCTCAGTACAGACGCTCTGAAAATGCAGCACTCACTCAGGACTGACCCTCTGACAGTGCAGCACTCCCTCAGTACTGACCCTCTGACATTGCAGCACTCGCTCAGCACTGACCCTCAGAAAGTGCAGCACTCCCTCAGGACTGACCCTCTGACAGTGCGGCACAACCTCATTACTGATCCTCGGACAATTCAGCACTCCCTCAGTAGTGACTCTCTGACAGTGCAGCATTCACTCAGTACTGAATATCTGACAGTGCAGCGCTCCTTCAGTACTGACCCTCCGGCAGTGCAGCACTCCCTCAGCACAGACCCTCTGATAGTGCAGCACTCCCTCAGTACTGACCCTCTGACAATGCAGCACTCCCTCAATACTGACCCTCTACCAGTGCAGCACTCCCTCAATACTGACTCTCTGACTGTGCAGAAGTTCCTCAGTACTGTCCCTCCGACAGTGCAGCACTCCCTCAGTTCTGATCCTCTGACAGTGCAGCATTCCCTCAGCACCGACACTCTGACAGTGCAGCACTCCTTCAGTACTGACCCTCTGAATGTGCAGCACTCCCTCAGTACTGACCCCCTAACAGTGCAGCACTCCCTCAGTATAGACCCTCTGACAGTGTGAGCTCTAACTCAGTACTGACCATCTGACAGTGCAGCACTGCCTCAGTACTGACTCTCTGACAGTGCAGCACTCCCTCAGTACTGACCCTCTGACAGTGCAGCACTCCCTCAGTCCTGACCCTCTGACAGTGCAGCACTCCCTCATTACTGACCCTCTGACAGTGCAGCACTCCCTCAGTACTGACCCTCTGACAGTGCAGCACTCCCTCAATACTGAACTTCTGACAGTGCAGCACTCCCTCAGTACTGACACTCAGACAGTGCAGCACTCCCTCAGTACTTACGCTCTGACATTGCAGCACTCCCTCAGTACTGACCCTCAGACAATGCAGCAAACCCTCAGGACAGACCCTCAGACAGTGCAGCACTCCCTCAGTACTTACGCTCTGACATTGCAGCACTCACTCAGTACTGAACATCTGACAGTGCAGCACTCCCTCTGTACTGACCCTCTGACAGTGCAGCACTCCCTCAGTACTGACACTCTGAGAGTGCAGCACTCCCTCAGTACTGACCCTCAGAGAGTGCAGCACTCCCCCAGAACTGACCCTCTGACATTGCAGCTCTCCCTCAACTATTACCCTCTGACAGTGCAGCACGCACTCAGCACTGACCCTCTGAAAGTGCAGCACTCCCTCAGTACTGACCCTCTGACAGTGCAGCACTCCCTCAGTACTGATCCTCTGTCAGTGCAGCACTTCCTCAGTACTGTCCCTCCGACAGTGCAGCACTCCCTCAGTACTGATCCTCTGACAGTGCAGCACTCCCTCAGCACCGACCCTCTGACAGTGCATCACTCCCTCAGTACTGACCCTCTGACAGTGCAGCACTCCCTCAGTACTGACCCTCTGATAGTGCAGCCGTGCCTCAGTACATTCCCTCTGGTAGTGCAGCATTCCCTCAGTACTGACCCGCTGACAGTGCAGCACTCCGTCAGAACTGACCGTCTGAAGTGCAGCACTCCCTCAGTACTGAACCTATGACAGTGCAGCACTCCCTCAGTACTGACCCTCTGACAGTGCAGCACTCCCTCAGTACTGACGCTCTGACATTGCAGCACTCCCTCAGTACCTACACTCTGACAGTGCACCACATCCGCAGTACTGACCATCTGACAGTGCACCACTCCCTCAGTAGCGCCCCACTGACAGTGCAGCACTCTCTCACTACTGACCACCTGACAGTGCAGCAATCCCTCAGTACTGACTCTCTGAAAGTGCAGCACTCATTCAGTACTGAACCTCTGACAGTGCACCATTCACTCAGTACTGACCCTCTGTCAGTGCAGCACTGCCTCAGTACTGACCCTCTGACAGTGCAGCACTGCCTCAGTACTGACCCTCTGACAGTGCAGCACTCACTCAGTACTGATCCTCTGAAAGTGCAGTATTCACTCAGTACTGAATATCTGACAGTGCAGCACTCCCTCAGTACTGACCCTCTAACAAGTGCAGCACTCCCTCAGCACTGACCCTCTGACAGTGCAGCACTCCCTCAGTACTGACCATCTGGCAGTGCAGCACTCCCTCAGTACTGACCTCTGACAGTTTGAGCTCTCCCTCAGTACTGACCCTCTGACAGTGCAGCACTCCCTCAGCACTGAGCCTCAGACAGTGCAGCAATCCCTCTGTACTGACCATCTGACAGTGCAGCACTTCCTCAGTTCTGACTCTCTGACAGTGCAGCACTCCTTCAGCACTGACCCTCTGTCAGTGCAGCACTCCCTCAGTACTGACCATCTGACAGTGCAGCACTCCCTCAGTACTGACCCTCCGACAATTGCAGCAGTCCCTCAGCACTGACCCTCTGACAGTGCAGCACTCCCTCAGTACTGACCATCTGGCAGTGCAGCACTCCCTCAGTACTGACCCTCTGACAGTGCAGCACTCCCGCAGTACTGACCCCCTAACAGTGCAGCACTCCCTCAGTACTGATCCTCCGACAATTCAGCTTTCCCTCAGTACTGATCCTCTGAAAGTGTGAGCTCTATCTCAGTACTGAACATCTGACAGTGCTGCACTCCCTCAGTACTGACCCTCTGACAGTGCAGCACTCCCTCAGTACTGACCCTCTGACAGTGCTGCACTCCCTCAGTACTGACCCTCTGACAATGCAGCACTCCCTCAGGACTGACTTTCTGACAGTGCAGCACTTCCTCAGAACTGACCCTCAGACAGTCCAGCACTCCCTCAGTACTGACCCTCTGACAATGCAGCACTCCTTCAGGACAGACCGTCTGATAGTGCAGCACTCACTCACTACTGTACCTCTGACAGTGCAGCACTCCCTCTGTACTGACCTTCTGACAGGGCAGCACTCCCTCAGTACTGACACTCTGAGATTGCAGCACTCCCTCAGTACTGACCCTCAGACAGTGCAGCACTCCCTCAGTACAGACCCTCTGACATTGCAGCTCTCCCTCAACTATTACCCTCTGACAGTGCAGCACACCCTCAGCACTGACCCTCTGACAGTGCAGCATTTCCTCAGTACTGAATATCTGACAGTGCAGCGCTCCCTCAGTACGGACCTCTGACAGTGCAGCACTCCCTCAGTACTGACCCTCTGATTGTGCAGCACTCCCTCAGTACTGACCGTCTGACAGTGCAGCACTCCCGCAGTACTGACCCCCTAACAGTGCAGCACTCCCTCAGTACTGATCCTCCGACAATTCAGCTCTCCCTCAGTACTGATCCTCTGACAGTGTGAGCTCTATCTCAGTACTGAACATCTGACAGTGCTGCACTCCCTCAGTACTGACCCTCTGACAGTGCAGCACTCCCTCAATACTGACCCTCTGACAGTGCAGCACTCCCGCAGTACTGACCCCCTAACAGTGCAGCACTCCCTCAGTACTGATCCTCCGACAATTCAGCTCTCCCTCAGTACTGATCCTCTGACAGTGTGAGCTCTATCTCAGTACTGAACATCTGACAGTGCTGCACTCCCTCAGTACTGGCTCTGACAGTGCAGCACTCCCTCAATACTGACCCTCTGACAGTGCAGCACTCCCTCAGTACTGACCCTCTGATTGTGCAGCGCTCCCTCAGTACTGACCCTCTGACAGTGCAGCACTCCCTCAGTACTTACCAACTAACAGTGCAGCACTTCCCCAGTACTGATCCTCCGACAGTTCTGCTCTCTCTCAGTAATGATCCTCTGACCGTGCAGCACTCCCTCAGTACTGATCACCTGACAGTGCAGCACTCCCTCAGTACTGACCCTCTGACAGTGCAGCACTCCCTCAGTACTGACCCTCAGACAGTGCAGCACTCCCTCTTTACAGACCCTCTGACAGTGCAGCACTCCCTCAGCACTGACCCTCTTTCAGTGCAGCAATCCCTCAGTACTGACCCTCTGACAGTGCAGCATTCACTCAGTACTGAATATCTGACAGCGCAGCGCTCCCTCAGTACTGACCCTCCGACAGTGCAGCACTCCCTCAGCACTGACCCTCTGTCAGTGCAACTCTCACTCAGTACTGACCATCTGGCAGTGCAGCCCTCCCTCAGTACAGACCCTCGGATAGTGCAGCACTCCCTCAGTACTTACCCTCTGACAGTGCGGCACTACCTCAGTACTGATCCTTTGTCAGTGCAGCACTCCCTCAGTACTGACCCTCTGACAGTGCAGCACACCCTCAGTACTGACCCTCTGACAATGCAGCACTCCCTCAGTACTGACCCTCTAACAGTGCAGCACTCCCTCAATACTGACTCTCTGACAGTGCAGAAGTTCCTCAGTACTGTCCCTCCGACAGTGCAGCACTCCATCAATCCTGATCCTCTGACAGTGCAGCATTCCCTCAGCACCGACACTCTGACAGTCCAGCATTCCCTCAGTACTGACCCTCTGAATGTGCAGCACTCCCTCAGTACTGACCCTCTTACAGTGCAGCACTCCCTCAGTACTGACCCTCTGACAGTGCAGCACTCCCTCAGTACTGACCCTCTGACAGTGCAGCACACCCTCAGTACTGTCCCTCTGACAGTGCAGCACTACCTCAGTACTGACCCTCTGACAGTGCAGCACTCCCTCAGTACTGACCCTCTGAATGTGCAGCACTCCCTCAGTACTGACCCTCTGACAGTGCAGCACTCCCTCAGTACTGACCCTCTGACAGTGCAGCACACCCTCAGTACTGTCCCTCTGACAGTGCAGCA